>JACEII010000142.1:606586-711579 GCA_014332785.1 Antheraea mylitta | reverse complement strand
ATTTCAATTTTCAGTAGTGGCTTTGATCGCAAAGATTCTGGTCTAAGCATTATCGTGTTATCTCTTTATATTTGTAGTTACGTGTTGTAATTATCGTGATTTTTTTGACACTGAACCTATATTCATGATTACTTTTGGAATCATTTCTTCTATCAGGTCTATTTTGGTATATTTTGTTGCAATAGGTAATGTATAAAAATATATTAAAAGTATATTGAGTAGACCCAAAATTCAGAATATTTGCTATATTTTACGAATGTTTAGAATATATAATACTAGAGCAATTTAACAATACCATAAACATAACTAATATAAATAAATCAACGTGAACATTTATAGGTGATTTGTCACCTATGCCCGGTTTTTGAGGCACTTTAACTTTAGTTTATCTGTTCCATAACGGTATCGGTTCGATAACTTGTCAAATTGCGTTTCTGAACACACAATCATACGATAAATGCCAATAAAAACAAGGGGCCATTTAACAGTTTATCTTATGGATAATTTTGTTGAGTCGATAACTATTGGTAGTTTAATCGAGTATCTCAAAAACCGTGCATAAAAACAGTAAAACCTGAGCGAGCCTTCCTGTGATCACATATTATATGTAATCCTACTATAAAAATTGAAATGAAATAAATATACGTGAAGCCTTCTTTTATTTTATTTTGGCAACCAGTTTTCTAGCTATTACTGCCTTTGTCAAGTGAGTAACGATATTACAAGTTTCTTGATATAATTTTAATGAAATAACAAGATGGTGGCCGCTTGTTAGAACTTTCCTGGGAGTTTTTCTGGTAAGTCAGAATCCATGCTCCGTGGTATTATTTCCGATCCACTTAATTTCTGCACAATTACTAAACTATATTACGTAAAACACCACCAATGTTACAAAATATACAGCCAGATAACACAAAATTACGGATAAAATATAAAGACCTCTACATGGCATTCCAAGATCCCGCCAAAAAATCCATACGTGAAGTCAATTTATTCGTCATATTAGTGGTCGAATATATTCTAAGCATGAAAATATATGTAACTCTATATTAAGGTGCGCTCTTGCTCGCGCAAGTTTAATGCTAGTGGTGGTAAAAACGCAATAATAACTTATATCCTGAAAAAAAAAATCGGGTATGATTGGAAATATTCTTCTAAATCGAGGAAACTTTTTTGATCATAATGAAAAATGTTACATTGATAGCCACCGGAATTAACCTAAAAGTATGAAAAAGATCCGCACTAAAATCTTTAATCGAATAATTCCATAAGCCTTACTCGCATTCTTTTATAAAGGATGACGTTTGTCAGACGCTTAATAGTAAAGATAATTATTATTATTAATTGTAAATATAGTTTACACAATATGTAACTACTAGTGGGCGCCCAGTGGTCGACATTCGACCATAGATAATTGATTTTTCAAAGTTTGAACTTTGTTAGGGTTCTTTTGTCAAAAGGTATACTTCTATAGTCAAAGATTTTCATCATAGCTACTTAGTTATTTGCCATGATCTTTAATTGTATAAACATAAAAAAATCTATGTGTAAATAAAAATTGAAATTAATTATACCAAACATAACTTTACGAAAATAAAGAAATTTATCGCAACCCATGACACAATTTTCAATTATTTTTACACGACACCATGGGTGGGTGGTATTTCTAGATGACATTGAATTAAATGTAGTCTGTTCATTATGAGAAATAGTGATATGCCCAGTATCATCGTTTGGAAAAGTAATGGATGCACAATAAATTCAAATGGTGAATGTTTTAATACTACCGTTAGCTTTTGAAAATAAATACTTTTTTGTTGCTACAATTTATCCTAAATTGCAACATCGTAACCGCGGAGTTTTAAGTCATGGATTACTTTTATGAACAAAATTCTTATTTTGATTATACAGAGTTTTATTTGGCTCATTTTTTTATTAATTCATCATTTGAAGTGAGTTCACCATAAAAAATAATAAACATTACAATAATAGTTATATTTTATAATATCATTGTTGAATGTAGGATGAAAAATGGTAATTGGAACGTAAGAGTTAAAAAATACATACAGTCGAGCATAGCAACCTCCTTCACAACCTCTTTTGAACTTCGTAATTATTGACAGCTGTCAAAATGTCTTTTATTTACATGTGTGTATATGTTGTGTAAAATTCGAGTAGTAGTGTGAGTAGCGCATAATTTAATTAATTTAATGTACTTCTAATGCATTTTATATAAAATAAACAGCTTTCTGCACTTCTCCGGCATATAAACTATAACTATGCCAAATTTCAAGTTCACCCGTTGACGGCAAATAGGTTAAATAGGGGTACAATTTTTTTGCTTCACGTATTATTATATTGATATTTAAAAAAGTAACTCAAACCTTACAATAGAATATTACTTGTGAGCGGCTATCTCGTCCATAGTAACAAAGTTAATTTTAGTCATATACGTCAGACTTTTGCCGTCGAAATGGCGACGCCTGTAAGTATTGACCCGTCTAGTTCAGACAGTTTTCGCCAGTAACACTAATATAACTACGTAACTATACTATACATCTTGATAACGTGGTGTCGCATATGATACACCAAAAATTCGGGTTTTCAAGTCACTATGAAATTTAAGTTCATCTAAAGACTAAAAAAAATAAAAATTAATGATAATTGAAAAAATTGCAATACATGCTCTTATAGGTAATCTTGTACTTTTTTATATTATAATTTTTTATTTTAAAACGCCCCAAATAAGTTGAGTATTTATAGCGATGACCAAAGAAGCCATTTTCTAAAAAGGTTTAATAATGTTTATATTACCTACTTCTTATAACCTATTTTTATTTGATCTATTCCAGGCAAGCTTTAATTATATCTTAATGATGGTATTATTATTATTTATCTATTGTAATAGTATACATACATATTAATTACTGTAAATTACACTAGTTCATAAATAATTATTACTAGTTGCCCGGTTTCGCACTAGTGTTCTAACGAAGAGATAAAATTTCTTCCCTCTACAGTACGACAATATAATGACACAAAATGGCATCACTACTGCTGAAAAATCTGATTAAATTTAGTGTTTAGACACTTTCGCCTTATCAAAAAAATCACAATTTAATCTTATATAAACTTAAAGCTTAAAGAAATTAAGATTTTTGAAGGTGGCAACGCCTTCTTCGAAAAACGAAGTAAAACTAAACTAAAAGTACAACTAAAACTAAGTAAATTTTGTAAGCTAATTTTTACTTTCAATGTTGTATGTTTTTCTTCTGTACATCAAATATTTTGTTAAAATAATAAACAGATGCAGACAAAGTCGCTGGTATCAGCTAGTAATTAACAATACACTTACTAACTATTTTAACGGTATTCATTTTACTGCAATTAGTGCCCGATCAAAAAGCTTTCACAGTAGAGGATGAAATTTTTTACTCGAATTAGTTTTAAATGTATTGTATAAGAAATAATATAGCAGAGTCATAGCCGTATTTGTTTATAATATTCCTTAGGCTATTATCTACTATTGAGTAAATTTTGAGTTATATGAAAATTTTAATTAATTGTTACATAAGAACAATTTTCATAAAATTTAAATTTCTATTTTACATCGGTACTTAGTATAAGAAATGCGTTATAACTAATGTGTATTCTTTATGCGAAATAATTTTCAAACTTCTCGTGAACTTCCACATCTGCTATGGTTCACATACTATAAACTTCCTTCAACGTTTTTAACCTAAAATCAAAGCTAGAAATAGATGTAGCGTTGTGTAATACATACATGAAATAACGCAGCTGATTTCGATCAATCAGTAAACGTATTCGTAACCTCTGCAACAATACAGTTAGATTCTGCAAGGCTATCAGACGCTGTATATTGTAATGTTTCATGTCAGTTAGCGAATAAATGCAGAAACTGTAATTTTACGCTTGTAAAGTATTTAGAGGCCACACAGAAACAATGTGCCTCTTATTAATATTCTCACGTGATTTTTTATTAAGGAGATTTTTTTTTTCGAAACTGACTACGCTATTGACCTAGCAAGGTCTTAACAGCTTCACCGAACTACTAAGGCGAGCGCTTAAGGCACTCAGCCGATTTTATTTTGGCAACCAGTTCAAGGGTGCACGGCACACCTCGGCTTGGCTGTTGCCTGTTGCATGCAAAATCGCGACCTATCTTAGCTAACCTAGCTAACTATTCATATATGTATGAGTTGTTGAAACGTATATGTGTACCAAGCATACACGCCTCAACAACTCCTCCATATATTTATTATCGGAAAATTGAGAGTTTTTCAGTTCGATAAGGGAAAAAAAAGTAAACCCTTCCACTTTCATGTGTAAGCGTGTAGACGTGCACGTGTGTGGGTGTGATCGTGTAGTGTTGTAGCGGTGATGTATATTTGTGTGTCACCTTATCGCGCAAGCAACGCACTTGAGGGCTCCCTACCGAGGGATCGAACCTAGGCTTGAGTCGCTGCCGCGGGAGGCCTAATCGGGGGTGCGGGAGCGAAATTAACCCCCAGACCACGGCGGCGTGATCTGTGGTTACGCGGACGTGGGCGTGAATACGCTCTGTTTCTAGGGACAGGCTGGTACTGAGCGTTCGCTGACGTGATTGAATCTGGACGGTCGGTAAAAATGTGTCGCGGACGTCTTTTATAACGCGCAACGTTAGGTACGGGAAAGCAAATCGGGTGTCGAAATCTGTTTCTTTAGTAATAAAACTACGGTGAGATGACAAAGTTTTAAAACATTCTTATCGACTTTTTAAAGTATTTCTGCAGTGGGGAGTGTCGCATCAAAGATGCATTTCAATTTAGCGCTCTAACGTGCAACTGTGGAATGCGACGGAGTATTTTATTTGTAACCATTTTTATCTTTTTCCAAAAATAATTATGTGTTATTTACCAAGCTATTCTATACAATACAGTATATTCCTTATCCGATTAAATACATGGTATATGTTGTACATTTTATGTATATCAAAATTACCCTTAACAGTCTTTTATTGAAACGGATATCTACATATTTTCCGATAATAAATATATGGAGGAGTTGTTGAGGCGTATATGCTTGGTAGACATATACGTTTCAACAACTCATACATATATGAACAGTTAGCTAGGTTAGCTAAGATAGGTCGCGATTTTGTATGCAACAGGCAACAGCCAAGCCGAGGTGTGTCGTGACCCTTGAGCTGTTTGCCAAAATAAATCGGTTGAGTGCCTTAAGCGCTCGCCTTAGTAGTCTGGTGATGCTGTTAAGACCTTGCTAGGTCAATAGCGTAGTCTGTTCGAGAAAAAAAAAGGATATCTACATAGCACCCGTTCGAAGCTGAAGCGCTAGTTTCCATATAAAACAATGTTTTAACCTACTCTAAAAGGAAAGAGGTTCTTAATTCAGATGTATTATTTATAATGCTTATTACCTCAAAACTTCGTTGTTTATAAACAACCGATTTCAATAATTCTATTGTTATTAGAAAGAGGATATTTTTAAGGGGCTAATTTCATTAGGTCTTGGATTTCGTAATTAAATAAATGTAAATCGTCAAAATCGAATAGGAAATGTATAGTGATTGAGATATTGATAGGTTTATGATAATAAAGTCTAGGCAGGTACCCAACTATGATTACGTACGCGTTCTAGTGCATTTTTTAAAGTAGTTTTTAGGTCTGTTTTATATTTATTTAAACTTTTATATGATTGAACGAACCAATAAAGCATTACCTATTGAATTTTACCCGTAATTTTAATATATCAAAGTGCAACATTACGTAGTTCCTTATATGTGGTTTACTAATTAAATTAATGTAATATTAGAATTAACGTTGCATGAGGATACATATTAATACAGATTAATATAATAAATTAGTAAATTAAAGTTAAATATACAGCTATCGTAAGGTCATTTAACAATTTATTGTGATAAATCACAGAAGGCATGGGATAGTATAGTTACGAGACATCTTTCACTAGAAAACTTAGTGCAAGCACTACTTTTACTTTCCTGTGCATTTAAATAGATAGACACGAATGTCTAGTCAGACAGACTGGTATGACTACTTATTTCTTGAATCACCTCAACGACCTTCATCTGTTTCTGAGATGTTGAAACTTTCAAACCGTGTTGATCAGTGTGAATCAGAATGAGCTCGCTGTTCACGCGTTCGGTCGACTGAAATAGGTGCAAGCGAGTAATTAGTACAGCCTATACACGTGTATTATGTATAACAAATTTTCACGCTTGGCACTTGGACTAGGGCAAAATTAATTTTAGACTTTTAAAATACAGTTATGAGTGGCATTGGCGCCTCTGGTCGGAGAACACCATTATTTACCTTCATCTCTGGTTATTGTAAACATCTGTGTCCTTCTCAGTCTTAGTGGATCGTGTTCTGTGATTCTTTCGTTCATTGCCATCCGGTAGTATTTGCCAATATTTAAACGGTGAATTAATTAGGTAAGTGTTTATTTTTCTCGTAGACTGCGAAACGTTTTTTCAGTTGATAACTTTGCGATAATAATTTCTAATCGCCTATAGAGTTTTGTTTTGAAATTACAGTTGGTAATTTTCCGTATAATGAAGACATTGTTTAATTTGTATGTGAGGTATGTAATGCATTGAAGTATTTATTATTAAAATAACATTAAACGCAGATCTTGAAAGTAATTTAATCACTTTAATATCAATATTTATGAATTAAATGATGGTTTTGATTTATTTACAACATCGTTGGTGTCGATGGGGGTGTGAATTTCACAATTATTCTGTTCCCGTAGACCTCTATACTATGTAATACCCAACTTAAAATGATAGGTTTCCGACCTACAATTAAGCTTCGGCTTCTTCAACTATTATTTTTAAAGAAAACCCCACTACCTCAGCACCCCACAAATACGCTACAAACATCATACATTCATTGAGATCAATTTAGATGCAACTATACTTTTTGTTTTTAAAACTAATTAAAAATGTACATAATAACAATTATAAACAAATTGAAAAAAAAAACTCTAATATTATTAAAATTTTTGTCAATTCTTAAATAATATAATCTGAAATACTAACCCAAAAAGTTTTGATTTTACGTAGGTACTTAAAATGTTCTAAGTAATTAATAAAAAAATAAATGTGACGATTCAATATGAATATTAAAAAAAAGTATATCATCAATAAGAAACCAAAAAAAGGAACAATGAGAAATATGAGATAAACATAAAAAACCTAGGATGTTATAAATATATACTTATTAAGACTAAACTAAATGTTAAACTCGCCATGTAAATGAAAAATACAGTATCTCTTATTTTATAATATTATGTAGAATTTCAGAATTATCAGTCTGTATCTTATCAATAATCTATAATAATCTGTGCTACATAATTACTGTACAATAACATTGTGACCAACATAATATTTTTTATAGTTAAACTTATTTTATATCGCGTTAAATTATGTTACATTTGAAGACAATCTATTAGCGAAAAGCCGATGTCATGTAAACAAAATATTACTTTATCACATAGATATTTTCGTTTTTATAAAGAAATATCATATATAAAGTACGTTAGTATCGAAAATTGTCTCTTATTAAAAAAATGCTATACTTTACTCGCGATATTTGTCTCGTACTATTTCCGCGACAATATCTCTTGGTAGCATCGTTGCACTGGCGGTTTTCGATAATGCCACTTTCGCGCTTCGCCCTGGTCTTCTACAAAAGTACATATAAACATTATAGACGAGCTGCCTTGTGTCTTCTGGCAGTTCAACACGAGTGTCATCTCCACCCTCACCAGTTCTACCGTTGTACAATCTTCTCCAACTAAACATTGTCCATGCAGTCATTGCCTCGTCTCCGTATTGCGCCGTTTTGTTTTATAGTCTGCTACTTTGATGAACAATTAGTCACGTATATTACTTTGTAGTTCTTAATATGTAAACATAATCTATACAGGGTATTATTTTAGAAACTTTGTAGTTTTTCTTGTAGTATTTAATATTGTTAACACAACAGTCGTTCACTAAGAATTGTTTTGTACTATTTGACACTAAACATTAATAGTGTGTTGATTTTATTAAATCGCTTAGATATATCCGTTCAATCGAAAAGTTATACGACGACTAGTGTCGTGTAGGCCTCGTGAGGTTACATTCGCAACCTGGTCACATGTTCGTGACATCCGTTTTGTAGCAGACGTGATCGTAATGCTGCGATAATAAAAAATAAACCTCAAGTGGACCAAGATGAGCCAACTTGGTATGCAAGATGGTTAGTATTGACAACCTTGGTTAGAAATAGTAAAATAGCCGTTATGAGGAATAAATTGCTCATTAAAGCAACCCCATATACAGATACACCGTTACCGATGAACGAATATATTTGGTACCTATATAGGTGGTCGTGACATAAATTTGTAAAAAAAGCGTCATAGGCTCGCCTTAATCACAAAGTACTTTTAGACGTACGTTCCTTAAAGATAAATGTTCCAGGTATATAGAAATGTTGACGGGCTATGAAGTTAACAAGCATTGTTGTCACATCAAACAAGAGTACATAATTTATTTTATGTAGTCTAGTTTTATTTTTATTTAAAAATATTTATAATCTGGAAGAATGAATAATGATTTAATATTTTATAGTATTGAGAAACGGTCAGGGCTAATACAGATAAGTCCCGCCAAGTATAGCAAATTCTTTGTATGGTTAAAACAGTCCGTCATTCATCATTCCGTAGTTATTATATATATTGCTTATCTTTTTTTTTTTTTTATAATATCAAAGGAGGCAAACGAACTGGTGGGTCACCTGATGTTAAGTGATCACCACCGTCCATAGACACTAGCGACATCAGAGACGTCGCAAGTGCGTTGCCAGCCTGTTTATGGGAGAATGGGGAAGGGAAGGAAAGGGAAAGCAGGATAGAGGAAGGGACGTGGGCCTCCGGCTCTCTCACTGACCGAACGAAACACAACAATGCAAGCACTGTTATTTCACGTCGGTTATCTGTGAGAGGGGTGGTACTACCCCGGAGGAGCCGACCCATTCATGCTGAAACCAAAAATAGCTTCAGCGGGGCTCTACCACCTACATTAATAGTGTGTATCATCATATACTTAACATTTTATTGATTTTGTAGTAAGTGAAGAAGATCGGAATACTGCCAGAGGACGCGCTGCGCCGCGCCCTAGCACTAGTATTAGCGTTCCAACGAGTGACAGCATATTAAGTACAATTTATACTGTGTTAATTAAAGAACTAAAAGATTTATATTCTTTTGTTTCTTCAACAGTACGTCACTGGCCGAGATCCGTCTAGTGTGCTTTGATTTGTATGTTATATCATTATTGTTTATAAATACGACTACGTTTGTAAATTACGGACTTCTTTTCAAAATGTACGTTTGTGAATGATTTTACAAATGTGTAGAATAATAAATCAGCAGCTTCATTTACTTAATTCTTATCCTCCCTTTGTCTTAGTTATTGAAAATCCTGTTATTTAGAACTCTTGATGATTCGAAATTATCGAAAGTCGACTATAGTAATTTAACGAAACTAATTATTTAAGAGTCTACACTAATATTATAAAGCTGGAGGGTTTGTTTGGTTGGACACGCAAATCTCGGAAACTACTCTTCCAATTAGAATAATTATTTCAGTTTTAAATATCTAATTTATCGAAGAAGGCTATAGGCTATATATCATAACATTAAGACGAATATGAGACCAATTGTAGTTCGGTGAAGCTGTTAAGACCTTGCTAGTTCAATAGCGTAGTCATATCGAAAAAAAAAAAAAAAAAAAAATGAGCGGAGCGAACGAAGAGCGTTTTAACATCGGGGTGTTTTTTCCTTTTGACAGACTCCGCTGCGTGTTAGCGTTAGCCCAAAGTAACTATTCCACGCGGACGGAGTCGCGCGTAGTAGCTAGTTATTAATGAAATGGAGCCAAAAATTATATTAGCGCGAATTTTGACTATGATCATTAAATAATATATTACATTGCAAGTTAATGTCATTTCGTTAATATTGATTTAATCTATTTCTCAATAACAGTACTCTTTTCTTGACAAAAAGTGACCCATATCTATTTCTGTACCCCTGAAAACGTGCATATAAAAATTCAGGATGATCCGTTGAATAGGTAAGTAGTAAAAAGTAACAAAGAAATTCACAATCGCATTCGTAATTAGTTAGGAATTATGAATAGGACAGTTAGGATGCCTTTCATATTTCATATGCCACTATTAATAACAATTTCACAGCATACTTTTGAGTATTTACCACGATAAAATATATAATGTGACTGGTTTATATTCTTGATTGTCTATAAACTTATTTATTCGTAATATCTTATCTACTTTTTATTTAACGCAAAGGAATCTGCCACTTATATGATAAGAAGTATTGATTTTTCGGGGCCACTCAAAGACTCGCATACTTCCTCAAGATTAGATTCTAACAACAAACCGCCAAATATCTCAATATTTTGTAAAATCAAAGTGAGTTATCAATGATGTCTATATATCTGCTTGAAACGCAAGACATTACGTTAATCCACTTGCACCTTCTACTACCCCACGATCTTCACTATTTGGTGTAGAAGACTTTTTATTACATGTATATTATTATACATTAGCTCTGCCCGCGACTTCGTCCGCGTGGGATAGTAGAATAGTAGTGAAATAAAATAGTGAAACCTTCCTCGATAACTGAGCTATCTAAAACCGAAAAGTTTTTTTTAATTGGACCAGTAGTGCCTGAGATTAACTTGTTCAACCATACAAACAAACAAACTCTTCAGCTTTATATATTAGTATAGATTTGTTATAACGCATGTATCCGAATCTTATCCTAAATACGTAAACAATTATTAAAGTGCATCTCTCCCGATCTTATGTTCATCGATCAATGTTTTCTATATTAAATGTTATTGGTAAACCAGGAGTCGCAGAAAGATTCATTTTAAATTTATCTGTGTCAAAATATCCTGTAATTGTAGATATACTTTTACCCCATCACTTCATATGTCACAAAACAGCTGTAGTCATTGTGTTATGTTCCGTCCTGAAGTGTATTTGTTGCTTACAATAGTCACTGCTGCGAAAGGTCTTTAATTGTAGCAAACGGTCTGTGACAGACCTTGATTGGAATGTCAGAGCCAGTATCAGAGTACAATTTCATACACGGCCATCTAAACACGAACTAAACATAACTGCAGTCCGGTGAAGCTGTTAAGACCTTGCAGGGTCAATAACGTAGTCAGTTCGAGATAAAAAAATAACTAAACATATTTTGTATTATAATATAGACATTATCACCCAGCCATAGAACTCATAATTATTAACATTACACAAATTAATAGCGCGGGGGAACCGAACCCGTGATCTCTCGACTTAGTACTTTCGATTTAAGTATGAAATATTTATAACTTGTTTTAATCATAATAAGATTGTATTGCTACCGTTATATAAAAGTACAATTTTGCGTTATTGGATGATAAAAGAGGATATTGTGAAGGAACTGACAAGGCTAAGGTACTAATCTAATTTTATTGTCTTGACGTATTAATTGTGTTAACGTTGGTCATAATGTAAAACACTAATGGTAGTTGTTTTATATTTTATTTTTCCTATTCTTACCACTACTCGAGTCTCACTCGATTTCGTCAATTCTGTACTATGTATTATGTACTTGCATTATATGGTGACATGTTGATATGTTGAACAATTGATTAAAAGTTTATTTTACTAATAATCTATTTTACTATCTCTAAAACTTCATTCAGACTTAGAATACATTGACATCTAGAAACGGCCGATGCTTTTACAAGTTACAAAATTTATACTATTAATATCCTTTTATTAATTTAGTTTTGCATCCAATTCCGCGCGTGTGAAAGGAACCTAGTGTGAAAAGAACAGTGACTAATAACGTCATCTGAATACATTCATTTATACTCTATTATTCTTAATACGCGTCGTCATTAAAATTAAAATAACTTTTGATAGAGTGAACCGATTTTAATGAAACCAAGACTGAATGTTACTCGAGGATATGCTTTATGATTATTAGGTTTTATCGTGATCGCAGTAGTTATACTGATGAGAGTTTAAACAAACGGATATTTCTAAAAATGATTAAAATGTATTTTATTACTTATGCTAAGACACCTGCAACATTTTTTTTTAACAAAAATCTAAAAGTACAGATATGTTAGATTCACATTCTTATTATATGTATAGATGGTGTATTTAATGCATACTACTTGGTCATATAATATTAGTTAATAAAATATTTACTTTTTAGAGAAATCAATGCAAATTGTCATCAAATATTCCATAAAATATATTATTTTTTATATATTATTTAGTTAAACATTTTTTTTTATTAATCAAGAAAGTGACGGTAAATAAACTGTAATATAACGGTATACCAATGAATAGGTAATGTTGTTGCGGAAATAGTTTCAGAATAGACAATACCCGTCATAATAGAGCCCCTCGTTTTATGCTTGTCGGCAGCGGAACGATGTCAATGGCCTTTTTGCCAATTTTATGCCATCGCAACTTTGTAGTTTACGACTTTGAAGTGTTATTTAATGACTATGATTTCACTTGGTTTTATCAAAATTATACATACCTATATTAAATCTTATTGGTATACGTAGAAATTTTACCATGACAAAAAGTTCACAATATTCATCTCAGGTAATCTCAATGTTCTATTCATCTGCTATAACTATTTATCATTCATTTTGAATTTCCGCATTCCTTGTTTTTTTCAAATTAAGATACATATGCACAGTCAAACTTAATTAAGTTAGTTAAAAATCTTTTTTACCCCTTATAGATGTTTCTCACTAAACCAAGTTTTTCGCGTATAATTCTACAAGAGCGGCTTTTCTCAGTTAATAGATGTTTAAAAAGTACACAAATAAGGAGTGATAAATACATTTAAATTAATTCATTAGAGTAATTTTAAGTAACTCATTAGAATTATACCTATATGCTTACAAAAAAACAACAAAAAATCTTGCACTAATATTAACTTCAAGAAATCCGTTAATTAGTTTTCATTTTCATTTTTAAATTTTGTCTGTATTGCCAGTTTCTACATTTTGTCAAATATTGTTTGATCAACAATCCTTTTGAATAAAATACGGTAAGAAGTCGTGTTAGGTTGTTAGTTCTACGAAATTAAAGAATTATTCATAAGCAGCAAGTAGTAGTCAGAGTTATAGAGGTATGCTAAAAAAAATCGACTTTCTTTTATAAATTTTTCTGTTTCTCGCTAATAGACGTTTTACAGGGTTAAAATGATGGGACCTGGAAATTACTCTCACGTGACTCTTCTCACATATCTAGTTCTCACTCATTCAGATTTGAAACAGTCTTTATAAGAAAACTAGCCTTTGCTCGCGATTTCGTTCGCATTGAATAAAGATATTCTATATTTCTAACACGCCGTGGAAGCTCTCAAGAGGAAAAAACCCCGATTTTGAAACATTCTTCATTAGTGCTCCGCTCCTGTTGGTCTTAGCGTGATAATATATAACCTATAACCATTCTCGATAAATGAGCTATATGACATTGAAATAATTTTCTAAATCGGACCAGTAGTTTCTGAGATTATCACCTACAACTTCACAAACTCACAAACTTTACCTCTTTATAATATTAGTATAGATTGTTACATATATTATTAAAATATGTATATTCTTTTTTTTTATCTAATTTCTTATTTCTTGATCGTAAATCGTCTTCAATATTATAATTATTCAGAGGTAGAGAACGTAGTGTGTATTATCTGTCTAATGTAACCTCTTACATTAGAGCTTTATCGTGCGGTCATATGAATCGGCATGCTGCACTGATGACTCAGAAAATGAGTCAACTTAAAAATGTTAACTTTCTGCTTCTAAATGTTTGTTAATTCGAAACCCATTAACATACTTTTATGTCTAAAAGTTCGGCCTCATGGTTGTTTGATATAACGTTAAAATATTGTCGTGAAGTCTTGTAGAAAACACTTTCACTATTGCTTTCCAATGGAAACGACACCTTATGTAATTTTATTTATAACACACACGGACATACCAAAGCTCACAGTGAATAGTACAGTTATTATATATGTTTCTGTTCATGACATGTGGTGCGGTGTATGCGATGAATTTTCTTATTTAATGGCTATTCTAAGGGTGTTATTTTACTTTGAATGAAACTCGACATGTTATTAAAGTGGAATCTCGTCTTACTTGGTTTATATATAGATACCTACGTGTATAAAATACGTCCGACACTAATAAGAAAAACAATAATTATAAGGATGAAGCAAAATACATTAGATTTACGGAACCAATGACGTAGTCACCATGGATATAGTTAAAAGCTTACACTAGCTCTATTTTAATATATGTATATGTGATATTAATGATAATTTCCAATATAGAATTATTTCAATCATTAAAAGTTGCTTAAATTAAATTTCATTTAAAGTTTAATGTATTATCAATAAATTTTCAGACAAATTCCTATAAAAACTGCTTTGTATTTTTAAATGGATTTTAACTAACTAACCGCTCTTAGGTTGATAGGCCTTCACAACGGGCTTGGTAACGAGCGTGGAAGGCACTCAGCCGAATGGCAGCTAGCGGAAAGGTTGCATTCAATTCCGCGAATAAAACCTAAATGTATACATATAATGCGCAACATCGGTACATAATATTCACTATATTTGCATACATATATTTAGAAATTTTGCTAAGACGCCGTTCTAAATATAACGTAAGCGAAATTTTTGTAATCTCTGACCGCCTCCTCTCCCTGATCTGCAAAAGTTAGCAATGCACTCATCCTGCCTTCCATGCTTAGGTAAACGTTAATATAAGAATTTTCAAACTGTTCTGATTTCCCTAATGATTCATACGCAGCAGTTAACAAGTATGCAAATATTTTTTTTATAGTATATAAAGAAATTAACTTATAGGTACTGTTTCGCTACTAAGGCTCACATATCAGACTTACAGATCTAGATCCCCATCCCTTTTGTCATCAAAAATAAGCAAATCAAAGACTTCTGCCCCCTTTAGTGTTTACGTAACAGTTGAACGGCCCCTTAAACTTTTTACACACCAACGTCAACATTAATATTTAGGCTACTCTTGATATATTATAACAATATGATTATAACTGTGATAGATAACGTCTAATATAATTATAATATTCCAATATATTCACTACTAAAGGTCGTCAAAACAGTATGTTTAATAAATAATATTCTCTCACACTTTTACACCTGCATCCGCCTACTCGCAAGTCGCACGTGCCCATTCCAGCTGTTACAATGAGTAGAGAGTTGCGGATATTCGGGTCTATAGAAGAGAATGGATTCATCTATATACATCCATCTATATGTATTATGGAATCTATAATTGTTGAATAATTTAAAATGATTCGGATACATGAAGTTTGATTCAAAGTCTGGCCAGTGGCATGATGATCTCACCGGTCGTCAATCTTGACAATGCAAAGGACCGGTTGGTTGAGGGGCGCGGGACGCGGTGCGACGGGACGGGGACTACACTGCAGGGTTTCGTTTCATGCGATTCACACCGCACGGCTCGCACCGTCGCGTACGGCTAATAGTCAGTAGTTGTCACGACAGTTGGCCGCGCAATGTGTGGCGCGCGCGCCTCATCCGGGATCTCCCAGAATTCCTCAGATAAATCTAGTCAATGTATATTCCTAACTTTTGTGAACTTGTTAATGTGTCCAAACTGTGTTTTCGTGAATTAAAAAAAGTGGATTACCTTTGTAATCATCGCTCGCTGCGGTCCAAAGAACAATGCTGTGGGAAAAAATAACGTTCAGCTGGCATCGGCAGTCGTTCCCAGCTACCTACCCAACCCCTCTCGCCCCGCGAACCGAGTGCCGGGTTCAATGCGCCTCTCTGTGTTTATTCATTGTATGTGGGAAAAGTTGACCCCCATTTTAAAATTATTGTTTAAGAATTCTCACGATACGCGTTAAAATCGCTGCCGTGTCTTAGATGATCTGAAAAAATAAATTGGTGACAAATAAAGATTCACCACGAAATGTTTTAGTTGGAGTGCCTACAAACCTAACTCTTATTGAATAAATAATTTAACGTATCTAGATATAATAAATGATTACTGGGGCACCAGAAAAAAAATGAAGGCTTAACGTCAATTGTTTATGCGCCAGCTGCCAAGGTTTCAACATTCCGCAGACCTAAACTATTTGTTTTGTGCTTTGTGATGTTTGTAGACTCGCGGCTTTGTCGAAATTTTTATCTTGTACGGATAGTGAATTTTTATCAAAAGAGGACGATACCTTCTACTTTTTATATCAGACAACGTGTTTCGTGTACATTAATTTTCAAATATTAGTTTAATTAAATGTGCACTGGTGTTTAAAGTTTGTGTTAAATATGTTGTAAATCGTGTCGTGTTCGGTGAATATTGTTGGAATACAGTTCAACTATGGGGAATCAAGGATCGTCACCGCACGAGCCGCTGGACTTGGCTCAGGCGCCGCAGAGTGCCGATCTTAAAATGGTACTGACATTAATTTGAATGCATAATTTACATTTCATGAATATACTCTGACTCAGTCCTATAATTATAAGTATGCTATGCTGACTCTAGACGCGGATACCTGACTATGTCATTGGAATACATATCAGGATTATTAATGTGACTACCGTTTAAACGTTTTTATACTTTAAAAGGTTCTTAATAATAAAAATAATTTAGCATTTTCATGACACAAGAACGATGATTAAAGCTTTATTACACGAAGAGAGGTCATTTATTCATGATTGTAATCGATTACATTATATTACTAATAGTCATAATTAAACGTAATGCTGACGATAACATATTATATTGTAACCTTTCGCCAAACTACTCATTATAACTACTCAATTATGTATTACACTGCATAAAGTTTTGCTATATATTTTTATATTTTTGCAAATGGGTTGTCTGCTCGTGTATGTACTGGGTGATTGATTAATATCAGATTAATTGTAAAATTATTTTTTGTGATTCCTTTTTTCCGAAGCGACAGGATACTTACATTATTTACAAATATTTCTTTGGTGTTGAGTTAGATACAATATATATTTTTACACATGTGAAATATAATAAATCCTGGAAAGATTATATAATATTTCCTTTGTGATTTGAAATCTATTATTTTTACTTGCGCTATAATCGGTGTTATTACAAAAAAGTTATATACGTATTTAATACTTGCTTTAAAAAGGTTACGTTTTTAAATGGACCGCACTCGCTGAATGGACGCCATCTTGCTCTTTTGTCTCACTTTATTTAGGTTAGGTTAAACTTGCGAAAAAAGGATAACGTGAACCTCGGGTGCATTTAGTACGAAATCTTTGTAAAACTAGTATTTAATACGTATTTTACTTTTTTGTAATAACACCGATATTGCCTTTAATAATATTTGGTACATATCTAATTTGTAATTTTTAAAAGACTTAAAAAAAATCTGGATATTTGCATGTATAAAGTGACAGCAGTTGTTTTGTTGATTCCGTTATCCACTCTTTATTAAACTCTTGTCCATATTGCCCAGACATACTCGACAGTAAAAGTTGCCATATGGTGAACTTGAAGTATTAATAATAATGAGCACGTGCTCACATACAACAATATCAATCACACACGCACATCTGTTTAAATTTGTTGTATCCATGCCATACTGTGTTATTAATTTGTCACTTCAATATACACTTGGATTTTTAAGACATCGTATCATATGAAATCGTTTTCATTTCAATATTGATCAAAAAATTATATAAAATACACCGGTTTCAGTAGCCTATAGAATTGTCTTTATCTTAAAGTTAATCAAAATACGTAAGGTTTCAGCATAAAATGCATTGACTTTAAGTATAAAGATATTTAACTTACAACTTTAAGTTAAATTACTAGAATTATTAACGCAAAGAAATATATTGATTTTAGGAAGGCACGTGTCCCATTTTTTTTACACACGTCTGACTGACTTTATAATTACTTTATCTAACAAAACTAAGTTTGTGTTTATTTTAAAAACTAATTACCTACAATTTATTGAGAAACAATACACATTTTTTACCCAGTTCGTTTGACGTCATACGATCAAAGATAATGTCTCTCGGTCTATCTGTATGTTCGTTTGCTTATAACTATACTACTATGAAACGATTTACGTGCCTCTTTTTTACATACTAAGTCAAGGTTTAATATATTTATTTGTTACGTTCGGTTATAATATATGGAACAAGCTATGAGGTTAAAACTAAACTAAGTCGGCGCATAATGACAGCCAATACATAATGTTGCGATATTTTATTTAAATCATTAAATATTAATCGATATAATGCAGTAATCAATTGTTTATAGTAGAAATTGTTAAATAAAACCTGCGGTACAATAAATTTAATCCTATTATTTCACAGTGAAATGATTTTATGAATTTTACGCGAACCAAACCGTCGACACATCTAGTGTTTTAAATCATATAACCTTTACAAATATTACATAGAAAAAACGATTATTTATATATGAGGGTAGTTTGAATTTTATCATATTTACTTCTGTATATTATCACTATAACTTAACAATTTTAGTCGTTGACGAGTATACCCATATATTAGGGATGAGCTATATTAGAAAAATATCGATTCAACAGTATCGATGTATGATAAATATCGATAGCAAAATATCGACGTATACATCGATGTTTTTGCCTGCAGTTAAAATTGTCTGTAAAAACAGAGGTCAGCGACGAAAAATAAAAAACTAATCCCAAAGAAAAAGCTATTCGTACGGCTTCCAAATTTGATAATTTTCCAGTCTAGCTAGTACATGCAACGTTCTTATAACGTCGATGTTATCGAAATCAAAACATCGATATGTCGACATCAAAACATCGATGTGTCGATATTGTCGATATCAAAACATCGACGTTTTTCAGCTATACATCAATGTTTCTTCAACATCGATGGATATCGATCATCCCTACCATATATCAATTTACCTACGCATCGGAATTCTGACTTCCAATTCTTTTTTGTATTCTGTAGAAGATATTTTGTATTTTTCTGATAACAAACTGTCACGTTACTGTCTCCGGATTACCTTTACGAATGCAAAAGTAAATAACTGTTTAATAATATTTCCTTAGATTTCTCTGTATCGTTATTTACAAAAGCGTAGTTGGATTTCACTACTGAGAATTGTTTACTTAACTCGTCCATACCATATAATTAATCATATTACCGTGTGTCTATATAACCTGCCCACGTATGCCAATATACGATGTGACAAAGGTATCTTATTACATCGAACAGTTTTTACTCATTCTCGCATATCTATATATTTTATTGTTATTTAGATGTTGCATTATATGAATAATTCTTCCACGTTCGCCCTTGATACATTTATGAACCTATTTCAGAGAACTAACCAGTTTCATTGTAATGCTAACTGTAGTTTGAATGAGTGTCAATTGATATATTTTGCATTGACATGAAGTGCACAGAACACTTACGATGTTATTACAAAAAAGTTAAATACGTATTAAATAATTGCTTTAAAAAGGTTTCGTACTAAATGCACCGCGCAAGCCCGAGGCAAGTTCGCATTATCCTGTTTTCGCAAGTCTAACCTAACCTAATCAAAGCGAGATAAAAGCGCAAGATGGCGAACATACAGCAAGCGCGGTACATTTAAAACCTTTTTCAAGCAAGTATTCAATTACGTATTTTTTTTTTTTTTGTAATAACACCGTTAATGTTTAAAAATGGGTTTTCAAGGCGTAATATTAAATGACTGCCAAACTAACATTAAATTATTACTAGTAAAGGATAAAACTTACAGGTATAAGTTAAAAGATAAATATCTCTATATCTTATACCTCATCTTTATATTATATAATCTAATATTTATCATATTTTCTATATCTATACGTATAGAGATGGATGTTGGTAAATATAGTTCATCAGGAAAGTTGATAAACTGGGAGTAGTTATTCATAGATTTTTTATGGTTATCCATTTTGCCCCTAGATGGCACTATGTTGTATTTTATAGTTTTTCTTACATAGTATAAAATGAAGTCGCTTCCGCTGTCTGTGATTTTAATACAGTTTTCTGTAATAAATAGAGAATTTCAAAAGAAAGATTTATGTGTATAATACATACATATTATACTACAAAAAAGCCGAAAAATTCAAAGATTTGTAATGTGATGTCGTTACGAACATATTTTTGTGCGTTTAAATCGCAAACACGGGCTAAACCGTACGAGATCGATCAAATTAATTTGTTACGGAATTGTAAAAAGATCAAAAAAATGTTTGGGATGGTATATATTTATCTCCAAAGGATAACCCACAGTAACCATTTTTTATCTTTGTACAAAAATAATTGTGTTATTTACCAAGCTATTTTATACAATACAATATTATTTCTTATCCAATTAAATACATGGCATATGTTATACATGTCATATTGATCAAAACTGCGCTTAACAGTTTTTCATTAAAATACATATGTACATTGCACCTGTGCGAAGCAGGGGCGGATCGCTAGTTTTATATATACAAATAAGGACATTTTTCTTTCTTATTCTTGGAAAAGATTTCATTCCAACTTCCTTCTCAAAATTCCAAGAAAATGTGAGACACGTGTATATTAAAATGCACCAGCCGTTTTGTAATTGAAAGGTCGATGACTGAAAGAACTTAGCGTGAAATATATCGTGTCTAAAAACTATTACAATATATATATATATTAATCGATTATGTAATTGGCTCTAAATGTCCATAAAAAAGATATTAATAATATTCAAAATGGCTAAATTGGATTCTATCTTTTTGTAATTATAAATGCCAATAAATTCTGTAAATAATGAGCGTAAAATCACTAAATTGATGAAAGACGATAATAATCTCTCATCTGAACAGTTTCGTTTGTAAGATGAACCCCATTGTTCAGCAAATGACGATGTTATACTAATATTTAAAAACAGGAGCAGATTCTACAAATTTCTGTTTACATTATCAATCAATACAAATAGCTCGAGCAAATTTTTAACTGTCAATAGTGCTTAGCATAGATTGAACTTCTTATAACGTTATCGCGTTTCCATGTTATATTTTCAAAACTGATAATTTTGATTGATGACAAACAACACGTTATTGACTAAGAGCATTTCCGTATCATTCTACATCACACTTTTCCTCTCACGTGTATAAAGAATCTTGTGTTGTTTATTTATCCTTGAAAATTTGTTAGCAACTGTATGCACGTTAGGTCTCTATTTTGATATACATATTTGCAAACTATACGTGATCAAAAGTCGATTTGTCTCGATTATTCTCTAACAAGTTTTCTGTTTGTTTTGAAAACATCTGACTCATTATTTCTTAGCCATGGTTTTAATTTTTGAAGTGAATTGTCTCATGGCAGGGTTTGAAATTTTGATCACTAAATTTCTTATGTGACGAAAAGTGATGGGGGGGTAAAAACTGTGTCGGCTAGAGTGGGAGCATTGTCTCGTTTGCTTTCGGATATTGAAGAAGAGTGAGACATATGCTCTTCTCGCTTTCATTTTGAAGGTATCAATTATAAACGTGTAAACTACTCGCAACATTTTTTTGTTTACCCCGTCACAATTTCTGTCTCAACGATTAGACGTTTCTTACATTACATTTACATTATTTTAGTGTCTCGCTGTTACGCATTTTATTTTGTTATTTAATGTTCAATGTCAGTAAAGAATAATTGAGTTTGTGAATCTCTTTCGGTCATAAAAGACCGACACAGTTTATATACCAGAAACTATAACAAATTATCATGTTTTAAATTCAGTTTTTTATGTTATAGTGTTTAATTTTACAACAAAGTCCCAAAACACATTACCGATTTGCAGGACTGTAAGTTCTAGCACCATGTCAAGTGGGTTTTGATATCGAAGGCTATTATTATAGGCTAGACCAATATGTGAACGCTGATGACGTTCGAAAATAACACCTTTTTTTGTGCATCCGCTAAAAAGATTGCAACTTTAATGCATTGTAAAGTATGTACATTCATAAAATAAACTTGATCGAGTTTCTTGATAGATTTTCTCGATGATTAGGTTGTTTTCCTAGTTTTGACGTTCGTAAGCGCTTTCTTAGGGTCTAAATTGAAATTTTGATTTAGTTTGAATTTGTAGAGACTCGTTAAGTTTCTTAAAACACATATTAAATCAGGCAATTGGAACTATATATACGTATCTACAGTATGAGATTTCGAGCATACATTCGTCCTAATTTCTATATTATTATGAAGCCGAGTATGTAATTATTAGCTCTAATTTTTAACATCATGACAATTATAAGGCTACTACCGAGGTACTTGTCTTATAATATACTTAGGTATTTAACTTCCAACTTGATTTATTTCCAACTCAGTAATTACATCCACGCCCATGAGAAGTCTTGGCTGAAGTGGGTTTTTGCTACACATATCATCAAATCATAACGAATATTCTTTAATAATTTAATACTACATGAATTCTATTGTATTCATAATAAATGAAGTAGTCATCGAATACAGAAAAGACATCGATTTTTTTTATTTCATTAGAATGAACAGTGTTTCAGTGAGTATACCTTATCTTATGAATATTGACAGTTTGTATATTTCGGTTATTTCGTTTGTAATTGCTACGAAGATTGTGCGAGCAATGTATATTATATAGTACTACGTCGCTGATTTTTTTTTCATCATACTTAGTGGTCACACGACACGACCTATTACGTTACGTTCGATTTCTACGTCCAATAACAAGTACAGATTATCTACAATCTAGATCATAAAAATAATAAAGCTTATAACCAAAAAATAAAAACATAAAAATATAAATTCAAGTACGATTTGATTTATACGTCAATGAATCAATCGTTAATGAATATTCTTAACAAACTTCTAGTTCTGAAATTGCTGCAAGTCGATGTATTTACGACGGATAAGTATATAAATATATTGAACAAACCTCGTTTCATAAGTTTTGTTGACTGTGTTATATCTCAACAAAAATACACGCGATGCAAAATCATAGCGAACTAGAAGTTTGGCAATACCTTTTAAATGAATTTTAATATTTAACAGATAATCACTTAAAATGTTATATTTTACCTTGATTAGTGGCGTGTTTAATTCTATTATACTGAATCTTTTAGAATTTAGCTACTAAGCGAATGCAAGCGTGATCAAGGCTTACTACTAATTAGAATCGAGAATTTTGGCATAAAGCATAATATTTTTTACACTAATGTGCGACTGTTGTCTTAATTTTTGCACATTAATTTAACGGAATTGCAATTTCCTATTACAGAAATCATCAGTTCGCAGCTCGTTGAGGAGAGCGCGCGCGGGCGCTGCGTTGTCGCCGCCGCGCGCTGGTATGGAGCGTTTGCGGCGGTCTTTCCGTGAATCGTTCCGTCGACGCAAGGGCTCACCGCCGGAGTCGGCGCGTCCTCATCAATGGCACGCAGACGAAGCGGCCGTCCGCGCGGGCACCTGCACCTTTCCCGTCAAGTACCTCGGTTGCGTAGAAGTCTTCGAGTCCCGTGGTATGCAGGTCTGCGAGGAGGCTCTAAAAGTGCTTAGGGTACGTCTGCTATCTTCACTTAGTATCTGTATATGTATCGTTAGTTTTACCACATATCGATTGGATATGTTAAAAGTGAGTATGTTATTAAATAAACAGTTTTTCGATGTGAAACATCTATACGCGCGGATAAATCTGATTGTTGGAGTGGCGACGACGCGACGACGGCATGCACAAACGATTGTGCGTAATCTCTCTTGTCGCACTGAGCTCGCATACCTATAGTGTAATTTGAGAATTCGAGAATTTGAGATTCGTTCGATTCGAACAATTTCGATGTTTCACATCTGCCAGGCGTCCCGTGAGGGATCAGTTTTTTTGTTAGTTTTTGAGTTTCAAAAATTTCAAAATCCTAAATATTCAGTTAAAATTTATTTCGTAAATAGATTTAGATATATTACACATCACTACATATTATAAAACAGAGTCCTCTGCCAAGTCTATCTGTTTGCGATATACTTAAAAATTGCTGAATGAATTTTCATGCGGTTTGCATTAGTAGATATAGTGATTTATGAGGAAGGTTTAGGTATATCATTTGTAAGGGTTTCTCAAGGTATCCCTTTTTAATTATCAGGGCAGGACAATATCCGCGGGCTCTGCTATTTTAAAGTAAGATTCCTCAACATAACAAAAAAAAACATTTTGTACATATAGCACTTTTAATTATGTATGTAAACCGCGTTTTTTCCTTGTCTAAATTTTAATAGGTAACGATAAACCTGTAGTTGAGAGAAGTATTTAAATATCAAAGTTCGATTTTCGATTTGTTAAACCGAATATTAGTACAGTTTTTTACTGTTTAAAATTTGGAAATGAAAATCTGTCTAAATTTTCCAAATGTACCAGAAAAAAGAACAGGTGATTATAATTGCAAGACGATGTTCTTTTTTATATACATGAGGTTGAGTGAAAAAAATTGTAGTCTCTAGAGAGAACGTCCGAAGAATTATATAAAAATGTCGATGAACTGAACGACCTTGGAAATATACAGTCTCATTGATATTCTGTTACATTCGTCTTCGAGATACCACACTGTATACGATATTAAATCGCGTGTAAGCTTGATTTATTTGTCAACGTTTTATTTCCTTTGATTTTGTATAGGTATACTCAACCCATTACATTTTTTTTATTTTATTTGCATAAAGTACTATACATTAACTTTCAATAACACGTTCCGATTTCTGTTGTATGAAAACCATACTTATTTTGTAAAATAAAAAAAATATAGACATGTCAGAAGAATATGAAATTAAGATAACCCTTTGCACTCGAGGGCTCCGGAGCAGAAATATTCTTACGGTCACCAACATTTTAAATGGCTACGCTCCAGAATCCTCAAGTGCAAAAGGTTAACATAACAGAAATGCTATTTTTCGTTAACATTAGCAGATCACATTTACAATAACTACTACTATTGTAGATATCAACACTATTTAAAATGGTCAACTCAGTACGTGGCCTTAATCGTTGGTTGGCGTGACTCTAAGACCTAGTAACCCTTGAGAAAGAATATTTCAAGGACATAACCGTTGCATTGAATTTTTGTTAATTTCAGAATTCGAGAAGGCGTCCAGTGCGCGCAGTACTACATGTAAGCGGTGACGGTCTCAGGGTCGTCGAGGAGGAAACTAAAGGACTTATTGTCGATCAAACTATTGAAAAAGTTTCCTTTTGCGCCCCCGACAGAAATCATGAACGGGGTTTCAGGTAATTACTAATACCAGTAAGCGCCCAGTTGTCGATATTCGACCATAGTTGATTGATTTTTTAAAGTTTGAACTTTATTAGGGTTCTTTTGTCAAAGGGTATTATACTATAGTCAAAGGTTTTCATCATGGCTACTCAGTTATTTGCCATGTTCTTTAATTATATAAACATAAAAAGAAATCTATGTGTAAATGAAAATTGAAATTAATTATAAATTTGAAACAAAAAGCACGTGGTAAAGCTATCAAAATTTAAGCAAAAATAACTTTACGAAAATATAGAAATTTATCGCAACCCATGCCACAATTTTCAATTAGTTTTACTCGACACCATGGATGGGTGGTATTTATGGGTGATATTGAATTAAATGTAGTCTGTTCATTATGAGAAATAGTTATATGCCCAGTATCATCGTTTGGAAAAGTAATGGATCCACAATACAATCAAATGGTGAATCCAATACAATATGTTTTTAATACTACCTTTAGCTTTTGAAAATAAATTCTTTTTTGTTGCTACATGAGGTTGAATTGCAACATTGTAACCGCAGAGGTCTAAGTCATGGATTACTTTTATGAACAAAATTCTTACTTTGATTATACAAAGTTTATATATGTTATTTAGCTCATTTTTTTGATTAAATCATCATTTGAAGTCAGTTCACCATAAAAAATAATAAACATTACAATAATAGTTATATTTTATAATACCATTGTTGAATGTAGGATGAAAAATGGTAATTGGAACGTAAGAGTTAAAAAATACATACAGTCGAGCATAGCAACCTCCGACACAACTTCTTTTGAACTTCCTAATTATTGACGGCTGTCAAAATGTCTTTTTATTTACATGTGTGTATATGTTGTGTAAAATTCAAGTAGTAGTGTGAGTAGTGCATATTTTAATTAATTTAATGTACTTCTAATGCATTTTATATAAAATAAACTGCTTTCTGCACTTCTCCGCCTTATAAACTTTAACTATGCCAAATTTCAAGTTTATACGTTGACGGGAAATAGGTTAAAAAGGGGTACAATTTTTTTGCTTCACGTAATAATATATAGATATAAATAATTTAAAATCCATTTCCGAATGTATGTAAGCGTATCACTTCAGAAGTCTGTACCTGTTTAGCTGATTTTGTTTTGTTCAGTTTAGTTTATAATTATCAGGGTTATGTTTGAATGAAAGAAAAGGTAAAAAAAAATCGTATGGAAAAAGAAATTGTGTCCAAATATTTCAAATACAGAAAAGGGAGTGTTTAAGAGACAGTAGGGAGACCTTGAAAAATATCAACAAATGGAGGTTCAATTGTTAAGTAGCCATTTTACTTTATTACATGACAGTATTTGTAAAGGCATAATTTTGGAATCATTTTCTTCGCTAGTACACCCGTACGAAAACGACGCGAGCAACTAGTGTATACATATAAATAAACCTGTAAAGTTATTACTTTTTTTTTATATTTTAATTTACTATGTACACATTTCCCTAACTTTCGTGATATATACCTATGAATTTAAAAAATGAAATGATTTTTTTCCGTACCATCTACTACACAAAGACTTCTATTTGCCGCACTCAGTTGCGTTTACGTAACTATTTACAATATATATGCAATGTTCAATACAAACAGTAGTATTTAAATATTAACGCTTAAACTTGGAAGTCTTGATTATGATTGCATTACGACCACCAGACATTTGTAAAAAGAAAACTGCAAGTTGTATTCAGTTTTGTGTGTTTTTAAAAATCATGGCAGAACTGTAATAAAATTACTACGCACTTAGTACCCAAGAGGCTAAACTGTTCAATGAATTTATTGACCTCATAAACGCAAAAGGGACGGAAGATTTGTACTTTTCGAGAAAATTAAATGGAAAGAATCATTATATTAACTGAAAGAATTGGCATTTAAAAAGGTATATACAATGACTATTACAATAGATTTTTAAGAATTCCCTGGTGTTTCTTCGAAAAGTAATCCAATGATAATGAAATGTAATCTCCTAATATCTCCTTTACAATAGTAAAAAGGATAAGGATTTTTCGAAATCGGTTTATAAATGGCGTTTTGAGATAACAAATATTTAGAAAAACACAACCGGATTGAGAACCTCATTTTTTAGTCAATTAATAAAAAAGGCAAGACGCGTTATTGATTTATAGATTTACCGTTTCCGTCATACTGAAGTGCACGCGATGTTTTTAAATCTCTTGAACTTCTCGAGTTCATTGTATCACTTCAATTTCTATTTGAGAATTTATTTCCACAACTATTAGTTTTGTAATTTTAGTGTTTGCTTCATCTATTTTCTTATTTACCAGTATCTTTAACGGCAAAGGTATTAACGAGTAAACGAGTTTTACTTGTAATCAAGTGATGTATTCCTACAAGCCCTATGAGATTTTCAAAATAACATTGGCATTGATTGTCTTGATGAATTGGTGACAGGGTGGGTACATGAGTGATACAAGAGTGTTTCTAAAACTTACGCCAACTGTATAAAAGTAACGGTTGTGATATGTGGATCTTAGTGCTGGGCTAAGAAAGAAGCGATTAAAGACCGTCATACGTGGCAAAGTTGTGAATATTAAGATGGACGTAGAGTGTAACTAGAATGAATATGACTAAAAAAGTGTATATTGGAGGGAATATGTCAAAAAGAATATATCATGAGGAGAGATGAAAGTCATAACTAGAAGCGTTTTAACTGTGAAAGTGGTTAAATATAGCACAATAGAGGAATTACTAAGAAGGAAGAATGTATTGGTTTATATTGAGAAAGAAATGATAACAGAAGAGATTAGAAGAGGAAAATATGTAGTTTGTTGATTATAAAAAAGTATGTTGTTTATAAAATTCATTATAATTGTTAAGAGTTAACACGGTCGTAGTAATGATAAAGTTGTATGTTTATAAAATTGCATATGCCGAGATGGTACGACGAATATATTGCGGCAAGGTTGTAGAAGATGTGAATACTGAGATGAAAATACAGGAGATTTGATGATGATGAAATGTCTTGGGTATAAAAATAATGTTAATGTGTGTGTATTTGATAAAGTTACATATGCCGTGACGGTACGACGCGACGGTGGATGTGCCACGGTTTCCTTGCGTCGCGCGATAGCGGCGAGCGGCTCTCGCATGCGGTGGGGTGCGCGTTCGCCGCGTGCCTCGAGCGCAAGCAGCGCCGCGACAAGGAGTGTGCCGTCTCCATGAGCATCGACGCCGCGAGCCATGCCTTCACTAGGCAGGGCTCCTTCCGCAAGTCAGGTCTCGCAACATTACATTACTTATATTAGTGTATCGACGCCGCGTACCACGCCTTCACCAGGCAGGGCTCCTTCTGCAAATCAGGTCTCGCAACATTACATCATTTATGTTAGTGTTATGTTAGTCTAATAATCCCACATCCCTTGGTTAGTCAAAGTTCCGGATTAGTGAGACCCGACTGTACTTATATGTTTTGGTGCACTCTTCAGGTATAACTAGGGATGTGAGTTTAATGAAAAAAATCGATTAATTAGGAATCGATTTTTCTTTTTTTAAATAATAATCGATTTGTTAAAAATCAATTTTATTGAAAATAAATAATCGATTTTTTCAAAAATCGATTTTTATAATATTTAAAAATAGACATGCTTTCCTATAATAAACCTAAAGATTTAAAATAACAATTTATCAGATTAAGAATCACATAAAATTATACGTATCAAAAATAACCAGTTCAAAACAAAATAAAAGTGAATGTTTCTTTAAACTTTCAAGGTAAAGAATATAGAAACTAAATACCATATAAATTTTCAGTACTATTAAACATTATATCCTTATAAAAATGAAATGATAAACATCCTAACAAAATGACAACATTATTAATTCTAACTGTAAAATTCAAAAAAATGAAGTTCTCTTTTAATTTTCATATTAATCATAGTGTGACTGAGAAAATTAAAATTGAAGAATTTTTTTTATTGAATAATTTCAATAATAATTTATAGTTTTGTAAACTTATCGATGTCGAGTTTACTATAAGACATTTTTAGTAAACATGTTGTACTCGCATGACAGACCTTTTTAGTTTTATTGAAAGTTTTAATTTTACAGAGAGCGGTATTTGGCTGTCATAAGAACCACGACAATCATTATAAGATATAGTAACTCATGTTACTTGTAAGGCGGTGGGATGTTTTCATTCTATGTTCTTTTTAAATTTGTAGTTTCACTACAAAATTTTTGATTCTATCGAACAGGACATGCATATTACTGTGGTATTATTCTTTTTCGTTATAAAATACTTTCGCCAGCCTCTTTTAGGTGTTTTGCGGCTAGAAAACATTTTAAATTTTTACAAACACATTATCTCACTATGCTCACTCTTCAATTGTAAATAATAATGAACTTATTTTGAGTTTTTTCATCCGTCGCATAGATGTTTATAAAAATCGATTAAAATGCGTAATTTATATAATCGATTTTAAAAAAATCGATTAATATGAAAATAAACATCGACAATAAAAAATCAATTATAATAAAATAAAAATCGATTTAATTAAAAATTGATTATTTTTTAACATCCCTAGGTATAACGGGTCGTCGCGTTTCGGAAGCAGACGCTTCACCCGCACCCGTCCCCACACCCGCACTTGTTGCCGCCCCCTCGCCCGCTGCGGTCACCGTCGGCAGCGCGGGTGTCGCTGCACCGGTCGGCGGGACCGGTGCGGTCGCTGCGGCAGGTGCGGTCGGTGCCGCAAGTGCGGTCACTGCGGCAAATGCGGTCGGTGCCGCTGCGAGTCGCGCTGCGGCACACAACCCGTTCGCTGTCGAGCGACCCCACGCCGCACCACATCTGCTCGAACGACAAGGTTCCTTCCGTGGGTTCGCACATCTTAACAACAGGTAATTGCATCAGTGTTATATGTTCGTACACCGTGTCGATCGATCTAGTTTAAAACCTTAAAATGTGCTTGAGATTTCGATGATGGGATACATAAAACTATAGCAATGAGCATGATGGTAGAGTTTTTTGGAATATCCTCTTGAAAACCTACCATATTATAATTTTTAACTTAGAAGCTGTCGTTAAGTACATGTGTATTTCGACAGCTGCACTTGAGAGCTAATTTACCTCTACATGTAAGAACATGTAGAGGTAAATTAGCTCTCAAGTGATAAGATCTAAGGCCATATTTAAATCAGTATTGTTTATAAAAAATAACAAAAGTTATTCGTTAATTGATTTATTATTTTTGGTAATTAAATACAGTTAGATTTCGTATAAAAGGCAAATATGATTTTACTGTTAGATACCTCTAGAAATTTTGAATAACACTTGCTTAAAAGGTGTCATTATTGAGCATTCTGTTTTTTCTTTCAGAAACAATCCCTATTAATTGTAAATAGTTTTTCTTTATTTGTATAGATAAACAAATATAATTTTCATAAAATAAATTAACATATTCGCTATTGTTGACAAACGGAAAAACACTAAAATCAATCTCTATTTTCTTGTAATGTTTTATGTACAAACTATATTATTATATCGTCAATAGATTGGAGAAAAGGTTTCCTTTTTTTCTTTTTAGGTAATTAAAGAATGAAAGTAGTGTTTGAAAGAAAGTTCATTAACACGGCTTGCGGTATGAGTTAACTGGTAGAAATCGTCACGTAAGAAAAAAGAGCGTTGTACCCCTGCACGTGATCTTGTCTCTGTCTATTGTATAAAAGCGTATATTGATTGGCTTCACGCGTGCTCATATCGAAATTTGAGCAACCGAGAATCATGCGGTTCGAGTTTTATAATCTTAATAAGGAACGCTTGGAAATTTGATTTTTTTTTTTTTATTTTACATTTGTATCCTATTCCACGAGGATAGTGCATATTTCAAGATACTTTATATCATTATCTGTGCCTCTGTCATTGTGTATGCAACATTTCATTTACAACAAACATACTCATTTTCGTAATTTATAATATTAGCTGGGATATGCTGTTTTGTTGTGAAAAATTAATATATTACTTATTATTATATTACTTTCCAGTTCTCCGTTCAAGCGTCAAATGTCGCTCCGTATAAGCGAGCTGCCGTCGAACTTGGAGCGGCAACGAGCCGGGCTCGGGTCCCCGCCTCGAGCGTTACCCGCCGTAGTGAAGCCGGTCGCCACCGCCGCCCCCGTACCAGTATCCGTGCCGACACCTCCGCCCGTGGTACCGGTCGTGCCCAGCTCTCGACCTGACGTCGCTACTATTGAGGTCAGTCTAACATATGTATCTAAATTCCACAGGGACCTGGAGATGCCGTCCATCTGAGCGTATATTAAATCACTTACTAGTAGCTATTTCGAGCGAGCCGCCATTCATCCCAGTCCGTTAGTGGTATCCGCCGCTAATTACGAACCCGTATCCAACGCGGGGCGGTATAGAAGACGTCCGCGACATATTTTCACCGATCCTCCCGACGATATCACGTCAGCGAACGATCACTACCAGCCTGTCCCTCGTAACAGAGTGTGCTCACGCCCACGCCCGCGTAACCACAGATCGCGCCGCCGCGGTCTGGGGGTTAACTTCGCTCCCGCACACCGGATTAGGCCTCCCACGGCAGCGGCTCAAGCCTAGGTTCTATCCCTCAGTAGGGAGCCCTTGAGTGCGTTGCTTGCGCGATACGGTGACACACCCATACATCACTGTTACAACACTACACTATCACCTCCACACACGTGCACGCCTACACGCTACACATCTTGGTTACAGGGTTATTTTTGTTAATTTTTTTTCCCTTATCGAACTGAAAAACTCTAAATTTTTCGATAAAAATATATGGAGGAGTTGTTGAGGCGGATATGCTTGGTACACATATACGTTTCAACAACTCAAACATATATGAATAGTTAGCTAGGTTTGTTAAGTTAGGTCGCGATTTTTGTATGCAACGGGCAACAGCCAAGCCGAGGTGTGCCGTGCACCCTCGAGCTGGTTGCCATTATAAAATCGGCTGAGTGCCTTAAGCGCTCGCCTTAGTAGTCCGGTGAAGCTGTTAAGACCTTGCTAGGTCAATAGCGTAGTCAGTTCGAGAAAAAAAAAATGTATCTAAATTAATCCATTCGTCTTGACACATTGTACTTACTAGCTGTGCCCGCGACGCCGCAAAACCTAATGTAAAAAAATAGGGCCTAAAAAATCATCTAGATATATTCGGTGTTATTACAAAAAAGTTTAATATGTATTGAATACTTGCCTTAAAAAAGTTTCGTATTAAATGTACCGAGTTTGCTGAATTATTCACCATCTTGTTCTTTTGTCTCGGTTTGGTTAGGTTCCCACAGTGCGGCGTAGGTTGTCGTGGAGTTTTCGCCGGTACGAGTCTCCGTTTACGGCTCCACCCCTGCGTGACTCGCACGTAGGGGTGGGCGGCTTAAGTAGGGCTCCCCCCGGGAGCTTGCCAGTCCATGAGGATTTTCTCTCCACGTTAAAAAAAAAAAAAAAGGTTAGGTGGTTCAGGTGGAAAAAGAGTAAACCTCGGTAAAAAATTTAATCGCGGGGAGGCGGTGGAGTGGCTTTTAGCCTTTACGCTGCCACGGGTAATGGGTCGGGGGGCCTCAAGTCCCATAGCACGGGTTCAGTGGCGGTCTGGATGACACCTCAGCGTGGAAAACATCTCCCGCTGGGGGTGTCACCGAACTTGCTCGCGCTGCCCCGCGATACTCCCATAGTGCGGCGTAGGTTGTCGTGGAGTTTTTAATCAATTAGAGTTCGCCTCAGTTCAGGTCATCCCTCGAGGACCTGACAAGTCTTTGTAAAGGTTTCTCCACAGTAAAAAAAAGGTTAGACTTGCGAAAAAAAGAACGTGAACTTTCGTCGGACGAACGCAGTGCATTTAAAACGAAATTTTTTAAACAAGTATTCAATACGTATTTAACTTTTTTGTATTTCGTACTTAAAATTACAGTAATTAGTAGTTGATAGGGTGAACCGACCAAGACTAAATGTTACTCGAGGATATGGTTTTTTGGTGAGATTTTATCGTAGACCCAATACTCTAGCAGTGATGTGTGTTAATAAAAACGGACAGACGTTTTAAAAAGAAATGATTGAGATATATTTTATTACTCATTTCTAAACACCTGAAAAAATTTTTTTACGTAAATCGAAAGAGTACAGGTACGTTTGGTTTGTATTATATAGATATGATTGGTTAATAGGAGAGCGGTACGGAGCCGGACCCGGTGGCGGCGCTGTGCCAGCAGCTGTCGCGGGGTCTGCGCGCGCTCACGGAGGAGCCGGTGCCCGCGACGGCGCCGCTCCCGCACCCCGACGCGTGGCTCGGACGCGTCGCCCGCGCGCCCCCCCTCTCCGCCGCCTCGCGCGCCAACTCGTACGCGGGTCGCACGCTCTCCACCAACCCCTTCCTCTCCGCGCTACCGGACCCCACGCCCGCGCCGCTCTAAACCAACGGTACTCGACCTTTTCTTTAAACCGCCCACAAACACGTTACACTCATGACGCCGCGCACCACTAATTACAATTATTTAGCTATTAAATAAAAAAAAACGTAAATAGTTGTCCAATAAAACAAGTTTGCAGTAACTTTTATATTAACGCATTGCTGTTCTGGCATCTGTTTAATTTACTCAGCGTGCTCATTGTTTTTGTAATGGTCACGAAATCGAAAATAATTAAAAATAAAATATAATCGGGTGAGCCAACTACAAAGACCCAAAACGGCCCACAAACACGTTACACTCAAGACGCCGCGCGCCACCAATTAAAAATATTTAGCTATTAAATAAAAAAACGTTATTTCAAATTAACATCATATTAATGTAGTGAAAAATGGTTGTCCAATAAAACAAGCTTGCAGTAACGTTTACATCATAAGGAACGCATTGCTGTTCTGGCATCTGTTTAATTTACTCAGCGAGCTCATTGTTTTTGTGATGGGCACGAAAATTTAAAATAATTGAAAATAAAGTAAAATCTGGTGAGCCAACTACAAAGACCCGGCGGTCCGTAAGTTGAGTATAGCTGATCTAAACCCTTGTTCGCACTACTTATTTACAAGTTGTAGTACCTGCTATTGCCCCAAAAACGTACGTTTAAAAACAGTACACAATTGAATGGTATTTAGTAGTAAGATGGACACTCGAGTTTTTAGCGCGATCTTAGAATATCATATAGTGAATTTTATATTTTATTCATAATATCTATGTTTTGTGATATCGGTGTTGTTTTACGTAATATAGTTTGGTTATTGTGCACAAGTGAAATTGAACGAAAATAATATCACGGAGCATAGATTCTAACTTGCCTCTAAAACTCCCTAGAAAATTCTAGTACGACGGCCACTATCTTCTTAGTTCATTGGAATAATGGCAAGAAACTTTTAATATCATTCATTACCTACCCGGAAATGGCAGTGATAATCTACTAGAATATTGGTTGCCATAAAAAAATGAGCGCTCAACATCCTGCGGCAATTAATGATCTCGAATACAATGATAAGTTCGAACTTTTTAAAAGATGAACGAGTAAACATTGACGTTTGGAGAAAAACGCTACATGCAAAAAAAATAGGACAAGACGGATCAACTCTACTAAATTTTCGTTGTTCAGACACGTTTAGCTATTAAATTACACGGTACTTGGCTAAATGACTAGCCTAGTGCGAACAAGGCTTGACCACTCCACCACATACCAACTGCTGGATCAACGGTCTATGAACGTCTTGGGCACTACGGATACTACCATACTCGCTAGAACTACAGCGTTAAAAAATTGACTTATGAATAATTCCCTCTATTGCCAAGTAAAAAAAATTTATAGGTTCAAACTGTAAAAGTTTACTTTCTGACACAGATGTAATGTTTATAATCAAATTTTATTTGGTACCTACTTATATTTTCTCCAAGTAATAGAGGCTAATAATTTAATTTCATCAAACTATAGTATAAATTTTGAGTAATTGAAGGATTCAGTGACACGAGACGTTTACTTTTTTTAGTTACTAAACTATTCGACCTATCGAGATTCCACTATAGTATAGAGTCACGCGTTAACACGTTAACAAAGAAAGAGCATGTATCATGTAAAATTGTATAATTATTTATAATTAATGGGGCTATGATTATTTCTCGTTTCGAATTTGTATAGTTGTGTTTGATGTTACTCCTATTTTCCGAGAAAATCTCAAGAATACTGCTATCTTGTAAATACGATTGGATTCTTACGAAACTCATATTAGTCTGGAATTATGTATAAAATCACACACTTCTCAGAATATAGAAGAGTGGGTAAATAACATACAAAGAAAAAATTTGATGGTGATTCTCGAGAATGTATTGCGATTGACATATATATTTATGTACTTAGAATGGAGGCTCGTCTCGATATATTATAGTTTTGCCTGCAAATGAGATGTTGTGATAATATTGCTCGCTTCTAGCTCGTTGTTATATCGTCCATTGTATACTATTTGAGACATGTTTATCAATATAGTTACATTTTAATGCGGCTCGACATACTTAGACTTATAGCATTGATAATGTTCGCTACAAAGTACAAATGAATATAGATCATGTTATGCTTGACAATTAAGGATGCTTATCTATTGATTTATGTACGTAGTGTTGTGACGGCCATCCTCGAGGAATGTTGTGAAATCACAAATAATATCGATGGCATTCGTCTGTGCTTATAAAAACAATTGATTAATAAGAACCAATTACATAAGGATTCAATTTGAATTGTACTAATTGCTACTGACAAAATAAATTCAGGAACATCTGCGATAAATCCATAAATATAGGGTGATTTACAAAATAGGGTTCAATAAACTTAATGTTGAAAACTTTTTGTACGGAATTTATTTTTATTTTATAGGTTTTAGCGGTTGACCTTATTCTTACGTTATGTTGAGTGACAGTCTGACCTAACTTGGTTACACACTAACTTTACAGAGAACTGACTCATTAGTGCTGTTGCCATAATACACTTAGTGTTTGAAGACAGATTTTTAACTTGAAGATGATAAGTAATGAACCAAGCACTTTATGGTTTTTTTTAAAACGTACCACCAAGTTATGGTTTCACCATATCTTGCGTCACCACAGAGCTGTAGGATGCAAACTAATCACTACTATTAAGCTGCTCAAGCACTGATTTGAAATCTTGTCAAGATGCTATTAATTAAACATGCCGTTGCGTTTTCAGCATCGATATATAACAACAAAATTAGTAGTGAAAGTTTGAACCTTATTCTATACAAATATTATGTACACAATGAAATTACCGTACAAAATTATTATAAGAGCAAGACGTGAGCTTCAATTCATATGTACTTAGAGTATTTCATATGAGGAAAAATTGTCTCGCGTCAATTGAAAAAAAAAACTGGCAGACTTACGGTCGTAACTTAAAATGTGGTAGGGTTGTACTTAATAATCGTTTTTTTTTTTTTCATATAATTAAATAACTACTCGAGTATTTTAAAATGTATTCTGGAGTGTTTTATCAGAAACAAATATATCTTCTGGTATGTTTGTACATTGGGATTCTTTTTTGACAAGACGGATAAGCATACTCGATTATCGACTCGTAGGTATGCGAGAATACGCTACTTAATTATTTTATTATTGTATCAGTGTATTTCCAAAGAGAAATACGTAAATGTGACGGTGAAAATAATTTCTCCTATTATCAGGAAATATAACAAGAAATATTTTATGTAACGGACATTTTGTGAAAGTTTACCTTATGTTTTATGTATTTTGATAGTTGTGTAAAGTGAATGTATGTACTTAATATGCACTGCTTTTGTGCTGCACGTTACACTTTCCTAAACTTTAAAGCACACGTTACACGTTACTGTATAGAACGTTAGTTTAACTCGTATGACGTTCGTTGTCAGTATTAAGCGAAGCCGGGCGCATTGTTTATAGTGCATAACAGAATGAACAGTGCAGTATTTTTTTTATCATAATGTAATAATATATAGCTGTAATATATAACGGTTTTGGACGTATTTTTTATTTGTATATAGTTGTAAATTTGTAGAATATTGTCTATATTACATTGTGGATCTGTTTTTATACTTTTTTTAATGAATAAAGAAAATAGTGATGAGGTATTTGAAACAGGTAATACTATTATTTCTTAATTAGTTTAAATTGAACAAGTTTTAATCGGAATTCGGTTTTGTTGTTGTTGTAATAATTATTTGTTGAGTATATTTTTTAATAAAATGGACTGCGATTGAACAGCAGCGATATTGTCAGTTTAGAATATAATTTTATATTTCATTACACACCATTCATATTAAACAAAAATTGAACTTGATTTCCATTACTTTAGCAAATTAAATCACATAAAACAAACAAGCAAATTATAGTGTGTTATAAGGCTATTTATTAACCAAGCTCCCATAAAAGCAATCTATCCATAAAATCTTGTTGACATTCCAGGTTGTTAATGTTTAGAACGCATAGTATTCCATTTTAAAAATGTTATTTCATTGACACATGTACTTATTAAATTTACAAAATTGCACTATAAACAAAGTCTACTTAATATATTTAGATACAATTACTACACTATTATATGGCTATGATATCTCGTGAAACATATTTTTTTATAATATTTACAATGTTTTATTTAGCATTGAAAATAAATAATTGACATGATTTTGCTATATTATTGCTGTTGAGAGACTTATTACTTTTTTAACTAACTATTGTCAGATTTAAACCAGTTAAATATAGCATAATTAATCAGACTATGAAAATGTTCGAATTATTTGGAATTTTTATAATAAAAATAATTGTAACCACCAAATAATACGTCTGTGTTAATGTTATACAAAATATATAAACTTTTAACTATTTGCACAGAATATATTTTCGTGTGCTTATTAAAATTTATATAATATTGGACAAATTGTACTTAATTGGTAATCATAACTACGATGTTTAGTATATTTGTTGGTGTTTGTAAAACAGTTATTGTATCTTTGTCAGAAGCATGTAAATATCAACGCATATTATGTAGATATTCTGAATACAGAGAGTTCAAATATTATAAAAAATAAATTATGTTTAGTTGATTGTTGTTTTCTTTCTTGTTCTCTACAATCCGTAATGTAAGTATGAATAAATGGTGTCCCGGTAACTCATTGGCTTATTCCTTTTATAAAACATTGGTTCTGAATTTCCATCATCCTTAAATTTCTTGTCCTAGAGTCATGATTATAGTCTATAGGTATTTATAAATCTTGCTTATCAAACACAATGGAGGTGAAGAAAGAGTTCATCTACCGCTATATATCTTAATTTCCATCATCCTTAAATTTCTTGTCCTAGAGTCTTAATTATAGTCTATAGATATATATAAATCTTGCTTATCAAACACAATGGAGGTAAAGAAAGAGTTCATCTACCGCTATATATCTTTGAGTTAGTGCATCCGAAATCAATCCATAATCCTTTGTTATAACGAAAATCAAAAATATTTTATTCAATTTAGTCGCTCATGAACGTTAAAGCTATGACCGGTTCGAAAAACAATCCAGCCATCAAGAACAACCGGCAAACTCTTTTTTTTTTTTTTAACTTTATTTTTGGCAATCAATCTTTCCGATTATTACTGCCATTGTCACGTAGTCAATAATATCACAAACTTCGTGCGATCATTCCAATATTAAGCATCGTGTGAAACCATTTTCTAACAAGATGGTGGATCCCGTGCTAGAACCTTCCAGGAAGTTTTTGTGGCATCTCAGAATTTCATGCTCCGTGTTATTATTTTCCATTCACTTCACTTATGCATATTAAACTAACTATATTACGTAAAACACCACCAACATTACACAATATATAGTCAAATAACACAAGATTATGAATAAAATATAAAATCCACTACATGACAGACTAAAATCCCGCCAAAAACTCCGGCAAACTCTTTGTGGTGTATCTCACGACATGTACTTTTATAAAACAGACAGTTAAATGCGTTCTAGTTATACAGAGGGGTGTCTTTTCCAGACGTTAGCATAGTTGACATATTAACCGATTCTTTTTTTTCTCGAACTGACTACGCTATTGGCCTTTACAGCTTCACTAGACTACTATCGATTCTATGCATACCTTAAATGTCACTTGACGTGTACATGAACTCGCTATCTGGCACATAGATAAGATACTATTGATCTGGCAAATCGTTAATGTGATGTTACATACAAAACGTGACAGTATTATTTAAATGCTGTTTTTTGTCTTAGTTTATCTATTTTTTTACGGGCATACATTAAATGATGAAGAATATATTGGTAGGGCAGAGTTAGATACTGAAATCCTGAAGCTTAGTCTTTAACGATTCGTGAGGTCCTATTTTATAAATTGCTTGATCTGCCTGTTTTTGTAGTAGGAATATGGTGGCCACCTCAGCTGCTATCCCCCACGAAATACCATAAGACATTAAGCTATAAAACTAAACGTAGTAGATTAACCTAGCAGTGGTGACATCAGTTAGCTGGCGAATCCTTCGAACGCAGCAGTTTAGTTCTGCTAATTTTTTAATGTGAGGACATTGTAATTTCGAATCAAATGTATCCAGGAACAGTAATGTCAATTAAGCCTACTAGAAAGTTATTTTTTTACATTATGTTTGTGTTAAGCACCAATTATTTAATGCAAACCAATAATATACTTAATTATATCGGGGATTTTTATTTCGAAATGACTACGCTATTGACCCAGCAAGGTCTTAACAGCTTTACCTGACTACTACGTTATATCGGGGAACGTTGCTTTTGTTATACACGAACTAAATATATTAGCCAAATATCGTGTAATATTGATAATTAAAGACTGCATTACCAACGTTCCCCGTATGTTATCGGTAGGTTTCAAATTTAATAATTTATCCTTATTTCATTTGCACTAATAGACGTGAAATTGATTTTTGAATAAACGGGTGCACTCCGATTTCAGACTAGTATTAGGGGCCATGGGCTGATGAAGAAATTTTTTAATACCTTTAAAGGTATATTAATCAAATATTATAGCAAAACGATGTATTTATGTCTTCCTCAGAACAAATATAACACTTAGATAGGTGTTTTTGCGCTAGACTTCGTCTCGTATCACCATTGCACTTAAGACTGATCTTGAAACTAATATTCACCAATTAATACTTAAATTTTATATTTCTATGAAAATATATATTACTCTTTTCAAAGCGCATAATAACGTAACCAAGTACACTTAATTTATAAACTTTCAGGTATTTTAAGTGACAACAGTAGAGAAAAAAAAAACAAACAACTTTGCTGCACCACTTTATTAATTTACAGGTACACGAATACATTAGTCAACGACATAAACTTTAAACGTCTATGTAGGTACTACCTAAACAACATAATTATAATATTGTCCGTAGATTATCTATACATCATGTGACTAAGAAACATACACTTAAACTATTGTTATATTTTTTCATATATTTACTACAACTACCAAATTTGTTTCAAAGCAAGAATTATTTAACGTATTATCAACAAGCCTTAATTGATTCATAAATACAGGACAGTGTATTTTGGACTGAATTAAAGTACCAAAACATTATTTTAGGCAATAAATTACACCTTTTAAAAACTTGCACTAACATGGATATTTTAAAAATAATTTTTACTTTATTATACAAGCTAGTTTGAACGGTTATGTCTATAACAGTGTAAGTATTATAGTGAAGTATTGATAGAAAAACATGTAATATTTATCTGAAACTTGTACGTTCACGACTAGGAATGACGTCTAAAATGTAATATTAACTTTTATAATAAGTTTGGCTTATTCTCAGGATTTATTTCTTTAAATATATATATTTAATACATGTTATTTATATTATATATTGCGAAAACAAAAAACGTATAAATGAATATAATACATAGACATGAAATATGACTAGATTTTATTTATTCACATGTAATTCCATCGCAATACTGGAATAAAATATATTACAAAAAATGTGTAAACTTAAAATATATCACATTCATTTTAAATATTTTGATTTCAAAATTAATATTCTTTTAAGTAAATTCATATAAATTATATAATTAAAACTATAATAATAAATAGAACATGGTAAAGTAAATAGAACATGATTTCAGGAAATTGCGAATACGCCGAGATTACGAGATCCATTATAAACAAAAATATAGTTACTCAAATTATTTATGTTATTAATACTGTTGTAATGTTGTATAAAACAAACAATTCTACTACATACAGCATGTAGTACTAACATTATATTATTTTGAACTTTTAATAATATTAAACAAATATCTACTTTGGTAGCAGAAACAGCGATAACAAAGAAAACGCTTACATATTAAAATAATTAATCTAAACTAATAAGTAAGCAGCTTACTATGCGATATCTCGTAGCTAATAATAAAATTATCATTTTTACTTATTACGTTAACAAATAAACAAAATATTCTGAATTCGTCTTTGTAAAATGCTACATTTTATTTAACATTACATATAAGCTGTCATACGTTGTATAAAAAGATTTAGTCTGTAAACTAAAAATGGTTTAGATTATGTACAAATAGGGATTATACTTTAAAAAGTGATAATACTGGCAGGATTTAAGAATTAGAGTTTACAATTTTTGTAGTCATCATATATCAATTTTACTTTTATACGTGTTTCGATTGTTGTTCTCAAATTATCGTATCACTAAGCGTTTCTAACATATGAGATCTAATTAACATTTCTCTTAATAGTAAAAGGATATTTGCGCATATAGTAAATTGGTACAGTCTTTGCCAATCTTTTTGACCGTTCTGAATATAGATGTGCTTAACATAAATTTATTATAAATACCTTCCTTTATATATATAATTTTTCTTTCCGTGTATATGTGACTGTACTCCTCCTAAACAGCTGAACAGATTCTGATGATATTTTTTTTAATCAAGAATGATTTCGGTTCGCAATTGAACCCGGCAGATGGCAGATTGACATTATGATTTATTTATTATTATCAAGGTCGTAACAACGTCCGCCGGGCCCGGAAGTTACATGTATAGCATTTTAAGGGTAGATAGATACCAATTTAAAATTATCATTATAATGTTTTAACTTCGTTTTGTATTAAAGTGATGACTATATTATGCACAAGTACTTACGGCTATATTTAGACAAGTTAAACAGATTGACCAGGAATGTAGATACAGTTATCGCCAAACTTATTGACCGCTCTGAACATTTTGCACAGAATACAAATTTACGTAGAAATTGGTATTATATAATATGCATAACATAGAAAAACAGGGATATATAAATGCCAATTTTAGACCCTTATAATAAATATTTTAACATTGTCTTGTATTAAACTCTTTAGTGTATTATGCGCAAGCGTAAATGCCCATATGAAAATGGTCTAAGTCATATATAATATTAAATGAATTCCGTATAACGTTGAATTTACAACAACTACCTACATTTTTGACGATAGAGTAAAAATTACACTGACTAAATTTCGTTTAAAATAATATTGTGTCAAATAAGTGATAAACTCTTTTTTTTTAATTCTTGAATTGGACCACTTTCATAATTGTGGGTACATATTCAGAACAATGAAAAGGATTGTCGAGGAGTGTGTATAGGTCGTGTTTGTATAGTAGGTGTTGTGTATATACGGTTATTCCTTGTTGGAGTGTATGTTGTCGTGGCAGCGTTGACAAACGCGTACGGGTCTGAGTGCCCGCAGTCGCCGTACGGGCGCCTCGTACCGCGAGCAACGTCCGCAGAACACGGCGCCGCACTCCCGGCAGTGGTGGCGCCGCTCCAACGCGGTAAAACGAACCTATCCATTATTATCGATTATGATATTCAAAATGGGAGTTTTCGGCATGATCGTGGAATGACATATAGTGGGACTTTATATTTTATTCGTAACTAGCTCCTTGGAGTTTTTGGCGGGATCTTAGTCTGTCATGTAGTTGATTTTATATTTTATTCATAATTTTATGTTATTTGATATTTTGTAAATTTGATGGTATTTTACGTATAGTTAGTTTGTTGTGCATAAGTGAAGTGAATGGACAATAATACCACGGAGCATGGAATTCTGAGATGGCACAAAAACGTCCTGGAAGGTTCTAACAAGGGATCCACCATCTTGTTAGAATACTCATTCACACGACGCTTAAAATGGAAATGATCGCACGACACTTGTAATATTATTGACTACGCGACAATGGCAGTAAAAATCTGGAAGATTGATTGCCAAAATAAAGTTAAAAAAACTAGCTCCTGTCTGCGACTTCGTCCGCATGGAATAGTTACTTTAGGCTAACGCTAACACGCAGCGGAAGCTCTCATCAGAAAAAGAAACGATTTTGAAACATTATTCATTGATGCTCCACTCCTATTGGTCCTAGCGTGATATATAACCTATAGCCTTCTTCGATAAGTGAGTTAACTAACACTGAAAGAATTTTTAAATTCGGATCAATAGTTCCTGAGATTAGCGCATTCAACCTACTAAACAAACAAACCCTCCAGCTTTATAATATCAGTATAGATTACTACACTTCACTCGTACTTAACTCCAATCGTCATTGAAGTTACAATAAAATTTGATAGAGTATACCGATTTTAATTACACAAAAAATTAGTTACTCCTGAGGATTTGCTTTATGATTTTCTTGCTGAGGTTTTATTGTGAACTCAGTACTTTAACAATGATGCGTGGTCATACAAACAGACGGAAGACATTTCTAAAAACGATAAAAATGTATTCTATTACTTATTTCTAGACACCTGCGACAAGTTTATACACGAAAGGAAAAATTACAGACTTTAGATTTGCATTCTTATTATATGTATTGAATATATTGTGTTATTATGGCTCTATGTTGGAACGGCCACACTTTACGAAGGGACAACAGCCATATCCCTATTCAGGCATTGGACTGGACTCCCCGAGGCAAGCCGAAAGATGATTGACCTGTTTGTTCTCGCGGAGTCCACGAAAATTGGGCTTACTTGGAGTGAGATGAAGCATCAAGCCATCGACAAATCGAAATGAAGAATTTTCGTATCAACAGTTTGGAGATGTAGTATCCCAAGAGGGAGAAAGAGAGATGGCTCTATAGTTTGTAATATTGGTGATATTTTACGTAATATAGTTTGATTATTTTGCACAAGTGGATTAGAAACAATACCACGAACACTGGATTCTAACATGTCACAGAACGCCCCAGAAAATTCTAACAATACGACCACCATCTTGTTAGTTAATTGAAAATGATCGCAAGAAACTCGTAATACCGAATAACTCAATAATGGCAGGAATCATATACTACAAGATTGGTTACAAAAAACGGCTATTAAAAATGAAATTGAAGCCACCGTAAAGGTAATAATCTCATTTAAAAAACCGATCTGGAATAGTTAAGTTAAATAATAGCAATAATTGCTCACAATTACGTTTTTGGACATAACTAACAGAATAAAAGAAAGCAAAAAAAAGGGTGCTGACCAAGATGGCAAAAAACCCTGTCAATTACATTCACGCTTTCAAACAATAATCAAAACATTAATGGATGATGGTAATATGCAATGTTTTTTTTTATCGTCTTCTGTACTTATAAGACGAATAGGCTTAGAAATGAAAACATCCAAACGTTAAGGTAGAATAATTAAAGTTATTACAACAAGCAAACTCATTCCACTTAACAGATTATATACCATAACCAACGATTTACGTAAGAATATTATATATAATTTATTTGTAACAAATAATACAAAAAAAAAAAAATACGAAAAACTATTTATTCTGTTTTACTGATATATTCAGACACAAATGTAGCTTACTAGCGGTGTGATTAATGTTCATACTATGAAGACGTAACATGTACTTATCATAATAATTAAATATTATTGTAATTTATGTAGTTATAAATTTATTTGTTATTTTAGATATACCTGGCATTGCGTGCAGTAGGGGGCCGTGTCGTCGCGGATCCAGTGGTCGGCCGGACCGCCCTTAGCGCCCGCCGCCGTCGACATGTCGGGAGCGGACCAACGGAATATCTATAACATTCATTACATATCACCTAATTAATGCCAATATCATCGTATATCATCATCATCTCCTCATCCTTATCCCACAAAAGTCTAGTCGGTACAACATCTCCACCATGTTGATATGTATGATTTGACTTAATTTTTAAGATCGGTCGCCTCCTTGACATCAACCTTCCTTGAGATTATTCTGTTGTACTACTGTATGTTTGCGATTATTATATACTAGCTTATGACCACGTCTTCGTCCGCGTGGAATAGTCACTTTGAGCTAACGCCAACACGCAGCGGAAGCTTCCAAGAGGAAAAGATCCCGATTTTGAAATATCCTTCATTGGTGCGCCCTTCCTATTGGTCTTAGCGTGATGATATATATAACCTTCCTGGATAAATGAGCTATATAACACTGAAATAGTTTTTCAAATCAGACCAGTAGTTCCTGAGATTACCACCTACAACGTCACAAACTCACAAATTTACAAATTTTACCTCTTTATTATATTAGTATAGATAATTACGAGGTCTGATAGGAACATCTTTAACTTTACAATTTTCCACAAGTTTACAATGTAGGCTTTAGCTTTCGGTTAGCGATCGGTTTCAAAACGAATTTGTTCAAAATACTCGTATATGGTTTGCTTGCTATATTGTCTTTAAGTAACAGAAAACTACCTAAATTTAGACTGTTCCCGATGACTGTATTTTGAGACTTATATCATGGCAATGCATTTTGATAGTCTTAAACAATTTTAATATTGCCTATATAATACATATTTAGATCTTCTAAAGATTAATTTATAAATAATGTAATGACTGGTCAACTCAAGATAACTTTTTTTAAGTGTTTATAGGAGCGCGTGCGTGCGTGCGTGTACGTGTGCGTGTGTATAAGTACGTGTGCGTGCGTGTATAAGTACGAGTGCGTGCGTGTATAAGTACGAGTGCGTGCGTGTATAAGTGCGCGTGCGTGCTTGTATGTATGTGTACGTGTGCGAGCGTGCGTGTACGTGTATGTGCGTGCGTGTACGTGTATGTGCGTGCGTGCGTGCGTGTATGTATGCGTGCGTGCATGTGTGCGTGCGTGTATGCGTGTACGTGTACGTGCATGCGTGCGTATAGTTACCCGTCCGCGTGCGTCGCCGACTGCGAGTCCGCGTCCGGAGCGCGCGGCGGCAAGCGCGGTGACGGCGGCGGGGCACGCGTTGTCACGCCGCTCGTACGCCGTGTGCATCGTCAGCTTGCCACGCAGCGACAACCCTCGTCTCCACTTCAACGCATTGCCCTCTGTGCATAAATATGAGAAATCATTTTTATCATAACTAACATTTTAAATGCGAAACTTCCTATAACATGAGCTCCTTCAAGCCTAACGTGATGGAGCATTTACGCAGGCATGGCAGCGGTGAGCGGCAATTGAGTGTCTCTTGCAGTTGTTTTTAAGGTTGGCTCTTACCGTCAGGTATAATGCTGACTGCATTTAGTGTGCTACAGTGTAAAAAAATAGAACGTGATTTTCGTTTGTAATGCTTTCATTCACGTCATCACTACTCACTGGTCATCATCAAGTTCTGCATATATATTGTCAGGGACAAAGAATAGGCTGTAAGATTTAAATATGAGATGGATAAAACAAACCTATTCTTGTGTATATTGTGTATTGTGTTGGTATAATTATATCTTAACATAATCTCAAAACATATCTCACTTATACCAAAGTAAATTTATACTGCAAGTTTATATTTATAATCAATGTAATGAGTCAAAATTCTAAAAGCGTGCGTCTGACTAAAGACAAATATATATATTTACAAATCACATAAAGTATATTACAATGGAAATATATCTCTTTGTTATATACAATATTACATTAATTCTAGAATAATGTTTTATTTATATTTAAGGAATGGGATGATTTAAAACGAGACCAGACAACACGTTACAGGTAAATTAAAAAAAAAAAAACAGTAACAGACCCATGTCTCCAGTAGGTATTGTCGCAGGTTTAGGAGAAAGCACTTGTACGGCGGGGGCGGGCGAGGCGGGCGCAGACACGAGCACGAACGAGTCCGTGAGGCTCGTGTCCGACTTGCTGGGGCGGAGGCCTGACGGCTCATCGCGAGACTCCGCCCCGCCGATACGTACCACCTCCGTTGAACTCGACTCACTCGAATCACCGATACTACCACCACCTGGCAATTTTATAATATGGTTAAATAGAGTATCCTCGATTGTTCTGTTTTTCGCTGAGAGGTTCAATTTATATTTAACAGTGCAGTGCAAAAAAAAATGTTGATGTGTAACATCTTTCAAGTAGTTGGATATCTTGTATGGAAGTGATTTTGGGAAAGGGACAGAAATGTATTGTAGGAAGGGGGGAAGCGCACTATCTGATTTGATCAAAGTGCGCTCGCAGGAGAGAATCAGACATGCACTCATCTAAAGTTATAAAGTGTTGTGTATAATATCTGAGGTTATATTTATATAGTTTTGGGGTGTAAGGGGTGTCAAATAACATCATAAGATTTGAGACACCCAAGCCAACCTCACTTGCACTGGTGCACCCTGCTGAATAACGAACGAAGCAATGGCGAAAGCGAGGTGGTAGGGTTTTATAGCCTGACTGGGTCGCAACCACCATGTATTTGGCGTAAAAACCCGTAATAGTGATTCGCTTCTGCGGGTCGCGTTTCGGGATCAGCCTGTGCATATCCAGCTTTTTGCAGGCCGGCATGATAGTGGCGACCGGCGATGGATAGTGTGTCAATCGGTGGTCGCTATTATTTTTGAATTGCACTGTGCTTACCATCAGGCATAGTACAGTCATTTTGCCGTGCAACAAAAAAAAATAATTAAAAAAACATAGTTTACTATTAAGCCTCTAACAAAGTTAATAATTCTTAAAAAAATGCGAGTAAGTATAATGGAATTATTCGAAACAACTAGAGCGGATATTTTTATACTTTTAGGTTGATTCCTGTCGCTGTCACTTATATGACGCTTTTCACTGGGCGCGTTCCGGGAGACGCTCACAACACTACCAACGCCCTTTTCGCCGTTCCACTAGACAACCGCGAGCGTTGCGGTCGTGGCGAAAACGTCATTGATGACGTCATAACATACGCTCACGCGAAGCTCACGACGCCCCATGTCTGGACGTGGGTCGACGTGAGCGTTGTCAAAATTGGCGGGATTCTCAATAAAGATGGCGATCGTGAAAATGTCATTACTTGATACGGTATAGGATATTTATATTAAATAACATATTGTATTGAAATACGTAAATGAAATATGAAATGAAATACGTTAATAAAGTTTTGATAATTTTACTCGTTTTGAAAAATGTTGTGAATTCTAAAATTCAATTTAAAAATTAATTTATAATCAATTCATGGTAATTTAATATTTTTCATTTAACCAATAAGGTCATTTTTTATGTTTTTATGATAATTAAAATAAAAAAATTGAATTATACATTGTTTCTTTAATATACTTAAATGAATTTCATAATTATATGAATTTACTGTTAAGACTTAGAAAGTGTAACTTAACCTCTCAAAGTTTTTGTTTTATTTTTTCTTGATCGCCATTTTTATTATTTATCTAAACGCTCAAAACGCCCACAAATGCGTTCCACTAGCTCTTACGATCGCAACGCTTGCGAGTTAGTGGAACGGGAAAACTCGCGGTCGTGAGCGTGAGCGTTGTAAGCTACTACCGGAACGCAATCACTGTGATTTAAAAAGTTTTCTTAATTTGAAAGACACGATTATTCGACAAAAAATTATTTCCAATCATACCTGATTCAATTTTACAGTATTTAAGTTATTATTGCGTATTTACCATGGATAGAATTAAACTTAAGCGAGCGAGCGCGCCATCATATAGAATATCATATACGCTTAGAATATATTCGTCCAATAATGTGACGAATAAATAGCCTTCACATATATTTCTTTGTTCCGTGGAAAGTATGTGTTTTATAAATTCAATTATTCTGATCATTTCAAATTAATCCGTTAATCTACTTTCTATGTTTCATGTAGTTTTGATAGTACTATTTAACTCCTGTACCATTTTACCAATCTTATGTTGCATCTGTGACAGTTAACTATTACTGCTTATATTCTATGAAAAAACGCAATGATATGTAGTCTATATACGACTCTGAAATATTGTATATTGTAAATGAAAATAATTCTTTTCATTATTAAACATACCATCAGACATTGATTAAAACTTAATACAGATCCTCATAAAGCACATAATATTTTTTTGCACAAAGTACCAGGTACAATGATTTCCACTCTAACCCTAAAATGAAAATCAGACAGAAATAGAAACTACTTCAAAATAGATTAATTCAGTTAACACCAGATACTTCAACTTTACTTATATCTTGAAATACACTTTTTCATAAAATATCATAGTAAAGTAAGGTGTTGTTCATACATACTTTTTCTATATAAAGGATTCCCTTTAGATTTTCTCCGAAGGACAACGTTCCCTTGCTTCTGAAGTTTAGATCTGTGTGTAACATTCTCTTTTTCTTCTTCTACATCTTTTTCATTGTCATACACTTGTTTTGCTTCATCACAAGACTCTATATTCTCTTCTTTATTTACAGTTTCAAGATGACCAGGTTCTTCATTGTCACTGCAATTGTCTTTTTCTTCGTGTTTCCGGGCAGATTCTTTAGCGCTAGTCTCACAATTGTCTGATAGGGAACTTTCTGATCCTGATTTCGTCAGACGTCCTATAATAAAATTTGGTTAGGTAATCAGGTATTAATCGTCGGTGCTTACACTTATCTTATCTTAATATAACTGGTTTCAGCATGAATGGGTCGGCTCGCCCGAGGTACTACCAACTTCTCATAGAAAACAAACTTAAGTAACAGTGCTTGCATTGTTGCGTTTCGCTCGGTCAGTGAGTGCGCCGGACTCTCACCTTCCCTGCTTACTCCCCTATCTCCCTATGACCTCCCCTCTTCCCCTCCTTCGAACACAGACTAGCAACACACTTGCGACTCCTCTAGTTACTGGTGTCTATAGACAGTGGTGATCACTTAATATCAGGTGACCTACCAGTTCATATACCTCCTATGATGTAATTTTTTTTTTATAAATCAGCTTAATCTACACTTATTTGTCTAATTTACGTCATCGGCTATATATATGACAATGTAGAAGATCATAGCTTTAAATTAATCTATTCCACTCACCTTTCTTATCTTGTGACAAACTCATTTGTTTCACCAATTCTTCAACTCTCTTAATAGCTGTTTCGGTTTCGTTTGACTCCACATCGTCAGCTTTCGATTCGGCCTCTAACGTTTCGTTTTCGGTTTTCCACTCTTCACTCTCTTGCACGGATAGTGTCTGTTCATATTTCTCCTTGTCTACATCTGCACTCGATACGGGCTCCATACTACCACCTTCTACACTTTCTCCCTGTTCTTCTGCGGTCTCAATAACGTAGTCAACAGACCACATCTATAAAAAACCCATACCAAATAAACTTATAAATTAACGTCTATTAGAGACCGATTTTAAGAAATGATTGTGATTGGAAAATAAAATAGGGTTGATTCCGCAGATATTTAGTAGTTAGATATAGTTCATAGATACATAGATTGGCGAGGAATAAAGTAAAAACAGTTTACCCTAGGCTCTAAAGCCTTTGAGTTTGCGGTTAGCTGACCCTAAGGTCAGCATGCAGCACACTCTGTCTGAGTGTGCTTCGTGGAATGGGACTTGTTGCCCCAACGATTTTGGTCTGTTGGTACACCGTGGAGTTTTAGTTTGTGCGAGTCGGAATAACCCATCCTCACCCTTGGGAGGGTGGTGTATCCATAAGGGATTTCCCCAAGTAAAAAAAGACTTTAGGTTTAGGATTAGATACCCCTCTATTCCGTCCATCGTAGATGGGGCCTGGGGGCGTTATACATTGTCATGTTCAGGGAGGAGGGAAGAGGAGAAGGGGAAGGTGAGGAGAGGTGGGCTTCCAGCGCTCTCACTGCGCGAACGAAACGCAACAATGCAAGCATTGTTACAGCACGTCAGTTTTTCCCCATAAAGAAAAAAAAGGTTACCCTGACGACGCCATCGCTGGAGCCGGTGATGACGACATTGAGCGGGTCCCACTCACGTGTCTGGCTAAACGCGACGCACAGCACCTGGTGCGAGCGGTCCCGCGCTCCGCTCGTCTCCGCCGCACCCACCAGTTCTCCATTTATCGACCACAGGTACATCCAGCTGCCTCGGCAGGTCGCTATGTCACCCTATACATACAATCATCACCATCATCAGCCTCTAAGAGATCCACTGCATGCCCGTAGACCTCCTCCCTAAGGCAGCTATGGACATTATCACCACGCCACCCTACGACGTATTGGTGATTTCAATCTCTGAAAAGTCTACAGTACTATGTCACAGTTTAAATATGAGAGACAGTACGGAAACTACCTACACTCGAAGAAGTGCCTCACACAAACATGGGCGTCGACGAGAAATTTTAAAAGGTACTCTATGTACAACAGCTCTGCGAAGACTGCTAAGGGGTCTCATCGATGCGCATGTTTGTGTGAGTATGCCTCACCCTTGAACCAGTTGTCAAATAAAATCGGCTGAGTGCCTTAAGCGCTCGCCTAAGTAGTCCGGTGAAGCTGTTAAGACCTTGCTAGGTCAATGGCGTAGTCATATCGAAAAAAAAAGAAAGCGAGTGTGCCGGTACGAACGTTTGTAGGTAGTTTCCATACTGTCTTTTATATTAATACTGTGACTATGTTTTCCCACGTAGTAACTACAACAACATTTTAAAGATTCAAGTTTCCTCACGATATTTTCTTTCACCGTCAGCCGATAGTGTTGCTAATTGTAATTAGTAAAGGTACGCAAATTCCGGAAAATACGTTTGGTACATGTTGGAGTTGGAACCTGCAGACATCGAAATGATATTCCACCGATCGTCACAGGACCACCACGACTTTTTTTTACAATACATACAATAACGTATAATATTTTATAGATTTTAGCATTTAACAACAATCTCATTTCCTCTTAATTGACGAGAATCTTTGGTAAATGGAGCTACCGGAATACACTTGGACGTGATTCACGATAAATCAACTTGAGTGTAGTAGCTAATCAGACGGGTTAAGAAAATGTCCCAACGCAGTGCATAAAACATCACTCTTGCAAAAATGCTGCTAATGTTTATATTCGACTCAAACCCATGTTGTACTCTACTTATATACTTATATTACCATCGTAATATCTACAAATTTGTTATAAATTTGTTCGTGTTAATGTAGACTTAAACTCCACCTCAGGAACAATACTTTTACCATATTGTCGTTTAGCAAAGAACATTGCTTAAGTCAAAAATTGTAAATATAACATTTTCAACGTTCAACTAATAAAGACTCTCAATTCAATTCAAATTATTAATTACTGCATGAAGATTCAATGAAAAAAAAAAGTTTATTCCATTCTCCTGTAAAATTAGTCAAATAGACCTGCGTAGTGTTATTTGCTAAGCAAAAAGGTACTGTACACTCGACAAAGTGTGTGCATGATATCATGTGTAGTCCGGTGAAGCTATGAAGGCACGTCGCGTCAGGCCACTAGCGTAGTCATGTCGAAAAAAAAATTATATTGATGATGAGCTGAGCAGGTATAATTGTCTGTAGCTCCCCTCAGTAAGAATATTTTAGCCCAGCAGTGGAAGTCTTATAAAGTGACATTAATATTTTAATTTTAATAACTGAAATATTTTTTATAACTTTATTTGATGATTATATATATTTACAGTAAGGTCATCAATAGCCAAGGCGGAGACGGGCGGCGGTGGCCCGTACTTGTGCGGTGGTATGAGCTGCCTCACAAACGTTCCTCGTTCGACGTCCCACACTATAGTCTGTCCGTCGCGACTGCCACTCACGACCAAGTTGTACGCCGGACTAGCTGCCAGGCACGTCACAGCCTCCTCGTGTCCGTAGAGGCATACCTTCACGGCGAGGCGTCGACGGCGAGCCCAATATTGCCACACGGTTACCACCTATCAAAGGCTTTTTGTTATGAAACATCTAATAATGATCACAGAGGAAAGGAGAAACTCCTCTTAGAAAGGAATCGGTAGCCTGTTTGTGGAAATAAAGTATGTTTGTGAGGTAATAATAATTTTATTAAATGTTACAATAATGTTGTAATAGTAACATTGACTAATTTACGTTGCAAAACCTATAACACATCTGCAATACCTGATTTGCCAAATAGAACGCGTTCTTAACGCGCCTCAATACGTACTATTGCCGTGTTGTGTTATGTTATGTTATTAAAATTAAAAACCGTCAAGGAGAGCGCGCTCGCATTACGAGAGTCGCGTACTTCTAACACAACGCGACATTAGTACGCTACGCTAGAAAACCTTGACGTGCGCCAGGAACGCGTTGTTTTGTAGTCCGGTGAAGCTGCTAAGGCCTTGCTAGGCCAACAGCGTCGTCAGTTCGATGAAAAAAGGTTCTGTTTGACAAAGTTTTAATCCCCACCCTTTTCCTATCGCGTACATATTGGCCGGCTACTTCGCACTAATGTTTCGCGCTCTCATCTCGCCTTGTATCCGTGGGCCCCTGATACAAGTATATTGCCCAAGAAGAATTATCGCGGATATAAGACTAAAAACCCTATTATTCATCGCTGCCCGTGTCTCGCACTTTAGATTAATGTGTTTATCACATACCAAACATGTATAGTATAGACTTTGTAAAGGTTTGATAAGCGATGTGTTACCTAAAGCGCTTCGAGAAGATATATGTGACTCAAAGATAGAGAACAGAGTGCTCACTGCTGAAGACTATATATCAGTATACATAATGCCACTTTCCTACCTTGATTCCTGGTCATTGTGGTATGTACCCCCTAGCTTCAACATTATTATAAGAATTCAATTTACTTTTTGCCGATTCACTGTTAAGTAGCAAAAAGGACGTTACACTAATAAAAATTTATGAAATGTACCTAAGGACATGGTCAATTTAGGAGTTAACTAAGTTAACTGTGAAATTTCTTAAACGCCCTCTATTCGCTAATTATTCGTACTACATTGTTAGCAGCTATACATAACTTATTGTTTGATATTTTAATATTATCAACAAAATTTGTTTTTAACACCACCACTTTAAAAAACACTCCTTCAATAGTTTCTTTTAACCCTGAGACATTTACGTGTCGTCTAACAACCAGGTAAAACCAAAATTAACTTAATTTGATTTGTAGGCAAAACATTGACGATTACTAAGTATTTCGTGGATATATTAATTTAAGAATTCAATATCAATGTTTCACATCGACCATACTTGCCACAATGGTTTACTACTTTCACAATGTATTTTAATAGGACTCCTTCAAACGTGTAAGTAATATTTTAGTAGATAATATAATGAGTCGCTTACAATTTTTTTAATAAGTTGTAGTCCATGGACCACAAGCTGTATTATAAAAGTATCAAAATGTCGTGTAGTACAGGAGTATATTTAATGGTATAAAACTTACCGTGCTCGTTCCAGCAGTGACAATGGTCTTCGCAGAGGGACAGACACAGGAGACGATCTCCCCGCAAGCCTGCGCCACGGTCTCGCAAACGAACACAGCTTTATCGTTGTCATAGTTACCGATCCTTAGAGAATGATCCGCGAAGCCCCACGCCACGTACTTATTGTACGATGGCGGTACCAGAATTTTATTCTGTTCTACCGCTAGTATAGCCTTGTCTGTGTATAATATTTGTCCGACGGGACCCTTAACTTCTGCAATGAAGAACAATGTCGATAAATCATTAAAATCTAGAAGTACCAGACAGATTAAAAAAAAATACAAGTGTAGATATCGATAGGTGAAAGATTTTTTAAATCAGGCAAAAAAAAAATTTAGTTTACCACATAATTTCTCTTTATAATTGTAGGTAATTAATCTTATTAGGAAATGTTATCTAACATCATGCTACTTACTACTCTTAGGAGCGAAGTAATAGTATATAACATTTAGACCCAAAAGTAAAGGATATCGGCACTGAAGGCAAGTTAACAACCCGACATGAATCGAGTACTACCGAGAAAAGATCGATCTGTGAATGCCCATGTCAGCAAGATACCAGGTTGCGTGATTAAGTCGAGTGATATAGTTGCCTATGCAGCCAACATACTGTATATGAATTAGCTTTATCTAATACCTTTAAACAAGCAATTCTTGTATAATTTTATATTTGTAATATTCAGAATCTCGGAAACGGCGTCATTTATTTCCGTGAAACTTGGTATGTAGGTAGTTTCGGGGACGATAAACCGATCTAGCTAGATTTTATTCATAGAAAACATTTTTGACGGAGTTCTCAGGCAATGAAAATTATAGCTAGAATATGAAGGTAAATTTCGCCGCCGCTGTCAAAACAAATATAGTTCAGATGGAAATCGGCTGCCTCGTAAATCCGTGTAACCCCAGTTCGAATCCCAGTGTCAGCAAAAAAGATATCTTTTCATTTTTTTTTTTTTGTAAAAGATATGCTAATTTTGTGAGGAAAAAGCTAAAAGTTTATTTTAATAAAAAAAAATTTACCTAAATAAGTCAACAATAATTCAAAATTTTCTCGCATCTATCAACCAAACCAAAGTAGAAATCCGACTACTAATGTAAAAAAAGGAATTTTATTACTATAATTACCTTTAACGGGTTGTAAAGAAGGTCTCAAGTTCTCCAAATTGTGGAAGAACAATTTTTCCGGTGGAGTTATTCCCTGCGAGGGTATAATATTGTTCGGGTCGAGAATAGTGGAGCTTCTTTGTGACATTTTCTTACTGGGATGTGCTTTTTTGAACAACTGTTTTGGTATTTGTCCAAAGTTATTTATGAATCCGATCGTTGCATTTTTCTTCAAAGGGTCATCGATACTGTAAAATAAATATATATTTATAAACAATAGTTCGATAGAAAATATATAGTATGTTTTTGGAATACACGTAGAATTACTCATTTCAAATTACAATAGTATGAGGTGACGGTGAAAGAAAAACCTCACGAGGAAGCTAGAATTTGATACAAGTTTTTATAACACCACTATACTTGAAAAAACACAGAACTGTTCTGGAATCACCGTAAATTTCCTGTAGCTGAATTCATTGTCCCAGCAATAATAATTGTTATAGTTAAAATTACTTGTAAATATCGACATTTCCCTCGTAGAAGAGATGATGAAAGACGTTGCACGCTTCGACAGCGGGCTGTCCTTGTTGCTTATATCCGAAGACGAGATCTATCCAGTGGTGGAGTCTGTGAGACACGAAGTCTGATTCGAGAGCCGCTCTGTGGAGGCGGATGAACTCCCGCGGGTCGCCTCGCGCCCACGGAGGCAGCACCACGTCACCGAGCGACACTCCGGATTGCTTCGAACCTGTTCACATTGTTCATAATTAACAATCAATGTGTTTGTAGTCCGGTGAAGCTGTTAAAACCTTGCTTTTTTATTAACGTGGGGAATTCCTTTATGGATACGCCACCCTGCCGGGGGAGAGAGTGGGTTATGTCCGACTCCCACGGTGTACGGTCCGCCGCATTGTAGGGGAAGCCAGGGAGCGAGCTTGCTCTTAAACACGCACGGGGGGTGAAGTGGGGCTCAAACTGCCAACGCCCGTCCAGGGTGAGGTCCAGATATTTCATCAGGGACCACACCCTGATACATGCAAGGTTAATAACGTAGTCAGATCAAAAAAAAATCTATGTGTATCGATGATATAATAAACAGACGACACCCATCAATCATAATGAACGATCGACTTTATCGATATAACAAAGAATCGAGGTCTATTAAACTGCCTCAGTAAGGAAGAGAGATTAAGTTTAGTTAGAAAACAGAAGCTCATAAGTAATCAAAGAAATATATCACGTTGAAGTACATATTTTGATTTCTTATCTATACATATAATAAGAATAGAAATCTAAGGTGTCTGTACTTTATCGATTTTCGTGAAAAAAATTGTTGCAGGTGTCTAAAAATAAATAATACAGTACATTCCAATCATTTTTAGGAATGTTTGTCTGTCTTTCTTTTTGTATGACCAAGCATCACTGCTAAATTAATGATTCCACAATAAAATCTCAGCAAGAAAATCATAAAGTATATCTTCAGGAATAACTACTTTTTTTCTTTCATTAAAATCGGTCCACTCTATCAAAAGTTATTGTAATTTGAATGACGACTGGAGTTAAGTACGAGAGAAGAGTAGTAAGGTATACTAATATTATAAAGCTGCAGGGTCTGTTTGTTTAGTAGGTTGAACGCGTTAATCTTAGCAACTCCTAGGATCTAGGAAAATGTAGGTCCAGGGAATAAAACATACAATTTAAATTGTTTTTGGTATAAAATAAAAATTACCTAGATCAAAATTGTTAGAGTTGACCAAGAACTCCGGTAAGTAGAAGAATTCTGGAATCAATTCCTTTACATCGGCCATGTTATGTCGAGATGCTGAATTCCACGCTTCTTTTATTGAATGGAACATTCTGTAATATAAGAACAAAGAATACTATTAATGTAACATTGTTAATAATATCTGCTTCTTTTTAAAATGGGTTAAATTAAAAATGATTTAATTTTTTTTACTTTCATAAATTATTAATAAACAGTTTAGATATTAGGAAATTATTACACTTTATTGACGGAATACAAACCTGTCAGCTAAATCAAAATGTCCGCCCTGTAATCTTAGAAAGTGCTGTGTAAACGGTTCCATTCGTACCAAGTACGAGCATACAATCATTGCGGATGAATAATGCGTACCGTAATGGTAAGGCGGTGTCTCACCGTGCGGATCATCCCATTCCTATAAAAAAAATACGTTTTTACAAAAAAAAAAAAATGGAGCCGTCAATCACTAAATCCAAAGTAAATCAATAAAATTACAAAATACTCAAATTTTTATTACTTCGAACATAGAAATAGTTCATTTCGCATTCAGATTGTGTTGCCAATTGGTTTTCAAATTATTACAATTTCTAGTCGTACGATCAAAGCCACTTTAAAATTAACGAAAATAAATTATAAAGATTCGATCAGAAGAGTAATGGCTTTTAAAGCAAATTTGCATAAAACATAAACAAATAACAAACATTTACTACAGCCTACTATATAGTATGTAGAATTCGTGGATAGATGGCGTTTAAAACCAATCTACCCATCGAACTTTTTTTTTTTAAATAACCACTAGAAAAACGCTTTTTACGATAACGCTTGTGATTTTATACAATGTGTGGCATAATTTTGTGTTCCATAATTGTGTGTGTTTATATAAAAGTTAGTACCTTATATCTTTTCCGAAACTGTTCGAGTCTATCGGAGCTCTGAGCGCCCATCGGTTTAGTGAGATCCCGGAATGTAGCCGGATCGTTCAGGTCCAGTTCAAGTGAATCGTAATCGGCAAGAATCCACGGAAATACTGGGTACTGCATGAGATCATTGTACGAACGTCCGGCTAACGTATTCAAATGCATCAAATATTGGAAATTTGATATTTCACCTCGCTAGAAGAAGAAAGTATAAATTAAAGATAATCGAGGACAATATTTACAATATAGAAGACTAGTGTTTTATATCCTATGCTATATCTTTGGTTTTGGTTGGAAGCACACTAGTAATCAAGGCTGCTAGTTTATAAGATATTGTTTTTCTTATTTTCATAGGCTTTCGTTACTCGATCCTACACAGTAAAACAATTGTGGCTTTTGTACGACATAAGTATTTTGTTTAATACGCCATATTAACTGGATGGAAACGTATAACCAAGCGAGTCCATTTTATCATAACACTAAAAATAATAAAATAGTACAAATTAAAGTATCCGGTGGTCTTCATAAATTAACAAAATATTTAGGAGAGGAAATTTGTTACTGACTAACCTCTCGTGAAAGTGCAGTGACATATAATTTAAAATGTGTAATTTAAGAAATGTGACATTCATAACCCTCGTCGCGAATCGAGCAATATTGACAAGTAGGTATAAAATTTCACTGTATTACAACTATCGTATATATTATTTAGTGATCGTCGTAGTCTAGTGGTTTGGCCGGTCGAATATCAATCCGATGTCCGCAGAAACATTTCTATTGACGATGAAAGAAAACAACATAAGCAAACCTTAACTTGAGAAATGATTTTTTTTTCCTCGAAATGACTACGCTATTGACCCATCAAGGTCTTAACAGCTTCACCGGACTACTAAGGCGAGCGCTTAAGGCACTCAGCCGATTTTATTATGGCAACCAGCTCAAGGGTGCACGGCACACCAGGGCTTGGCTGTTGCCTGTTGCATGCAAAATCGCGACCTATCTTAGCTAGCCTAGCTAACTATTCATATATGTATGAGTTGTTAAACCGTATATGTGTACCAAGCATACATGCTTCAACAACTCTTTCATATATTTATTATAGGATAATTGAGAGTTTTTTTAGTTCGATAAGGGAAAAAAAAGTAAACCCTTTCACTTTCATGTGTAAGCGTGTAGGCGTGTACGTGTGTGGGGGTGATCGTGTAGTGTTGTAGCGGTGATGTGTATTTGTGTGTCACCGTATCGCGCAAGCAACGCACTCAAGGGCTCTCTACCGAGGGATCGAACCTAGGCTTGAGCCGCTGCCGTGGGATCGGGTTAAGAAATGATCTTGTAGTACCATCGTATGTGGGAGATATATAAAACTGTGGACCTCTCGTAATTTGAAATCTGTAGTATATCGTGGTGATTAGGCTCATACCCCCCTTCGGGAACAGGCCAATTGTCTTGGATCGGGCCACTTACAGGGTGATGGTGATGATATATTATTTGTATACGAGTATTATGTAGACGTTGTAATGAAAGGAGGGTATGTTACCAGCCACCGCTGCGTGACGGACGTGTCCCCGATGAGCGTGGCGAGCAATCCCGCGGGTTGCTCCACGGCGACTCCGCGCTTCTGTCCCGCGACGGAGCCGGCCGCGCTATCCGCCATGCCGGTCGCCAGAGCCGTAAACCGACTGTATACCTGAATTTAATGTACAAAATCTACATTTAATTTAATGTATAGATTGTATATGCTATAGTCGACGCATTTTAAACTGAGTCGTCGAGCAATAAATGTCACTGACAATAATAATGTACACGCAATGCAACCCGTTATCGATACTACCTGCGCACGCGTGGTCGATGCTTCATCGTGACCTTCGTTAGCACAGATGGGGAAGATGCAGATGAGGATTTTTGAAGAACTAAGAAATATCCCTAGGAAAAATAAAAACGGCCCTTTTCAGAGTTACATTACGATCAATACAGTTTCTCTATGATTATGTCAAAAGAAACATTTTATCTTACAAATTAAAAACTTTTATTTTCAGATTTTTCAGATTTCAAAATTATTCCTATCGGACTTATCCCGTTTACAATTCTTACGCACATCACTACGCCTCTGCATAAGACCTGTATATGATTTATGACCCGAAGTCTCAATTCATAATACGTCGACTATAGTCTGCTTATCTGCGTGACCAAGCTTCGGTCATTTGTTGCGGTGGAAACTAACCTCAAAATTAATTTATTTACAGCAGAGTCTCACTAATCCGGCACTATTTAAAACCAGGGGGAGTCGGATTATCGGACTTAACAGAAAACATGTTTAGTATTCCACGCCATATCGGACAGTTTGGAAAAAATGTTACTTTATATTTGACATTTTCAGCTACTATACATATTTTAAACTTGAAAGTAGTAAGTAAATATTGTGGTAATTTCTGAGGTTATATTGATATCAATGGGCAGGCAGTGAACGAAAGTAGGGGGAGGGTTAAGGGAATCGTGAGCGCAGGGTGCCGGATTATTGGACATATCATCAAACTACTGATCGAATTAATAAGACTATTTTTTTTTCAACTATGGATAATTCAGTTTGTTCAATAATATAATAGAATAATAAAAAGAAGCATACTAGACACGAAACCTACAACACTTCATTGTATCGGATATGAAATTATTTTTATCCTTCAATGATACTGGAATGGCTGTAAAAATTCTAGTAAAATTAAGCATAGAAGCGAATTATATGCTAGCATTGTATATGTTTAATTAACCTTTTAAATAGTTTACTGCAGCAAATATTTAATGCTTATAACTGGAGAACAAGTGGACACAGTAAACAGTTTAAAGTAATTTAAATTTCTCTATAACTACCTTGTTCCTCACTTTTCTAGGAAAAGCGAGCAAGTAATTTCGTCCATCGCTTGAAAACACTTCCAACGCTATCGGTTGCAGCAAATATCTCCTTTTGTGTACCTCCCTTTGAAAAATAATTATTATAAATAAACGACTGATCCATTGAACTGCATAACTCTACATATTAATTATAAAAACATACCGTATATCCTCATAAAGAAACTTCGAGCACTGCCTTTGATTACTCCTCTGTATACCCTGACTGGGCAGTATAGGTTCATAATCATCCGGACAGCTGTCCAAATCTCGTATCTCTCTATTCTTCAGTAAAGTAAACCCATCAATAACGTAACAGTGTTCACGTCCGAATAATAACAATCCCTCTGTAGTATCCAAACCTTGTATTCTTGCACATCGGAACATGTGGGAAATCTAACAAGAGACTTGTATATTAATGAATACAAATTATTTTATTACTGAAAACTTTCTGGGACTACCTTAATTTTGGAAAGCAATAGAGATTTTCAATTTTTTTTTTTTAGTAAATTTATGTTAAAGTAACAAATTTAACTGTCCAGTTTTCTTCAATATCAAAAGGCAAAACTGTAGAAATTTGATGAGACTTGCCAATAGAAAGTGTTGGTAGTATAAGTTATAAGAAGTGACACTATTTATTATAAAATTTGATAAAACTGAATATATTAAATCAAATTATATTATATACATTTTTTTTAAATTATAATATTTAAATATTAAATTGTTTTTATTATAATTCTATTCCTAAAATTTATTTTCTAAACCACGAAATTTACGACTTCTTAGGGACGTCTTAGGCAATATGTACATACTGATAAAACATATATAAAAAATTGTCTATACTAGCAATTAGGCCTTATTAAGTGTGTAATAATAGTATAATGGCTTACTTTTTCATGATGTTCTAACAATCTAAGAAGTGTTTGGTTGTCCGGTGGTGGAGTCGGTTGCTCATCTTCATCCTCGTTATCAGGACCATCCTCATTTCCTAACAATTAATTCTTTATGAATCTACATTATTAGAAGATTATGAATTGCTATACGTAGCTAGCGTCACCAATACTATAGAACAAAGTAGTTATCCACGCGGTTTATGCATATGCTTAGTTTTTCTTTCGACTGTTTGTATACTGACTTAACCACAGTACAAAACTAAAAGCATAGTTTAATTTAGTTACTAATAATAAAAACCGACATAATTTTAATACTAGGAATGATTCTACGAATTAGTCATCCCATGTGCTATGCTAACATTATTACATTGGTGGATAGTATGTTCAGGCATCATATCAAGTTGGCTATAACGTGAAAAGGCTATTTAATTGGGTGCATCATTTGTAAACAATGGGATGCCTGGAAATAGAATTCCACTATATACATCCACTAAAACTATTTCGAGACCAATGATTTGTAAAATTGTAATAAAAATATTACCAAAAGAAAAGATAAACCAGAGATCTAGCTTCTACTTGGCTATTGTCCGTGAGTAGTTTGATTTTGGAGTATTTTAATATTCAGTACCAGGATGACCGAGCCCAGATCGGTTCTTTAAAAAACATTTTTAAATTAAAATAAACTGTTAGGTTTACCTAACAAAGTTAGCATTTTATACCAAAAAAAAAAAGATATATAGATTGTTCTCTTGCTACTACTCGGATTCGAACTGGCGTCAGATCGATTTTCGAAGCAGCCGATTTCCATCTTAACTATTTTTGTTTTGACAGCGCCGGCGAAATTTATCTTTATAATCTAGCTATATTTTTTCATTGCTTGAAAACTCAGATAAAAAGTTTTCTATGAATGAAATCTAGCCAAATCGATTTATCGTCCTCGAAACCACCTACATATTAAATTTCACGGAAATCACATTCGCCGTTTCCGAGATTCTCAATATAAAACAATATAAAAATATACAAGAATTGCTCGTTTAAAAGTATTAGTAAGTATTTTTTACAGATTTGTACATAAAGCATCAAGTATTAATGAAATGTAATATCTATATGAATTACATTACAAAAATATAAATACCTTCACCAGATGCCTGATTACTTCCACGACTGACCACACCACTGCTGACTAGGTCTGATGGAGAACCGTCTTCATTAGTAACATCTAAGGAAGTGGTTTGACTTGTACTGGAAACAAATTATACAACATTCTCCAAGCGATATAACAACTGCGACCAACTTACTGGATTCTGACCAAAATATACCATGTTATTTTATTGCACTGTGCTTATCGACAATTACAGAGAAGTTTATTTATCGTGTTGTAATAAACAAAAACACTGCGATTCAAAAGTAAGATTTAAAATGTAATATGTTAATATAAGAAATATTTAAATACTTCAAGTATATGAAGAAACATATTTTTATATATGTATTATATTATTATATACCAATATTTCTACTTTCAAATGTAAAATAGACTGATTTTTTGTAGTCTATAAATCTATGTCTCACTAAAATTAGAACCTATGGTCGGCTGACTGCCTTAAGCGCTCGCCTTAGTAGCCCGGTGAAGCTGTTAAGATCTTGCTAGGTACCCGATCGAGTTTATTGCCAATTCTTCTCGATGACTGGGTTTTTTTCCGAACCGGTGGTAGTTTTTTACGTTTATAAGTGCCTTATTAGGGCCTAAACTGAATAAAGTATTTATGATTTTGATTTTAGGTCAATAGCCGTAGTCAGTTCGAAAAGAAATAACCTAGTTAGACCGAAAAAAAACCTTAGTCAGAACATGTTTACTAGGATCGCTATTAAAAAATAAGTAGTTCCCCCACCTGGGAACTTGGTCCTCGTATGCTTGCAGTTCAGAGGTATCTACAATATCGGCTTCCCCCATAGCACCAGCTGTACGCCATTGCTGGTACACTCGGTAATACTCCTTACTATCCAAACTCTGAGCCACTTTGTATTTCAATTGTTTCTACAATATTATAATAACCTTCTATAATATTTTGTTTAGATTATTTCAATTCTTGAGCAATAAAGAAACATATACCAAGAAGTCACAGTAGATATTCATTATATGTATTCAATCACTATGGTTAAAACATATTCGTATTTGACTTTTAAATTCAATCTATGAAAGAGTTATTAGTGTAAATGTTCCCACTTCATTTTACTATATTAACTTTTACTAACAGCTCTGTCCATTTGTTATTTCTTCTGTCTATTAAAAAAATTACATGATTAAAAACATAGTTTTATCTGAAACATTAAACAAAGTATTGAAATATGACTAGCTATAAATCTTTTCTGTACAAGTCAAAAAAAAAAAAAAAAAACAAACAATATACCGATTTACATTACATACGAAACTTGTTCTCCAGGATAATATAATAAGTATATAATGACTCAAAAATAACAGACATTGAATTAAACCACATAATTTTATTAGGAAATTAAGTTTTTTTTTTAAGCGTCAGCTATTGTTGTTTTTTAAAAAGGTACTCACGTTTTCAGGGTTCTCGAGTTGCGGCGAATACGGGTAATGTAGATAGAACAGATGATTCCGTCGAAGCATTTTTCGCATGCGACACGGTCCTTCAGTGGAGTCGAGCGCCCACTTGTCGAGGGGCGAGGGTCGCGGCGGGCCCCAGAGCGCGCGCTCGCGGGTCAGTTCGCGCCACGCGCCCGCCCACTCCGCCTGCACGTACCGCGTCGTGTGCGACAGCGTGTTCGCTGCACTCGCACGCTGACTGCACCACGCTTGTCTGTACAACAAACAATCACTCATCGTTTGTTTTTCTTTAATACCACACTCCCCGTCAATCTTTCTGGCCGAATTTATTAATTCTTCTACAATCGTGAAAAAAAGCCTGAAAAATAAATTACCAAAAACACACTTCGGTATCTGAGAATATCCCTGATAAGTTTCCATCTTTCTTTTTCTCCACTTCATTACTGGCAACCCAGTATTCATCAAAGACCATTACTGCCATTTTCATGTAATAAATTTACTTCTTCTACTTTATGCGATTCTGCTTCTTATTTATAATGATTGATCTTGAAGACTAATATGCAATGCTTGAAGATTAATATTAATCTGGGAGGAAAGAGGGAAAAGGCGCATGAAATATGTAGTGGACAATATATTTGTAACAAATTTAGATGTCGGTTAGACAGACATGGTTAATCAAAAGGATATCAAGATGGGTATATAACATGCCATTATACATCATAATAATTAATAAATATTAATATAGACTATTTAGAACAGGAAGTAATTATAACTAATCTCGTTACAAATAATAAGTAATTCGTTTGCACAAATTAATTATCCAGAGAAGACTCTAGCTTAACCTAAAGGTTTAGCTACTATCCGAATACAACAAGTGGACCGCGCTACGCCGGAGTCAAGACTTTAAACTGACTACGTTGATCTACTTGACTACTGTTGATCTGGACAGCTTCAGCAGACTACTGAGGTGAGCGCTTAAGACAATCAGCCGATTTTATTTTGGCAAATAGCTCAAGGGTGCGCGGCACACCTCGGCTTCCGATGTCCCCTGTTTTATATCTAAGGTAACTAAGTGTATAGAATTTTTTTTTCTAAACCATATAAGTTTGGATAGGGAAAAAATAAAGGTAAAACTGAAAAATATAAAAAATAAAGGTATTTACTATATCTGAAAAAGAAAGAACAAAATGTGTAAACTTACACGTGTGTGGAGGTGATATGTGTAACGTTGTTACAGTGATGTAAGGTTTTGTGAGATTATATCGCGCGAGCAACTTACTTAAAGGCTCCAAACCGAGCGATCGGAACTAGGTTTGAGTCGTTGCCCTAGGGGGCCTAGTCTGGTGTACGGAAGCGATATTTACCCCCAGACCACGGCACCGTAATGTGTGGGCCTTAGCGGCTGTCGCTCCACTGCACTACCCAAACAAGTGGAGCACCTAGTAGGGATGTGATGTGGGCGCGTACGGCGGCATATACATATAAATAAATAATACCTGACAAGTTGTACGTGGTCCTGCATGTAGGCGAGGGCGTGGTCTCGCGGCGGACCCACACGCTGTTTGCCGGACTCCTCCTTCTTTACTTTCGTACGAGACGCGAGTCGCGTCAATCCGCCTGTTACTTTCTGTATCTTGGATTGAATTTGATTGTGCAATTCCCACGGAACTCGATACACAGCCTATAAAATAATATATATATTTTTTTAACTTTATTTTTGGCAATCAATCTTTCCGATTATTACTGCCATTGTCACGTAGTCAATAATATCACAAACTTCGTGTGATCATTCCAATATTATCATCGTGTGAAACCATATTCTAACAAGATGGTGGATCCCTTGCTAGAACCTTCCAAGGAGTTTTTGTGGCATCTCAGAATTTCATGCTCCGTGTTATTATTTTCCATTCACTTCACTTATGCATAATAAACTAACTATATTACGTAAAACACCACCAAATTTACACAATATATAGTCAAATAATACAAGATTATGAATAAAATATAAAATCCACTACATGACAGACTAAAATCCCGCCAAAAACTCCAAATATATAATAAAATATATATTTAATAAATGATAATGATATTATAAATAAATAAATATATAATAATAAATAATACACAATTATACATTCTTTTCAAACCACAGGCAGGGAGTAACACTATTTACAAGCATCTTACAACAAAATAATAAGTATTTATTTGATTTACAAAACTGATTTAGTACATATACTGGACTACATACTTATACTAGACAAAATATGAGCATCTACACTTTTAAGACATATGCTAGTATTTTATAAAATGTCATCATCCATTACACTAAAGTTATACTGATATAATGCCACATACAGCAATGGACAAATTTGGTCTCATCGTCTTCATTAATACATTCACATGAAGCCGGAACGAGCATCTAGTTATTAATACCTACATGAATAACCAGTAGAATAGTAGTAAAAAGTAATTAATTGGTAAAATTGAAAGCCATAGACAAAAATGTTACCTTTCTTTCTGCATCTATATAATTGATCCATAGTTTATGGGCGCCTTCGTTAAGCTGTTCCCTAACGGCGACGAGGTCCGGCGCACGAGCGTTGCCCACCGGCAATATCAAAGTCACTTTAAACACCTCCTCGATATCAGGCTTCTTGTATGCATACAATTCGTCCCACACTCTACGAGCAGCACCCGCTATCAGATTACGACCTGTGCGGCGATCATATTTTAAAATTTTACTACATATCTCTTCCTCAAACGAGGTTACCAAAAGTGTGTTACAAAAACGATTGTCCTTATAGAGAAATAGCACTGGATTCCATTTTTTTATATCATATAGGAGGCAAACGAACAGTCGGATCACCTGCTGTTAAGCGATCACCGCTGTCTATAGACACTAGCAACCCCAGAGGAGTTGCAAGTGCGTTGCCAGCCTGTGTTTGGGGGAATGAAGAGAAAGGGAGAGGGGTTAGAGGAAAGGGAGACGAGCCTCCTCAATAACCGAACGAAATGCATCAATGCAAGCACTGTTACTTCACGTCGGTGTTTCTGTGAAAGGGTGGTACTACCCCGGGCGAATCGCAGCTGAAACCAATAATACCCTCAGCGTGGCTCTACCACCTAAAATTCTTAAATTCCATTAACTTATCACCACCACAATTGCCATAATTATGGAGTGTTAAGAATGGATGACAATATCTCTTTCCAAAAACTTTTGTCTATAACATTTTGTACAAAACAAACACATTGTCTAGTAATTCTCATACTGGAAACGCCATTTCAGGTTGTTTAACAGTATCTGGTACGTAAATATAATTAAGTACACTTTATGCTTGTTTAGTGTATGTGAATGAACGCAATACGCGATCGCATTACATAAAAAAATATCCTTGTCCCTTTCACACACGGCTAAGCTTTGATAAGTGTGACAAAGACTCATCACATTGTTTTGTGTTTAAAAGACGTCTTTTATATTTTTTTCAATCGACCAGCCAATCAATCAACATCTCCGGTCATGTGTTATCGAAATAAATGCAGAAAAAAAAATTGATTGGAATCAAAACCAATCATACACTTTTTTTGGTTTTACAATCCAATTTAATTACCATACAATCCAATCCAAAGTTTAGAATCCATCTCCAATCGTTGTCAACATGTAAACCTCTTTAGGTTAATATAATACTGACTGATTCTAAAACTCAGCAAATTCCAAGAAAGACAGTATCTGCTTTGTCACTACGTGTATAGTGGTTAGGCCACATTGCTCCCTTCCAGCTTGTTCGCGTTTAAGCGTACCTCGTTGAAGAGTATTACACTAATTAAATGTATACTGGTATCATTGCAATCTTATATCGTAAAACACACCTTATACTTATTAAAAATAAATATAAGTTGATAAACACCTTGATGAGTAGTTAATCTGTCGTCCCGAGATTCGAGATCACCGCTCGGGTTAACGTGCCAAGTGGTGCGCATGTGCGAGTCCAGAGCTATCTTCATGTTCGCACTCAGTTGTAATAGACAATAGGTCAAACATCCTATAAACTCTAGTTCATGGTTTCCAGCGCCAAATATAAGTAACCTACAAATATATTTCATTTCATATAGCTCGGATCTTTAAAATGCGTTTTTAAATTAAAATAAAATGTTAGGTTTGCCTAACAAAAGTAGCATGCTTTATAAAAAAAAAAAGATATCTCTTTGCTGTCACTCGGATTTGAACTAGGGTTAGACGGATTTTTGAAAAAGCCGATTTTCATCTGAGCTATTTTTGTTTTAACAGCGGCGGCTAAATTTACCTTTATATTCTAACTATATTTTTTCATAGCCTGAAAATTCAGATAAAAAAGTATTCTATGAATGAAATCTAGTTAGATCGATTTATCATTCCCGAACCCACCTACATACTAAGTTTCACGGAAATCGCTGATGCCGTTTCCGAGATCCTGAATATATAAAAATATACAAGAATTGCTCGTTTAAAGGTATTAGATAAAAATTTCAATACAAATTAACTCAATTGGTTTCTTTCCTATATTCTTTTTTTGTTTCGGTATCGCCTCTACCTATAAAGGAAATTTCTTATCTTTGGAAATGATAGTAATGAAACTTTTTATCTAAAGATGGCCATTGGATAATTGTTATCCTGAATGTTCTGTTGTAGTGCGCTATTGCGAAAAAACAATAATTAGGTAATCTATACAAAAACACACAGAAGAATTAGCAGCATAAAATTAGTATGCAAATAAACAAAAACATTAAAATACTTTCAATTGTTATTGGGTTTAATAAATGTTGTATTCGTCTTAGTAGATTCAAACAATGTATATATGACAATAGTATAATATGTGTACATAATTGTTACAGATACTGGATTTTTACCTATTAGTTGTAAGTTTATGTAAGGCTTCCAAAACCGACATTTGATCTGCAATTGAATCAGTTGAACGAGACAGTAAAAACAATATTGTTCTGTTGAGACAGTGATGCAATCCTTCTAAAGATATTATCGTTGATTTCTTCTTAGCCTGAGTCACAAGTTTTACTATGAAATCGAATACCTGTAATAAAAAATAAGTCGAGTACAGACTCATTATTTGTATTTTTTTACATATTTTCAAGAGAGTTTATCACTTTCTAAGTGTTTCCAGCACATAGAAGTTTTTCTTGTTTATGAATTAACCCCTTAAATTAGTAAGGACAACTACAAAGACACAATACTTGATTTCTTGTTTGTCAATCTCTGTGTTCATAAGCTTAAAAAATATTGAACCGATTTGAACAAATATTATGCCTATAAAAAGCTAAATTATCAATGAATCTTTTATTATCAAAATTTGCATTAAGCTAGTTAGTTAAAAACTAAATTTCTATATGAAAACAATTATTATTTATCTTATCTATAGAAATATATAAATTTTTAAATATACAATAAACTTTTAAATAATTTGTAGATATACAGAGAATAGTTAAAGTCTGGATAATCATATATTTCTTTTTTAATCGTAATCGATAGCTCGAAATCTGTAATATTCTTACACAAAGAGAAAAAAATTACAATGAAAACACATACCTCGTGAGGATCCCTTGACAGCTGACCTTGCCATAACTTATCAACTAATCTAGCAGCCAAATAACAAACATTCGATATATTTGACTCAGATCCAAATAATTCTGTGTTCAGTAAACTCTCCATTAGAGTAGTTAGTACTTCCGTTTGAAATTCTATTTGTTGTTGGCTAGTCGAATTCGCCGGTGACGCGTCAAGCACCAAGTCGATGACCTAAAATGTAACAATAATACGTGGGAATGTTTTTTTATTACAAAGTTAGTGAAGATTGTGTAGGTTTTACAAGTGAGCAGTGTGTGTTCGTGAATATATACCCTTCCGTGCAACATTAAAGTTCAAATTCAAAATTTTAATATTACCATGCTCATGCAAATTGCATCAATTTACGTATAACTTAGCACATGGTTAGTTAATAAAATATATTTCATAGTATAAATAAATATGTATTATACAATATATCACAATATCCCATCACAGGTTTAATTGATAATTATTAAACTTCTACATTGCAATATACAGTCAGTTTAATTTGCTAGCGAAAACATCGATGTTAATTGTACATCGATACTTTTAAACAGATGTTAACATCGATGTCAACATCCATGTTTTTCTAATATCGATCATCCCTATATGAGAGACAGTACTGAAACTACCTATAAATGCTCGTACCGGCACACTCACACAACGAATCATCTGAATGTATTTAGTCCATTTACTTCTATACTTTTCTCTCGTACTTAAGTCGCGTCGTCATTAAACTTACAATAACTTTTGATGAATTGAACCGATTTAAATGAAACCAAGCCTAAACAGTTACTCGAGAATATGCTTTATGATTTTCTTGATTAGGTTTTATCGTGACTGCATTACTTTAGCAGTGATGTGTGTTGATAAAAAAACAGACAGACCTTTTTAAAAATAATTGAAATGTATTTTATTACTATTGCGAGACACTTGCAAAATTGTTTTTCACAAAATCTACAAAGTTACAAACACGTTACATATACAATCTTAGTATATGTATCGATTTTTAATACTAGTATGTACATTATCAAAAACGTTGTAGAAGCTAATCGTTAAATATTTTCAGGTTGATATACCAATACCTTTTTCAAAGTTCACCTACAACTACTTATTTAAGTTTAATTAGTAATATAAATGGCATACAGAAAATGTTAACATAGCAAGGATATCCTAATCACTTCTCATAGTACCACCATAGTATCATACCATCATAGTCGGAAAATGTAAATGCAATGTTAGCTTGTTGTTGGAGACTTCAGTAAAGAATACAGCGTGACGGTAACAACAGCATTGTAGTAAAGCTATCTTTTAATAACTGCCTGGCTTGCAACTACCCTCAAAATGCACCCGCGACGCCATATAACATCAGGTGAGAATAAAGTAAAATGTTAAAACCTTCATGTAAGAAAAAAATAGTATAGAAATATGTGATTTTGTCACCGTTCCAAATTGTCATTATCACGACTTTATTCTTTGCGGAAAGTTTTATAAATTATCATAAGTAATATAAAACATTAAAATAAATCTTCAAGGAATATAAATATTAGCGTTTTCCTTAATTAACTAATTCATTAGTTCCTGTGGCCACCACATTCGTGTTCGTGGACTTGTGACAGGAATTATAAAATATTTAAAGTTAGTTTTTCGTGCAATAAATATTAAGATTAAATATGATTATATTCGGGTTGAATGAGCACAAACATTTAACTTTTAAACAATCTTTTACAATTCATATCCACCGCTTACCTCTTTAACAAATATCGTTTTATTTTTAGTCAAACTTTGCTTCTGTACATGAATGCAAGGCAACATACTAGTCCAGATATAAAACTTCATATTCGTGCACTTATATTACAGAGTACAAATTTAATTTCTCCACAACCTCTATAATTTGAGAGGTCCTATTCGTGAATGCATTGACGTTCCATGCGACAGGAAATCTACGCACGGAAGTCGTTATGCAATAATTGCTTATCAAATACTACATAGTAAGCGTGAACTGTTATATAATGAAATTTGTGTGAACGACACATGATAAAAGTAAAAGCGTGGGGGTGAATTTCTGTCGCCACAGTATAATACTGATTGTTAACTTGTATAAAAAAGGTATTGAACATTTGTAGGTAATTTTAACATTAATGGTATTTTTAACAGACTTCCAAAAATTTGTTGGTTCTCAATTTGGTTGTATTCTTTTAATGTTTAACTTCAAAACTCTATCATTTATAAACCGATTTGGAAAATCTTTTTTTTTTTCTTTAAACTATTTAATTTCATTTCACGGCCTACCAGACTTTGAAATTCTCGGAGTAAACACTGTGTCGGATAGAGTGGAAGTAATGTCTCGCTGACCTTCGGGTATTAGAAAACAGTGAGACACTCTCTGCTCACTTTCTTTTTGAAGGTTTCAGTTCTACTGTTCTTCTACACTAATAATAACATTTTTTTTATTGGAAAGCAGGATATTGTGAAGACTTCCAATTTAATTTTATTAGCAAGGGAGCTTCGATTTCGAGAAACACACCAGGGAACTCCTCAAAATCAAATATGGAATATTTAGTAATTAAAATGGTGATAGGTTTATGACAATGTGAGACACGTAGTCTAGAATACCTATCTATAATCAAGGACATTCTTATGGATTTTTAAGATACATCTTTTTAAAGTCAGTTTTATTTGTTATATATATATATATATATGTGATGTGATAGTAATACACTGAATGTTACTATGAATATTAATTTGAAAAAAAAAAACGTTTATTTTTCATAACAAGAAAAAGTGCCAATAACGAAGTTTTCAAAGACCCTGAAAAATTAAATTCCAAATTACGATAATCTGATAGTTTGATTACAAAGTTTCGAAGCTCAGTTTAGATTTTTAAGAAGAACGGGGGGTATTAATGAAAGCTATGTGCATCACTGTTACTATACAGAACGTTAGTTACTTAATGTTAATCGCCATGTTAATATATACATAAGAATTAACGGGTTAGTGATTTCAATATAAAAAGTCCCCATATTTACGCTATAAAAGTATGATCTCGATGGAGCAGCGCAGGGACTACAGCCCGTACAAAACATTGACGATGGCACTGATTCAGTCGCGCATTCCGCGTTCTAAAAACAACGGGCAAGCTCCTTGTCAGGGCATTAGTTATTTTAACGGCTTTATATGTTTTAAATAATATTTTAAAAACGACACCATCATGCATATCTACACAGTAGTATGTTATGATTTATTAATAAAAATAAAAACGGTACAATATATAGATAGTTCGTTGATAAAAAAGCATATAGTTAAAAAAAATTACCGGTGCGGTTTTTCCGGAGACGTTGAGAGGTAAAGAGTCTAAGACAATAACTCTCATAAAATCCATAACATGTTGTCGCGCCGGATGCTGCGTGAGCGCTGCTGAGGATCCCACAATCACTATCTCTTTCTCTGAAGCAGGCGTTGACGCGCCTGAACTCTCACCACTTTCACATATAGCTACAAAACAAACCTATTCTTACTACATAATTTCATGCAACTTATATCAGGTGACTGTTTAGATAGTAGCAATATTTTCGGAAGACACTCTTCACTCGATTCTCGTTCTAAATCAATTAAAAAAAAATTGGTGCTTAATTATCTAGAAACACCTATTCTGGTGTCAGAAAAAACATGTTATATAGCTTTTTTTTTCATTTATTTCTGTGGAACTTAAACGTATTATTTAGTAATGATTTTTGAAAGACTAATTATGTTTTAATAATAACAGAGAACATTGAGTAGTTAGAAAACTAGCTTACGCATTTGAATATCTTCCGCCAAGGTAGGAGGAAACAACGTAGACGCCAGCGCGGTTAATACTTCAGCAGTCATCATTATCGGCACAAAATCGGGTAAAGTGTTATACAGCGAAAATAGAACCTAAAATTACAGTAAAATTTTGTAACCCAATTTCATATTCTTAATTCTCACTCGTAATGTAAACAGTTTATTTTGTGATTATATTAAAATATATTGCATTTTGTGAATAAAATATTTTCATTGTACAAAGAAAGTGTAGATAGTATCTAGAAATCTATTAAAATCAAATCGTCATTTGATTATCATCTCATCCTTATCCTAACTAAGGTACACTTATCATTCCTCACACAAACATACCTTCCTCAATCTTCTGCTCCAATATTTGCTCACCTTATACTGACCTGTTTTAGTGACTTTTATTCCTCCTTATTAAACGGTGATGCTATTTTCAAGGACTCTTTGATGTAAAACATCTATAGGCGCACCCTAAACCTAATTTTGGCTTGGCGACGTGGCGACACAAAACATAAACTTTGCACTATGAACGAAATACTCAAAAACATTTGCAACTCTATCGGTATAAACAAGATTCAAATTGTGTTGTTGGCCACTTATTATACTAGTGTTATGCAGCACGCGCCGACGACCTAGCGCCCTTTGATAAATGCCGCCAACCACACCGCGCCTTGTTGAATTTTTGTGTTTAATAAAAATGAATATTTATGTAATAAAATAAATAAACAGTAATTATTTATAGAACAAGTTTGTAATGCTTTATCTTTTCATTATGTTATAGCTGATTCCTGTCGTAATCTATTCTTTTACGCATATAACTTATACGAAACAATTTCGATGTTTCACATTTGCCAAACGCCCCGTGATGGCTCATTTTTTTGTAAATCTATATTAATATTGTAAAGAGGTAAAGTTTGTGAGTTTGTGACGTTGTAGGAGGTAACCTTAGGAACTACTGATTCGATTTGAAAATTCGGTCAATGTTATATAGTTCATTTATCGAGGATGGTTATGGGCTATATATCATCACTGTAAGACTAATAGGAGCGGAGCACCAATGAAAAATGTTTAAAAGTCGGTGTTTTTTTCTCTTGAGAGCTTCCGTTGCGTGTAAGCATTAGCCCAAAGTAACTATTCCACGCGAACAAAGTCGCGGGCCGAGGCTAGTGTTAAGTGGAATAGAGAGTTGTGTACTTGTATAATGGCGACGGGATGATCGGTGAGCCAGTGCGGCATGCTCGCTCGGTCGAGGTGGACGAGCGCGCGCACCGCCGCGAGCAACGTCACTACCGCCTCCGGGCACAACGTGATGCGCGCCGACAGCGCCGCGGGGGACTGGCGAGCCGGCGCGGCCGCTCCCCACGCCGCCGCCCACACGCGTTCCACCGACACGCACCTCTCCGAGCACACGCTCCGCATCGGCTGCCCCAGCGCCAGCCCGAACATCAAGTAGTACACCTCAGCTATTTGCAGGTGCGACAGGACCAACCTACGCAATCGATTCATTTATACATACCTAGCCAATGGAGAAGGCACAATGTATTTTCAACTATAATCCAGGAGTTTTGGCGGGATCTTATTCTGTCATGTACCGGATTTTATATTTTAATTATAATCTTTAGTTGTTTGATTTTATATTTAGTAAATTTGATGGTGTTTTACGTAATATAGTTAGTTTATTGTGCATAAATGAAGTGAATAGAAAATAATACCACGGAGCCTGAAAATCTGAGATGCCACAAAAACTCCCAGGAATGTTCTAACAAGGGATCCACCATCTTGTTAGAATATTGAAATAAACACACAATGCTTGTAATATTATTGTACTATAACGTCCATTGAAAGAAAACATTGACACTGGCAAATGCTTCTGCGGAGCCAAAACAAAATAAAAAGAACTATAATCCTTAGACCATATTGTAGACAGTTTGTCAGGAGACTTTTTATATCAATACTAACATTGTGTATGCAATAATTATGTTTTTTTTTCTTTATTTCTATTCATAGCTGATAAGCAAACTAATTAAAAATAAACAATTTATCGTGAGGTAATTTTAAATTAATTTGAAGTATAAAACAAACACATATTATTTCGTAACACACCTACAGTATAATACTTATTATATATTTATTTTAAATAGTTATTATAATATTTTCTTAAGGAAAACAAAAACTATAATAGTGTAAGAGAATTTTTACAATTTGATCTGAGTTATACGATAGAAATTTTAATTAAGACGTATAAATGAAATAGAATAAATATAAAGAACATACCAAGTAAGTAAAGTGAACCCGGAAATATGTAGCAGAGGTGCGTGCAGATGCGAGTGCGAGTGTACCGCCGCGGTGAGCACGACGCCCGCCTGCTGCGGAGTCGCTATGAGCTCTGTGTGTCTCAGCCATCCACCGTTGCCTACACCTTCACGAAATCTATATACAAAACAATCATATACTGGCATCTCCCCGCGGCTTCGTATCAATATTTATAGTCTAATTATTTTGTAGGTGGTAGAGCCGCGCTGAAGCTATACTGGTTTCAGCATGAATGGGTTGGCTCGCCCGGGGTACTACCACCCAATCCACAGAAATTCGACTTACAGTAATAGTGCTTGTATTATTGCATTTCGTTCAATCAGTGAGAGTGCCGGAGACTTATCTCGCCTCCCCTTCCCCACTATCCAGCATTCCCTCTAAACAAAGGTTGGCAACGCACTTGCGACTCTGCTGGTGTTACTAGTGTCTATGGACGGCTGTGATCACTTAACATCAGGTGACACATCTGTTCGTTTGACTTTTACGATATTAAAAAAAAAACGATTTATTTAGTCAACATATGAATATATTTTCTAAGACTATTGCTAATCATATTTATAGGTTATCGAACTTGGAATGCCTTACTTTTGCGTGCACAAAATTTAATTAAAAACAGTTACGATTAAATGGATTCATTATTTATATAGCGTACCAAATTCAAAACGACGTACAAATCTTGTGAGAATAAACATGATATAATAAAAAAAAATTGTAACGACAGAAATTTAACATAAAAAGGTAGAATATAAGATTAGTTAGGATATTATTCTTAAAACACTAAAAGGATTTGTTAGTTTCTGTTTTATTAGACATATTATTGTATTTTTTACTCGTAATATTAATTATAAAATGTAATTTCACAGTTAATAAACGTATCTATTCCTCTGAATCATTTTTTTTTTCAAATATTATTGACTAGCTATTACCCGCGGCTTCGCACGCGCTTTTTGAGTACATTAAATAAATTTAAAATTGTTACTAGATGTGTAAATAACAATAATACTCTTTCAAAAATATTTGTATGACACGCACATCATCTACAGTAACAGGTAACATGTACATTATATATGTGAATACTAATAGTGTATCGAATGGGATGTGATTTATCCTCAGCCACATAGCTGGAACTTTAAATTACTATCTATATAACAGTGCTCACTTACACTATACAAAAGAGTAATGAAAATGTTAAGCTATACATTACCGAACAATATGTGTTAAATATTTTATTATATAAATATAATACGTCCACACTATTGATATAATGAAGTTATTAATATACCTTGCTATAATTTAAATCACATATAAACGTATGACTTTCAATTATATTTATTCTTGGAGTCCAGTACAATGTACGCCACACGCGCATGTTTACAGTGACAACATATTTTTGGTCAATTTCACACATACGAATACACGAATAACAGTTGACGTCTGTCTATATATATGTTCGCGAAAAGATCGAAAACGCATCTTCATGCCGTTTTTACCAATATATAAAATGACTCTTGGAGAAAGGTTAGGTATAGTTTGTCTTATTATCAGGGCGGGTATCGTCTGCTGAACCCGCTAGCTTAAAATAAAACAGCTAATTAGTTAGTTATTTGCCCGTAAAACTCCCGTTCAAATATTACTTGTAGTCCGTTGAAACTGTTAAGACCTTGCTAAGTCAATAGCGTAGTCATTTCTAAAAAAAATCGTTCAAATAGTTCCCGTCGTTTCGGAGATTACCCGGAACAAATAAACAAACAGACATATCGACAGAATTAAAAAAAATGTTGATATTTTTATGTATTCATCAAAAAGTATTTGTTTTAATATTATATACACACATTTTATACTTATAATACGTAATATATCACAAACCAATAATTGGGAACAAAACTAACGTAGAATAAACTTTTGTTTTTGTGATTTCAGTCTGTCATGTAGGGGATTTTATATTTTATTCATAATCTTGTGTTATTTGACTCTTTATTGTGTTAAACTGGCGGCGTTTTATGTAATATGGTATTTTTATTGTGCGTAAGTGAAATGTATGAAAAATAATAACACAGAGCATGTACTCTGGGGTCTTGAAAATGAAAAAGATAAAAATTTACGAAATATTATATAGAAGATTTGGCACTTATTATTTTATTCACAACTTCAGAATTGGCAGTATGGATTGATTCCTTCGCCAGTATTGATGGACGAATATTATTACTACTAACCTTTTAGAATAGCAGCACAAAATAGACTTTAAAATGTTTGCGATAGCAACATACTACATATAATCAACCATTGGAATTAAAAATAACGTAGAATAAACTTTTCAACAGGAACACAAAATAAACCCTAATAATATTTCCGATAGAATGTTATCATGTTACCATGGCAACGCATATAATACTGACACTGACACGTAGCGGATGTTCTAAAAATAGCCCGATTTTGAGACATTCTTCATTAGTGCTCCGCTCCTACTGGTTTTAACGTGATGATATGTAGCCTATAGCCATCCTCGATAAATGAGCTATCTAACACTAAAAGAAACTTTCAAATCGGACCGGTAGTTCTTTAGATTAGCGCGTTCAACCAAACAAACAAACAAACTCTTCAGCTTTATAATATTAGTATAGATTGATGATGTATTAATGAAATTGTAGAAATATTCTATACTTTCTAATAATTTTTAATCAATTATGGAGTTGCGTAAAATAGCTCGACTACATTATTATACGTTACTTTATTTTATTCAATTATCTTGGCACAGTTTTTTTCTCAATTCCTTTATGGTTTATCTGTATTGCGTCCACTCACCTCACTTAATTCAGATATAATAACAAATACTTACACAAATACAGATAGAGCTCGCGGCTCAGTTTTCCATTACCTTCCGTCGAGTTGGGGTTGATATTTTTTTACAGAAAGGTTACATTATTGTAAGCACACACACAAAGTCTTAACATGCGGAAACGCGTAGTTTTTGAGAAAAAAAATATTGAAAATCAATTATTTTTGCAATATTTACGCGATTTCTACCACAGATTATATAGAATCGCCATTGAACGTTTCGTTTTACCGATGGTTAAGTTGTCATTCTTTCGGTAACATTCTATTGTATATAAATTTACAAAATAAATATATTTTGTACTCATTTCAATAGGTTTCCATGCACACTTATATTTTACAGTTTATGTGTTGTAAATTACGATTGATAACCAAATTTGTATTAAGTTATGGCCAGTATATTGTTTGTTGTGTCAAACGTCGTGTAAAATTGATGAAACGGAACGCAAAAAAAAGAACTATGCCATTTTCGACATGTGTCAGTGACGTCACTGTCATTTGCAGTCGGCGATCGCACTTAGTATTGTATATCGGCAACTTGATTTTTTGGAAAAAACAACAATTTTATATCGTATCGGTTTGGTTAGGTTAGGTTAGACTTGCGAAAAAGCAAACGCGAGCCGACTGCGGTAGCAGTCGGCGAGCGCAGTTCATTATATGTATACGTAAGTACCATTTTCCTCAGAATCAAAAATTAAAAAAACTAGAAAATGGGGCGTCTCCGCAACTTTTCCTTTTAAGGGGGTGTTATACCTCTCCGCTACCACCCCCCACCCGTAGAACAACCCTTAACTCAACGGCCGGTAATGGAAAGTCGTACCGAGCTCTCATTAAGAGCATGTCAAATTATATTCCCTTTATTAACGAACAATAATATGTAATCTTATAGTAGTCGCTTTTTTTTCATTAATACTTATTTCACTTTTATAGTTAAGACTACCTAATTCAATATTGTTAAAATACCTTTGCATTATAGCCGAGTGTTGTCCTTGACCCGAGCAGAGTATAACCAAAATCCTTAAAGCCCACAAAACTGTCGTCGAGTGAACATTCTCCTGCATAAATATCAACAACCAATCCATTCCTAGAACTCGTGATATTTCTTCACACACAATAGTATTCACCAAATTTCGTGCCGTAAACAAAAGTCCGTGTAACACATTGAAACATTTATTACGAAGTATTATTTGTTCTCCTTCGTTCTCCTTCTCACTGTCACTCTCTTTAGGGTTGACTCCTTTCTCTGTCTGCGACGGCAGTGGTAGAGAGTACGCCATGAATTGGCCCAAGCAGAGCAAATCGCTGGGTCTCGGTTGTCCTCCGAGTAAAGCTGCCAACAATTGTATCAGAACATTTTTTGTGCTAAGGATTTTAACATCATTTATTATATATAACAACTTCGAAACTAATTGGAGTTCCCTCATTGTACGTAAGTTGTGTGTTCTGTGTGCCGTTTCCGTTGCTAATTCTAATAGATGTTCTAGGAGAGATTTAATGAGGCCACCCGGAGCACCAAGCCATACGTCCAAATCACATATTAAATCCTAAAAAAACAGTAAATTCATTTAGTATATTCAAAACTTATAAAAAATGTACACGTTATTAAAACTGGATTATACCTGAAAGGCTGTTAAATTAGGTATCGAAGAAGTTTCTTTCTGACTGTCAACAGTACCGACCAAACCGAAAATAAGGTGTAGTATATGTGAATTAAGCAGTTGCTTTTTTCTCTTTAACAGCATCGCCAACGTTTGATATCCTTTTCTTCTATCCATTTCAGCTTGGGCCGATTTGTTCGAACGCACCACGCAAACTAAGGCTTTGACACCCGCGTAAAGGCATTCCACATCTTGAGCCATTGCGATCAATCCTAGTAATACTGAACAGCCACCAACTGTGTCAATCTAGAATTTAAAATAAAAAAAAATTTACCGACTTAAAAACATATCAGTAAAAATTATATTAAACTAGCTATAACCCGCGACTACGACCGCGTAGAATTTACTAAAAAATATTTGTTCAGCGTAAACGTGTGCGTTGGACACTGCTTCTTTAGTTTATTAAATTTGCGTGTAACCCATTTTTTTTTTTCAAATAAAAATAATCAAATTTCTTCTTATAACATGAACTATCTGCTAGTGAGTCTCGTCAAAATCGATCCAACCGTTTCGGAGGTTAGCCGGAACGAACAGTCAGACAGACAAAGAGGCTAAAATGTCAAAGTTTGTTTTTTTTTTTAAATTATAAATCACGTATATGCTTTCATATTCTTTTAGTATAAAGCTGTCATTTTGATCACATAAACAGGTATTTCAATTTATTTTAAGCATATGGATAATTTATATTAAAATAATTATTTTTGACCACTTTTATTGTATTCTATATAAATCTTAACATGTTTAGAACATTTGCTTCTATAACGTAGATTATCAGTTTTTTTTTTCGCTGACTATGCTATGGCCTTACGAGGCCTTTACGGCTACACCGGACTACAATTATCAGTTTAAACTAACATGGAGTCAGGTACTCTTTTTATCTGTAGAAATGTAACAGAATACCAAAAAACAGATTATTATTTTTAAATTACCATAATAGCTGCAGGCTTCGAACAAAATACACGAACACCTAGATAGCCAACGACAGTGCCACCCAAACATCGAGCCGGGCCCATCAAATGTCCAGCAGAATTGTGCAATATTCTTATAGGTGTTGCATTCTCATGTGACGACATGCCCAATTGTTTCGCTATGGCCTTGTTGTCATTCTTACTGTAAACTTTGCGTATCTTAGCAAGTGTTAACTGCGACATTGCTCGAGCATTTATTCCAAAGACCACTTTCTCTTCGGCTACTAATGGTGCCAATGGTTCCAAATTTTGTCCCGGAGGTAGAGGTGCTTGTAATGTTCCAACATAGTGAGGTCCAAGTTGATACATTATCGATACAGTCTGTGCAGGAAGTACCTAAACATATACACAAATTATAATAACTTTCTATTTATATTATATTACATATTATTACGAACAGGCAGGTCATCTGATGGTAAATGATCATCGCCGTCCATAGACACTAGTCACATAGACGTGATGTAGTGCGTTGCCAGCCTGTGTTTGGGTGGAGGGGGATGGAGGAGGAACGAAACACGACAATTATTTATTACATCACGTCGGTTTTCTGTGAGAGGATGGTACTACTGCGGGCGAGCAGACCCATTCACGATGAAACTAGTAAGTAATAGCTTCAACTTGACTCTACCACCTACACTTTTGGACACGTAAACATAAATATAACAAGTTATTTATAAATTAAAATATACATTATATTGTATTATCCTTTTTAATCCTTTTAAAACCCATACAAGATAAGTTTTCTTCTTATGCCTGGAATATAGACGATTGAATTATTATACTAGATATTATACGATCATGGCAAAAAATCCGCTACAGTATATTTTATTTGAAGCGATAATGGCAGTGTAATTAGTATGTTGAGACATTGCGTTAATAGATGTAGATTCGAGGCTTTGCGATTGAGCCAGAGCTTCTCAAGGTCAATCATTAAGTAACTAATCGTCGGAACGCCGCACGGACGAACAAAGGGAAACAGGGCGTTGGGTCGAGGTGCCGGACTGCATGGAACGGTATAATTTATTGCTTGCTTTACACCAGTTCGTTTTAACGTAAATCACCTGATGTTGAGTGTAAATCAGTTTTTTTTTCTAGATAATTAGGTCAAATAATAAGCACCTATTTTTTCAATTGATTTAGAATGAGAATCGATTAATGATTATTCTGTGAGAATATTCTTGGGGACTAACCAGTCGCGCTGTATAATACACCATGGTCTATATAAAAACATATTGACATACATCTTCGAGTAATAGGGCAGGTCCTTGCCTCCAGAGGAGTCTGGAGTACCGTCGCCACTGAGGGGGAGTGCCCACCACGCAGTACACGCTGGACGCACCTGAGAGCGTTGCTGCTCCGCCCCCGGGGTTCGCACTCATATAGTGCAACTTACCAGAATGCATGTGTTGACCTGGGAACATTCATATTCTAAACCCTATTATAATCCTATTACATCCCTACACTGGAAAATAGGGAATATCAACTACTATTTCATGTTTCAAAAATCTCTTCACTTGTACTAATTTTTGCTGAATATTTTTAATGTGAGATATCTATAAACGCGGGTAAACCTGCTTGTTGTCTTGGCGCGACGTAGTGACGCAAAACACGTAGTTTGCATTATTGACGAAATACTCAAAAGTATTTGTATTCTATTTGTATAAACATAAGATTCAAATAGTTTTGTCGGACACTCGTTATACTAGTGTTACGCGGCATATGTAAATGCCGCCAAACACACCGCACCTGCGCCTCGTTGATTTTTTTTTTGTATTTAATAAAAATGAGTATTTTGTAATAAAATAAATAAACAGTCATTATTTTATGGAACAAACTTGTAATGCTTAATTTTTATAATTATGCCATAGCTGATTACTATCGTAATCTGTTCTTTTATGCATACTAGTGGGCGCCCAGTGGTCGACATTCGACCATAGTTCAAGAATATAATATCATTGTTGACTGTAGGATGAAAAATGGTAACTGGAACGTAAGAGTTAAAAATACATATAGCCGAGCATAGCAACCTCCTTCGCAACCTCTTTTGAAATCGTTATTGACAGCTGTCAAAATGTCTTTTTTATTTACATGTGTGTATATGTTGTGTAAAATTCAAGCAATTGTGTAGGTAGGGCATATTTTAATTAATTTAATGTACTTCTAATGCATTTCATATAAAATAAATAGCTTTCTGCACTTTTCCGCCATATAAACTTTAACTATGCCAAATTTAAAGTTCACCCGTTGACGGGAAATAGGTTAGAAAGGGGTACAAAGATTTTACTTCACGTATTAATATAATATAAATTATACAAACAAAACAAAAAGCGACAGGCTCTCAAGTGCAACTGTGGGAACACGTATCGGCTCGGTGATAGATTTTCAACCTGAGGCTGGTAGGCCAGACAGGCTGAGAAAAAGTTCTCTCATCATACTATATTCACCACTGTTTTCCGTCGTAGATAGCTCCTGCTTATTCGCAAGAATTCGAGGCTACGTTGCTGATTCGGTATACGAACATGCTAATCACAAAGCCGTCATTGCTTTTTGCATATCCATGTATACCCAGCTGTCGAGAGACTGACACTTAAGAAAGAGCCTGCATAACAGCAAAGACCAGCGATGAATTGCCATATCTGCGGTGGTCTCTACTGTTTTTAAACTGTACCAACAGGTATTTGGCGATAGATTTTCAACTAGAAGATGGTAGCTAGCCAGAAGGGCTTAGAAAGATTTTATTATCATGCATAGCACATAATCTGTACGTGGAAACAAAAAAGAGATGACAATTTTAATTAAATGTCTGTACTGTTATCAAATTATCTGCACCGTAAGAAAAGTCATTTAACTAAAATACAAATAGGTAAAAGTCGAAGTGTGTGGCCTGCACCTTTAAAGGAGGACGTATAGTTCGTTTTTTTAATTAAGTGGAATTTAAAAACTGAATTTCATAGATAAACAAAAAGTTGAATGAAAAAAGATGAACAAAAACATTCAAACACGTAAAGAAAAAACTTTGTACCAGTTATTAGGGACAGAATTAGGACAATGGACGACCACACTTACAACAGTACTTACTTACTTAAAACAGTAACTTACCATCCAAATAAAGCGAAAAAGACGAGTTCTTAAGAACCGCGCGGTTGAGTACGAGGACAAGGTGGTGCCACTGGCCTTCGTGCTGCAAGTCAGGGCACCACACACGAGCACCACACTCCCCGGATCCCTCCGGTTCCCACTCACCAACATCTGACACGCAATTTATAAACATAAATAAAAATACATTATTTAAATATATATTTCTAACTTTTGCGGCTATACTTATGTTAATGTAGATTTTTTTTATTAACGTGCGGAAATTCCTACGGATACCCATCCTCCCGGGGAGAGTGTGGGGTATATCCGTCTCTCATGGACTAAAACCCCAGTATCATCCACCGCATTGTAGGAGCGGCCAGGGATCGTTCCTGTTATCGATCTGACAACCGCCCCTGCGGCAACCTGGCAAGGTGGTCGCCAGGCTCCATCCTAATAGGGAGGCATGCTTGGTGCACAACCAGCCGCCTTCCCTCGTCAGCCGAACCTGTGTAATGAAGGAATGGTCCCCCCGGCCCATCCCCTCAGGCTTGGCTATAGTAGCAGGAGGAATCGGACATGCCCCCCCCCCCCATGTCAGCCCTCCTCTGTCGGAAGGGACCTCGCAGAGCCTCCCCTAGCGCCGCAACCAGAGCACGGCGCTGATCGTCCCACGCAGCACACTCAGACAGCGTATGCTGCGCAGTGTATGTTAATGTAGATTTGCCTTAGCCCTCCGGAACAGTACTTGTTCAAGACAAAGCTTACTTTCATTAATAATGTTTGTTTATCGTTCAGAGATGGCGCTACAGTGCAAATAGCTCGCGCTTTCATGTGATCGCTGTCTTTAAATTGTCCTCTTATCTCTTTATTGTTTAAACCTTGACTGTTTCCATCGTCTTGGTCGAGTTGGTCAAATACCAGGTGTCTGGTTGCGAGAGCTTGAGAGAAAATACAAAATTCTAAGTTTCGATTTTTTTCTTATAGGAAATTTGTCAACGCAAATAACAATATTAAAAACCAAAATTTGCAGGGAATACATTTATGGATAACAAAGAATAATATATAAATAAAGAAAAATCAAAATCCTTATAAATATATCTATGTACTTACTATGTGGTACTAAAGTCTCTTGTGTAGAGACGATGATGGCCTTATCTCTTGCAGAGAGCACCATCGCGAGGCAGACGAGGTGTTCATCTTTCGTATTGTTAATATTACGTACTAACGTTAACAGTCGCACACAATGCGGGTCCGACCGCGGATCAGAATACTTCTCCACGCAAATCCAACTCGAGTACGTTAGTCCAGTTTGAGGTGGAAACACACGATCACCTACAAAAACATGACTAAAACTAACTTTTGCTCGCGGCTACGATCGCCCCAATATAAATTTTATCTATCGCTGGGGAACAGGACATTTTCTGGATGAAGTGCAACCTATGTCTTTTTAGTACACCAGACAACATGTATGCAAAATTTCATAATTGATTAAGTAGTCAAAGAGTGAAAACAAAACAAACAAACACACTTTTATATTTATAATATTACAGGATTTAATAGCTAAGTGAGAATGAGACAATCCAGAAAATTGAGCCAACGTGGGACGTCTGGGAGATGTGAAATACCGAACTATTTTTTCTTGAATAAAGTAAAAAATACGGAAAATAGTTAGCGCTAACTATTTGATTATTATTATTAAACTGTATGAATTAAAGTTTCAGTGTTATTAATAATTCCATTGACATATTTTAAATTAATATTCATAGAATAGTAGTAATTAAAAATAAAAGTGATACATAGACATTAATCGTAAAGCTGGTGGTACTAATTAAGTTTCCTCATTTATTTATGTATAAATAGACAAAGATGAAACACTCTGAATACTTTTAATACTCTGTTTCTTGACTGATTTTCTTTATGTATTTTTGTTTTGGTAGCTAATCACGAGCTTTAGTTTTATTATTAAAAAAGTTTGTCGATAATTGTCTTCCATACTATCGATGGTGTGAAGGTTTTATTAAAAACTCTTTATTCATATTACTTCATGTCTCGAATCTATACTACTCAAACTAATTTTTATCAATAAAATGAAAAAGAAATAGAGATAAATAACATGCATGTTGTGTACCCTTACTGTGGACCGCTAATAGTATACTTAATTGTTCTAATAATTGGACAAGTCATCAAACACTTAGCATGAAATCGTAAGAATGAACAAAAATAAATTTAAAACATAAAACTTTCAACATTTAAAACATGTATAACTAACACTAAAGTGCGAAGAATCAGCGATAGATGACGTGAAACCAATCTGTCTGATTTATGACGTCATGTACAATCGTGTCTACCCTCAACTATACATTAGCATGAATTAGAAGAAAAGCTTTCCCTAAGCCAATAATAAACGTTTCATACCTGAACCAATGCCACCTAGTGTGGTAGTATCTTGCGTACCAATCGCATTTAAATTAGCAGATTGTGGCGCAATACTTGGCATGTACAAACAACCAAATCCTTCCGCGGACATATCGAACTCCACAAATGGCGGTAATGTGCATGAATTTTGTGATCTGGTCAATAAAAAAATATAGAATCAATATGAAATGCTCATATAAAATCGATATGTGTATTTAATTTCCATCCAAGAAATTTCAAGTTACACGGTATGTTTACTATGAAATGGTAAATACTGAAACTTACCTGTAATCTCTTGGCGTAGTCATGGAGACCAAAGTTTTGATTCTAGTCAAAGGAACTGGCCCTCCGGGTTTGCATATTTGACCAGGCTCTGGTGCTACGCAGTTCAATGGATTGCCCATTCGCAGGAATTCTCTAAGATAAGAAAATAATCACATTTATATTTTATGCATTGTATATATAGATTATACGCAATATATGTATACCAGCTGTTAGGTTACTCGCTTACAGTATTTTAAGAGATGATAGTTAATGGTCACATTTAACGTATAAAATAATAATATCAAAACAAGGACTAATAGACAACAAAGAGAACCTTAGTTAAAGTTTGTTCTAAGACTTTCAAAAGTATAAATACAAACATAATAAGCCTAGATGCAATAACCAGTGCCAAAAGCTACAATAGGCGACTCGGAGTTAATAACTGCCAATAATGAAACGAACAATAAACAATTTGTTATGTTCATGTCGTTCTCACGTTAATATTTAAGTGATATCATCCGACTGTCATTGAGACTGTGCTTTAACATAAACGCGTAGAGTATTGCGGATAATATTTGTATTTTTCTAGATAATTAGATTAAATACTAAGCAACTATTTTTGTATTGATTTAGGAAGAGAATCCAATGCAGAGTATCCTCCTTAAATATTGCTAATGTCTAAACTTTCAGCCTGTATATATGTCTTTGATACCTGAGTTCGAGAGGGCGGAGTGAGTGCGCAGCTAATCGCTCGAGCATATACATGGCGGGCGCGTGCAGCGGATGCTTCTCGCAGCGCAAAGCCGCGCCACACACGCGTAACACGACCCCGGCCAAACCCGCGCCACACATCACTTGTTGGTTTCGCTCACTACGATCACACAAATTACTCAACAACTTTTCTTACTCGTCTCTATTATATACATATTATACAAGTTTAAAAAAAAAAAAAAACACATTTATCCCATTGTTTTGAGTTTATACTCCTGTCGGCAATCGTTATTACTGCCTCGATTATTTTTTGTTTCATGATGCACGTACATCCGTAGACCTCCATTAATTTATTTATACTAATACTCTAGTGGTCGAAATACGAACACAATTCATTCATTTTTATCAAATTGCAATATGTAAGAATAAAAACCAATTTCTATTTTTCTTTCTTGATTTGTCTCTGCCAATTAATATATATATACAGATGAATTAAAATTATCGTTAAATATTATAGTGGACGCTACTTTGTATTTGCGTCTGAAATAGAATGACCCTTGCCACGTGCTACCGCAACAAAATACGTTTGATTATATTTTTAAGATGTGGTAGCAGGCAGAAATGCAAAGTAACGTCCACTATAATATTTAATGACGGATATCCGTAAAATGACGCCTTCTTAAATAAAAAAAAAATACGTGTGGCACTCGGGGACTGCCGCGGTAAAGCTATTGCATAGCATTTTTTATTAACTTATGCAATTATAACTATTTATTTATTTTTTTCTTTAAAGTCTAGAATTAATTCAAGTCACACTTTTTGAGCGTGGTGACCGACAAGAAAACATTTTTTTTTTCTTTTATTAAATAAATGGGAAGTTAATATTGTTCAAAATATTTTTATTATCCTGCAATACATGTAGGTTATTCAGGAAAACACTTTGTACACAAATTATACGAGTAGAGATATTCACTCTTGTACATAGATGTTAAATACCTATACACCAGTATATTTTCTCACAAACAGCTGATTACGTATTCGTCCGATTTCGGAGCAGCTCGTCTCGATCCGCACCCGATTAGGCCTCCCACGGCAGCGGCCCATGAGTGCGTTGCTTGCGCGATACGGTGACACACAAATATATACATCACTGCTACAACACTACACGATCACCCCCACACACGTGTACGCCTACACGCTTACACATGAAAGTGCAAGGGTTTACTTTTTTTTTTTCCTTATCCAACTGAAAAACTCTCAATTTTCCGATAATAAATATATGGAGGAGTTGTTGAGGCGTGTATGCTGGGTACACATATACGTTTCAACAACTCATACATATATGGATAGTTAGCTAGGTTAGCTAAGATAGGTCGCGATTTTGCATGCAACAGGCAACAGCCAAGCCGAGGTGTGCCTTGCAACCTTGATCTGGTTGCCAAAATAAAATCGGCTGAGTGCCTTAAGCTCTCGCCTTAGTAGTCCGGTGAAGCTGTTAAGACCTTGCTGGGTCAATAGCGTAGTCATTTCGGAAAAAAAAAGTCTTGATCTGTGCGAGCTTTGTACGTCGTACCATATATACGTTAAGCGAACGCTCAGCCGAGCTACATGGTAGGCAGAGTGGGGGGTGTTAGGATTTTCGTTACGGAATTTTTGGATTCGGTCTCCACGCTCAAGGCCCGCGATAGAAGCTATGCAATAGCTTAAAAAAAATCATATTACCTCCTGACGAGGCTTTTGAGTACATGTGCGAGGTAGTCGCGCATAGCCCTCGCGTGTGCTTCGTAATCGGTGGGACGCGGTAACGAGGGCAGCAGTTTGGCGAGCACTATCACTACACCCGCGTGTATCACCCACGACTCACCGCCGCCGCCGCCAGACGGGAGATTCAACGGTGGGGTGCGACCTGCTGGTTTTGACTGCAAACAAAACTTTATTAATTCTAGTCCTTTATATATATACAATCAACTCTCGTTAATTTGTCACTCAGTGATTTGAATTTACCAATAATTTAAATTATTTTCACGGTTCCCGAATCTATACTATAATAAAAATGTAACAAGTCGAAATCTGTATATTAAATATTTTTTGATAATTTTAATCAGGATAGACTATGTTATCGATATAGAAGTCAAAAATAATGTTTTTACAGTTTTTGTCTGTCTGTCTGTCTGTCCCTATGAACATGCATCACTCTGAAAGTACTGAACCAATCTTAACGAAACTTGACATAGTGATAACTAATATTACGAGATTACATCAAACATAATTTTTGTCTCATAAAACGCAAAGGGTTCTCCAGGATAAAGGATTAAAGTCTAGAATATAAACCAGTATTACTCTGAAAGTACTGAACCAATCTTAACGAAATTTGACACAGTGATAACTAATATTACAAGACTACATCCAGGATACTTTTTGTCCCATAAAACGCAAGGAGTTCTTCAGAATAACGGACGAAAGTTAAAAATTTCATGTTTATGAAATTCTTAATGAATTTTGGTAACTTTTCTTTGTGCTATATATAGTAGTATGATTAGATAACAATTTAAGCCATATGTCATCACCCTGTACTACTTAAGAAAAATATAACAAAAAAAACCCGTTAAGTTTCGAACCTTCGCCCCATCGCGTCGATCGTTGAGTATAATGTAAAGAACGTTACCACCGGACCACGCCTATTTGGCTAAAATGTGCCAAATTATCAATTACATAGGAAACGTTGACAAAGTTGTTAAATAAAACTGTACCTAATAAGTAATAGCTTTTAGGCTTATTATTGTATAAAATAATTCTCAGATATGAATTTAGTATTAAATTTGAGTCCAGAGATAGTTTGGATTCACAATTGGAAACGGTGGATGTCGCTGTAATTGGGTTTATTAATAATTATCGTGTTTAAAAATACAATTGAAATAATAATTGTAATAATCGATTTGATACAGATGAATTTTCACGGGTCATATATGTATGTTATTGTATAAATAATATCTAAGACATATTAAACGATGAACAATGTATAATTAATTACTCTTTCACATAAATAAAAAATAATAATAGTATAATAGATGAATTTCATTATTTGTTAAATAATAAGAATGAGCTAATCAGTCAAGATAAAGAAAACTATTTAGGTCCATAGATGGCGCTAAGTTGAAATATTTGAATCTCAATTAGAGTTCTGTCAGTACGTATGTTGTTTCGATATTTGATATAATTACTTCTTTAAATTTTTCCCCATCCTGTCCTATCCTATATAGTTTACAGGAATTTTTACCACACAAAATACATATAAGAGTTGCACACATGCATGTTTCAATAACTCATATACGTATATCTAGATAGCTTAGCTTAGGTTAGCTCAGATACGTCGCGATTTTTCTACAAAACAGGCGACAGCCCAAGCCGAGGTGCGCCACGCACCCTTGAGTTAGTCGCCCAAACATCCCAAATCGGCCTTCAGCGCTCGCCTTGGTAGTTCGGTGAAGCTTTCCAGGTCAACAGCGTTTTCATTTCGAAAAAAAACTTCTTTAAATATTGTTAAGTCTTGAAGCAATTTGTTCAGGTTTTTGAATCAACGATTAAAATAATTTATTTACGTGTTTGCAATTACCATACTATGATGTCCCTATATTTACACTAATACTAACAGGCCCGGCAAACGTTCCGTCCTGATTATAATAAAAATCCTCGAAAAATGATGTACTAAAATGTTCCTCATTAATCACTTTATCCACTGGTAAAATCCACATGATAAACCATTCAGTACTTTTTGAGTTTATCGCGAACAGACAAACAGACGTAGTAGTGGGTTTTGTTTTGTACTATGTAATGATGATTATAATTTTTTTTTTATATCAAAGGAGGCAAACGAACTGGTGGCTCACGTGATGTTAAGTGATCACCACCGCCCATAGACACTAGCGACATCAGGGACGTCGCAAGTGCGTTGCCAGCCTGTATATGGGAGAAGGGGGAGGGGAAGGAAAGGGAAAAAAGGAAAGAGGGACGTGGGCCTCCGGCTCTCTCACTGACCGAACGAAACACAACAATGCAAGCACTGTCATTTCACGTCGGTTGTCTGTGAGAGGGGTGGTACTAAGGTAAAGTTTAGTTTTCGGGCAATTTTTGGTACTACTGATCCGATTTTGAAAATTCTCTCACCGTTAGATAGGTATATTATCTCAAGTCCAATATTTTGGTCGAAAAGGTGGTTTACATGTCAAAAGTAAAATAAATTGAACAAGATTATGTTTGGATGCAGGTTTCACGAATACTTTACAAAGCTTACAAAACAAACTACTAAATCAAAATGGAAATTTTATGTTTTGTAGTCCGGTAAAGCGGTTAAGGCCTTGCCAGCCCAATAGCGTAGTCAGTTCGATAAAAAAACTGCAAAGACATTTTTCGGTAATAGGTTAGTTTTTATCTTCATTGGACCCGTTAGATGATGCTGCGAACAGGTTCTACGCTTATTTTATAAGATTTCTCACATACCAACGGGGTATATGTTTGAGTGAGTCTCTGGATAGTTAGGAGTCACTGCTAAATATCGCTGCAATCGGGGTTTAGGTTTATTAAGGTCATTTACATTTAAAAGTACAATTGAAACCGGTAATAACCTATTTTGTGCAAACGAAGTTGAAGTTGCACGGGTCAGCTAGTACTCGATAAATTGAATATAATTAATTGGTCCCTTCGGTAAAACCAAGTTGAAAGAATAGTAATAATATAAAATCTTGCTCGCTAACACGTAATAATTTGAATTCCGGCCAATCAGTTTCGATAATTTAAAGCATTTATTATGCAGATATGTACCTGTTGTTTATCTACATGAATAACGTGTGAGTTTGTAGTTCGCATTTCAGTCTTCCTTAGTGATTTAAAAAAATATATATATTTATTTTATTTTTTCCGTCCTTTCTTTTCGTCATTTGAACTGCTGTTATTTTGAACTCTTGTAATGTGAAATTTTTCTCTGGTCTCTTGAGTGCCAAATTATCGAAAGTTGATTGTATTGCCCGTAAGATTTAATTCAACTACATATTTCTGGTAATTGAAATTACCATCATTTTTAAAAAGAACCTGTACTACATATTGAAATAATTTTTAAACAATTTTGAACTGAATAATTTTAAAACTTAATGTTTACGAAGTACACTTACCTCATTTATAGCAGAGCTTTGTCTCGTTAGACTCGGTGATTTAACATTCAAGGATCCACAGAAAGACGGTTTATCGAAAGAATCCAAAGCAACATCGTACAATAAACGTAGTACAATACAGGCATGGACAAACACAACTGGAACACTTTCGGGAAAACTAAAAACAAATCATTACAAAATAAAACCACTCTCTCACTCCATTTCATCTTTATAATAAAAGTATTAAAAACATGTTCTTACTTCATTTCCAATATATTTCCTGTAAATATATCGTGGAACACTTCATATAATTCTGAGTCACCGGTCTCCGTATCATTCAGCAATTCTCTGTCATCAGTAAAACAGCCCAAAAGGCGAATAGTGTCGCATAATGTTGCCATACATATCTAAGAAAAAAGCAGAATGATATAAAAATATAACATAATTATCTCGTGTAGAACAAGAATAAAGGAAAAACACTTTTCAAAATTGGCGATTGGATTTACACACAACAAAAAATATATAATATAATATATAAAATAACATTATTATAACTAGACTCATAACTCCAATATATTTTTTATACTATCAACAGTCAATAACTTTGTACTTATTAATTACAAAATTTAAATTCGATAACAATACAATATAGTTTAAATCAGTTATTAGTCTGATCGTAGCTTTATGAATAAAAAAATCGTAGAATTGGAGAGTTAATTTATAAACTTTCCTTTTTATTAAACAAGAGTATGAGTATTACGGTATGTTTTAATATGTGTGAAACAAGAACAACAAATATGATGTCAACTGAAAGTTTTATTTTGAGTTTAAATAAGTACCAGTAGGAGTTTTTGGCGGGATCTCAGTCTGTCATGTAGTGGATTTTATATTTTATTCATAATCTTGTGTTATTCTATATTTTGTAAATTTGGTGGTGTTTTGCGTAATAAAGTTAGTTTGTTGTCCATAAGTGAAGTGAATGGAAAATAATACCACGGCGCATGAAATTCTGAGATGCCACAAAAACTCCCTGGAAGGTTCTAAGAAGGGATCCACCATCTTGTTAGAATATTAACTGACATGATTTACTGATGATGAACTGACATTTATTATTGAAGTGATTGCACGATACTTGTAATATTATTGACTACGTGACAATAGCATTAATAATCTGAATGATTGATTGCCAAAAATAAAGATTAAAAAAAATACCAGTAAAATACCAATACATTTTTTAATCTTACAATCATTAGTTCTTTGTGATTTATTTTTGTGCCTATTTTCATTATTTTATACACAAAGTTCATATTTTATTCTTTTCATAAATGCATTTTCCTTTGCGATGAGAATCATTATAATAGTAATTACAAACCTCGTGATGAAAAAATTTTGCGTTCGCCGGCTCAAATCTCATTGCTGTACTGATTGTATAGAACACGATATGTATCAATTGTAACATGTCGTGATTTATCATCTCATCCCCGTTTAGTTTGCCTTGCAGTGACACGAGTACGCTTGTCACGTAGATGAATCCACTGACCTAAAACAGTTTTATTTGTAAAACAAACTATTAAATTCATGAGATCTTAAACAACATATTAACGTCAATATAGAATAAAAAATCAAGTGCAATACGTTGCACTTTTAAAATGAATAAAATAAGTCACAAAGAGAATAGCAATGTTATGCAAAAAAAATATGTTCATAAACATAGAAAATGGTCAAACCGTGATGGAAATTTGACCATGTAAAGGTGTATACGTTAGTTTTTTAACATGTTGATTTATAAATAGTATTATCTGTATTTATTTTTGTTTTTTTTTCTAAATGATAACAACATCTATAGTGCACAAACATTGTAGATGGATTGTATTGTAGATGGAACGTGAAATATGTGCTTATAAGTAAAGGCTTAGACTTGTCGATAGAAAGGTAAAAGGAAACTTTTTTATGATATGAAAATTCATAAAAAAGACGACAGAGGTAAGAAAAAGATAATGAACTGTTTCATATTCTGCTAAGTAATGAGAAGATACGCTATTATTCCATTGTAACAGATTAGGGCCCCCTCGGCAGCGGCTCAAGCCTAGATCCATTCCCTCGACATGGAGCCCTTGAGTGCGCTGCTCGCGCGATACAGTGACACAAAACCTTACATCACTATGACAATATTACACATATCCCCTCCACACACGTGCACGCATACACGCTTATATGAAAGTGGAAGGGTTTTCTTTCTTTCCCTTATCAAACTGAAATAGTTTAAAAAAATTATTCGATGCGAAATATATACAAGAGTTGTTGAGGTATGTATGTTTGGTACACATTTGTTTCAACAACTCATATATATATATATATGAATAGTTAGTTTAGCTTAGGTCGCGAATTGCACAAGCCGAGGTGTGCCATACACCCTTGAGCCACTTGTAAAAAAAAACGGTTGAGTGCCATAAGCACTCACCTTAGTAATCCGGTGAAGCTGATAAAACCGTAATAAGTCAATTAGCGTAGTCAGCTCGAAAAAAAAATCTCGTACTGTTATACTGGTTGCGATAACATTTAGCGACGGTTCGCACTCTCAATAAAAATAACGGACATCGGATAATCCTCAGCGGAATATTTAGGTCTTACATTCCATTACAAAAATTCCATAGAAATAATGCAGTACATTATTAGTTATTATAATATTTACCATCTCTATTTATTAATACGTTTTGTTAATATCATAATCATTTAGTCTTGAATTTTCTTCTACATTTTATTGGTAACAGAGTTTTTTTTTTTTTAATATAACATAGGAGGCAAACGTACAGGTGTGCCACCTGATGTTAAATGATCACCAACGTCCATAAACACCAAGGCAGTCGCAAGTGCGTTGGCAGCCTCTGCTGAAAGTAGGGCGAGGAAGGGAAGAGGAGAGGGGGAAAGTGAGGAAAGGTGGGCCTCCGGCGCTCTCACTCACCAAATGAAACGCAACAATGCAAGCACTGTTAATTCACGTCAGCTTTCTGTGAGAGGATGGTACTACCCCAGACGAGCTAACCCATTCATGCTGAAGCCAGTGATAGCTTCACCATGGCTCTACCACCTACCAAAAAAAGGGTTCATGTAGGCAGAGATAATTGGAAAAGGAAGGTGTCGGGGAAAGAAAAAAGTGCTAGAATAGTTTGTAAGAGTGATCGTGCATACAAATTAGTTCATTATGAAAATTACGTTTCTTTACTCAGATATTTTGACTATACACACCTTTCTAAATATTGTTCTAGTGCGATGAGAGTCTCGTAAACAGGCTAATAATGCTTTCAGTATGTGCAGCTTGAGACGTAATGCATCGTTAGGAGCTGCGTGCATTCCACACAGCAAAGTTGACATATCTTCTTCACCTGATCCGCTTACTATAAGTTCCCTCACTACACCTGCACATTTTTTACAATAATTACAGCATTTATGTACTATCTTAATTCTCGACAAAAGTATTTCACAGCACCACAAGTCACTATTTATATTGCGTTATATTTTAAATTTCATTACGATATATTGCGATAACTGTCTAACCACCATCTTGCTTTTGCATTTCGCAAGTAACTTCAGTAAAAGAAATGTACGATTAGAAGAATAATATGTGTAAATTATGCTGCACACAACATGGTCAACATCACATCAATAATATACAATGGTGTACAGTTTTGAAATTAAATGCCTTTTGGAAAGGTGTGAATTGGACTTTATATCAACCGAAAATGTATAAAGGAAAAAAGACAGACCCATAAATGTATACATAGGTTTTATACTGCGAAAGAATGAGATAGTATATTCTTAATGTACTGGAAATATAAAGAGAGGGGGAGAGAAAGAGAAACATTGAAGTCTATAGCCCACTATTTTCTGTTGGATCGGAGTGACAATAGCCCACTTTTAAAAATTATTCTTTAAGTTCCACTTCTACCGCGTCTGAACTACACACATTTTTCTTAGTAAATTTTATTACAACTTAAAGAGGAGCTAGCGTAATGTATAATTAACATATAATAACTATCATTGAATAATGTTATTGTAACCATAGACAAGTCTTCATTATCTAAAGTAAGTTGATTAAATATATGTTAACTACTTTATACACACATTTCTACAGATATTTTTGTATAATAATGATTATTATAGATGTTGTATTTCTAGTTAAAATATTTTATGTTTTTTTCGCTGGCAGTACAATTTTGACAAATAGTGAATGAAGTTTGCGAAGTTACAATTATCTTCTCATCTGAAAACTAGGCATTATTGAAACCGATTAAAATGTATAATTACCCAAAGCTTTACTTCTACATGACTCGTAAACTACCATTCCGTGTACGCATTTTGCTCCACCGCACTCTCTGAATACATTGCAATTATTTGTATTGGCACTGAGCAATGCAGTCAATCCTTCCATTACTAATGCGCCTAACTCTTCCTCTTCAGCATCTATATTAGGATCTCGTATTAATGAGTCATTTCGAGTAGATTTTCTTCTACGCTCTGGAGCTTTAGGGGATTCGTTTGCGGCAGTTTCGTCAGTGGGTGTCTCGGCCTCTTTTTTATTTTTTTCCTCCTCTAATATTTGCTCGTCTTTGAGGTAGACGGCGTAGCGTGTTAGGCAAGTCACAAAAACTTCGAGCATCCCCACTTCTCTATACACGTCTTTGAAAAGAGCATTATGCCTGCAACATGTAAAAACCACTTACATACTATTTCAGGTTAAGAAATAAAAAAATAATACTTTGAGTACTTATTCAGTAGTTCCTCTATTTTTCCTACTGGATCTATTTTTTTATTATTATGTACTAGCTTCTGCCCGCGACTTCGTTCGCGTGTAATAGTCACTTTAGGCTAACGCTAACACACAACGGAAGCTTTCAGAAGAACAAAAAACGATTTTGAAACATTCTTTATTGGTGCTCCGCTTCTATTGGTCCCATCGTGATGATATATAGCCTACCTTCTTTCTTTGATAAATGCTATCTAACACTGAAAGAATTTTTAAAATCGGACCAATAGTTCCTGATATTAACGCATTCAACATATTAAACAAATCTTGATAGAGTTTGATAGAGTGGACCGATTTTAAGGAAACGAAAAATTAGTAACTCCTGATGATATTATTGTGAACTCTTATCGAGAACTGAGGTTTTATTATGAATTCAGTACTTTAGCAGTGATGCGTGGTCATACAAACGGACAGACAGACATTTCTAAAAATGATCGAAATGTATTCTATTAATTATTTATATTCACTCACATATATTCTTTACACTAAAATCGAAAAAGTACAGACTCGTTAGATTAACATTCTTATCATATGTATGTATATAGATGTCGGTGCCTAGTCGGTGCGGTTCATCTAATAATGTACCGTCAAAAAGTATTATGTACAAGCAAAAATAAATCCTACCCTCTAATACAAAGCAAGCCTTAAAAGGGCAATGTCAAATTGAGCATCATTCTCGCGCGATTCGTTGCACTGTTCACATCTCTAAAGACAATTAGTAAATATATGGAATAGCGGACTACTGAATCCAAAATAGGATGACGTCATCCTTATATAACTGTCTCTTCAACATTCCCCGACATATAAATTGATAACTTTTCACAAAACCTAGCACGGTTAATAAAATCATGAATGAAAAAAATTCGCCAAAAACAAAAAAAAAATCGACTTTCAAATAATATGAATATTCATACTTACTTTAAAATATTTAGTAATGTTTTCATACATAATATACTACAACTCCTAGATCTATTAGCTTTCAGTAATAGAGAGAGTGATATTAATTCTTTGCATGGTACAAAGTTTAATTGGAATACGATAAATTCTAACAACTCAAAGAATTTCTCTTGAATTTCACCATTTTTCGTGTAAATCCTTTCTGAGAACTGACTGAGGGTATTTTGATTTTCTAAAATGAAATAGTTGGCATTGTCCGCGTGATAAACACTGGATATAGCGTCCAATATTGTACAACATAAAGCCGGAGAATTAGATTTCATGAAGACTGATTGAAGAACCTGCAACAATAATTTACATTACACTAGCGGTCCCTGCGGACGTTGTCGTTGCTTTGATAATTTAAATATACCATTAAATCCAACCGCAGCGCCACCTACCGGGTCCAATTGTGAATCTAAACCATTCTTGGATCCACTGGAACTCGCATATAAAATTTCATCAAAATCGGTCCAGCCGTTTGGGAGGAGTTCAATGACATACATACATACAGAAGAAATTTATATATAAAGATATATGTTAATTTTTATCTCAATTGGAACTGATAGGTGGTGTTGCCGAGTTCTCCTCAGCTTAAGATTTTTCGCAAACAAATTAGGTGTGTTTGAGTGAATCCCTGAATAGATTGGATCTACTATTTGAAATAGTAGGTGTTGCTGCAATCGGGTTATAGGTTTTTTTAACTTTTTTATTTGTTAGGAAATACAATTGAATCCGATAGTAACCGATTTGGGGCAGACGAAGTTGCGTGGATCAGCTACTAGTAATTTTATAAATATGTATTCAGGGTTCCTTCAGACTACAGACAATTGTTAATTAATAAGCAGACTCAATAAAATTATACAGCAAAAATGAACAAAATCAGGTTACAAACTTATAATGAAATTACCTGAAAAGCCTGTACATTTCTGACAGCTTGTCCCGGTGTCGAGGGCTGCGGCAGGACAAATCCCTGTAGTTGGAAGATCTCTGTGTTAGCCCGCGTCGGACGGAGCTCAGAGAAACCGCACGCGCATAGAGACGATATCATCAGAACCAAATTACGGAGAGCTGCTCGAGCTTCAGTACCACTAACACGTTCTTCTTCCAACCTTTAGTATAAAATAAATATAATTCGTTACATTTCAAAATGAATCAAGTCGAATTTTAATCGCTCATATGAGATCTTCTTAAAGATGTTCAGTCTTAATTCATTGTGAAAGAAGTCCAAATTCTGCCGTTCATAAGTTTTTTAGGTTCATTTTGTGATATCCATATTTCATATACTTAAAATATAAGAATCTATAAAAGTTTAAATCTTATGACCGTCTAAATTTGGATTTGGCTCATTTTTAAATATAACGACTCGTATATACAAATCCTCAATTCCTTACTGATATCATACATGCAAATATGAGTTTGTTTCGTTATGAATTCAACAGATCTAACGATCATCATGATCGCATACACGTTCTTAGGGGCACAGAAAAGAACATAGGATTCAGAAAAAAAGTACTATTCCCGAAAGATACGTCAAATTTAAAATAAGACAAGCGACGCCGCGAACAAACGGTAGTAATAAATATGAGTGTCGCAAAGAATATTTTACTATAGTATATTTGTATTTTATATAATATTTTACTTAATATTTTTTACGCAATTGTAATGCTAGATCGACCACAAAATAATCTTATGATTTACTTAAATATTACAAAAGGTCGCACATTAATAAGTAATAGAGATGGTCCCAAAACTGTAGTTTCCAGTTAATTTATTTAGTATTGATTAAAAGAATACCTAGCTATTTGTTCCTATAGCAATTAGATATATTAAAGCAAAAAGAAAAACAAGCAAATAAGTTTAAAAATAAATATCTATATACTGTGTTCCTTCTCCATATGCAACAATTAAATTTAATATTTAGAAAAGAAAATTAGGCATCGAATCTGAATGAAAATATTTCTCCATAAAGCCTAAATTTATATTAATAGTTCTTGTTAAACAATTAAAAAAAAAACTCAATTTATAAGCTGCTAATATTATTTTGCATAATACTCTAAAGTACTATGCAAAATAATGGTTCAGAATATTTTATAATTTTCTTAATATTTCACTTTATATATGAAATGTATGTATTTCACTGTACTTTAGTAAGAATTTAATATATTATGTGCACTATATTCTGAGATTTGCTAACATATATTTTTGAAATAAGAAGTAAATAAAATAAGAATTAATATAACAATGGCAATGTTATTAGTTAATTAGAACTATGAACAGTGCTTACCCAGAAGTCAAATAATCGGGTACATCTTGAGTTTCGTGTCTGTGGTAAACAAAACAAAATAAGTAAAAGTAACAAAAATAATAATTACTATTACTACTCGAACATGCTCATGCTTAGAATAAATAAACCAATATATAATTACTTACTTCAACAGAAACTCTGAGAGAAAGAAATATCCTTGACATGTTCGGAAATCATCTAACAATAATTGACTAACTTCACTGGAATCCTTTAGGAAACAGAATACTGCTACAAACATTTCCACAACCTGTAAAGTGTGAAATAATTTATTCTATACAATAAACAAGATTAAGCGTATTTGTATTGAAAGATGAGACAACGAAACGTCACTGAAATATACACACTTTACCTCTCTGTGTATATGTACTAGGTCAGTATAATTATGAAGTGATGGTGACTTAGTTAAGATGTTCGGATAATGGATCGATCAACATAGGATCGGATCTTTACGACCGAGTCAGAAGCTTTCGATGAGGAAATTTTTTGTTTTATATCACAGTAGGCAAACGAACAGGTGGGTCACCTGATGTTAAGTGATCACCGCCGTCCATAGATATTAGCAACACCAGAGTTGCAAGTACGTTACCCACCTGTGTTTGGAGTGAGGGTTAATAATGAAGGGGAGGAGGAAGAGTAAAGAAGATGAAGGGGAAGGGGGAAGAGTGAGGGGGAGGAAGAAGGACAGAAGAGGCGCTCTCACCGATAGTACGAAATGCAACAATATAAGCACTATTACTTCACATCGGTTTTCTGTAAAAGGATGGTACTACCCTGGGCGAGCTGACTCATTCATACTATAACCAGTAATCACTTCAGTGTGGCTCCACCACGTACTAAACTATAGCACAGTGGTAATGCTAATCCAATGTCTACTTGACTAATTACCACCCTCAAGTTGAATATATATCGCTAAGCATCTATGAGTAGGTTCCAGCAGCTGCAGTTGTGAATCAGTCTCTTCTAGGTTTAGCATGTTTACCAATTTCCATAGTCATTTAACATCAGGTGAGATTGTAGTCAAATGCTATAACATATGTAGTATAAAAGACCGCTTTTGTTATATGGCTTGCTCCCTTACCCTTAATGTACCACCTTGAGGCAGGTTCCTCATAGGTCTAATGTAAATACGCTTGCATACCAAAGAGTTCAATGACGCCATATTATGTAGAGTGTAACATACTATATAAGAGGGCAACTAAGAAGCCATAGGAGTGGATTTAGTGCGTAGCCTAAATTAAATCTGACACTGAATTGTATGGTACAAAACTAAATAACACCACATTTAAAATCTTTGATATTACTAATGTAGGATATGTTTGTCCATGCAATTGTATAGTTTTTTGTCAGAATTCTTAAAAGTCGTCATGTTAATTGAAATCATATGAAAATCATAAATAATTACCTCTAGAGGAGTCAGCTCTGGTATCCTTTGCATATTCTCAATACACAATGCTACACATCCTTTATCTGGAATTTGTAAAAACAGGTTATATTGTAAATACAGTATAAATATAGCATGGTTATTATTATTATTATGGTAGCATAAGTTTTTTTTAAACATATATGTTTGGCATCCCTTTAGACTGTAATGTGCTCCAGAAAAAAACACAACTGCATAGTATAATAAGTTCTGATTACAATAAACATAATAAATACAAATGCATATATCAGAAGTATAAACTTAATAGTCTAAATATAAGTATACTTGTATACTCACTATGTATATACTGTACAACTGATTGGGTCAATCCATGTCTGGAAAGTGTCATTAATACTTCAGCTGCTGATTTCCGCCACATTATGTTATGAGGGGCACACCATGATGTGATGGCGGAAAATAGTAAAGTCAGGTCATCTTTCCTCGCCAATTCTTCACATGGAAATGTATGACTACATAGCCTTACTAACACCTGTAAGCATTTACTTAAGTTATAATGACGAGTATTTACTTTTAAATTTACCATAACATAAAAATCAACTAATAATTTTGATATTAAAAAATATAATATCATATAAATTTAAATAAATATATTTTGACATCGCAATGTTTCTGTTACTGTATTATTCAATGAAAATAGATGTAAATAATAATCATGATAGTGTTGTTAATTACTACGCACCTTATTATTGGATAAACAAACATGAAAATCAAAGCAAGTATAACAATATTGTCATGCAAGTTGTATCAGTGCATTATAGAAATAAACAACATAATATAAAATGTGCTATTAATATATAATTATTAACTCCAAAATTGTAAACTATTCTTTAAAGAAATTATTTCATATCTATTATTATGATACTTATGTATCAAATGCACCATACTCGTCAAATGCTGCCGCAGCCCAGCCAGCTCACTACGCCTTTTTTCGAAAGTCAAACCTAACCAAAACGAGATGAAACTGCTTTGTTTCAACTTAAAAGTCATCAAGTTGCTAATTTACAAAGTTACAAATGATTGTTAAGAGGTAACACATAAAATCAAAACTTGGATCATGAATATCTCAGTAACTATGAGTTTCCGAGGGGAGGAGAAATCACCTCTTTCGCCCGCTCCACTCGCCCCCCTCAATCTTTATATCAAGATGCGAATTGCAAGTGTAACCCTACAAAACACTGCTTACTCTATTATTCGGGTTTGGTTAAAATAGTTTGGACTGTGAAAAAAGATAATGTGAGCCGGTCGCGATAGCGGTCGATGAGCACGGTGCATTTAATACACAAGTACCATTATAATTATTATTATTATTCATGTATATTATAAATTGTGATGTAGGTAATGAAAAATAATAAACATCTGTTCTTAACTGAAAATTATTACATACCATGTACTTGATATACATATTAGGGTGGGTCAAAAAAATCAACTATTTTTTTTTTACAATTAATACGGAAAAATGGGTTACTAGGCACCTTA
>JACEII010000142.1:511895-596586 GCA_014332785.1 Antheraea mylitta | reverse complement strand
GAAAAATATTTGAATTTGATAGTTATATAGTCTCTATTTAGTACTTGTAACGATAAATGGTTCTAAACGATCTATTTACGTTTCGATGTTATACTTTCAAAAGAACGATGAGTTGATGTTATAGAAATTATAACAACAATGTTTTCCAGTGAAATATCAATGCTAATTTACTATTGATAAATATCAACATCCCTAGAATATGGTTAGTTGACTTAGTTGACAGCAAAGAGTATAGTAAGTATTATAGGAAGTTGACACTGTTGACAGTTTTACCTGTATCTGTGACCTGTACGACTAATAGTTTGTGACTTAGTTCATAGCTTGATAAAAAGTATAGGGCCATAGGCTATAAATAGTTCATCGTATTCTTATTTTTTATATATACTTGTAGTACTATATATGTTTTAAAATGCCGGAAAATAAGAACCAGGTTCAGTGTTACAATCGCGGTTGTGGTCAAGTTTTTGATCCCCATAATAACGATAAAGGTACTCTAGATTGTTCCATAACCCCCTATTAGATGCATGTATTGGAATTTGTTGACTTAAAACATTTTTTTTTCTGGTTAGATGTATGCTGCCATCATCCGGGTGCTCCTGTGTTTCACGATGCTTACAAAGGGTGGTCCTGTTGCAATAAAAAAAGTGTGGATTTTACCGAATTTTTGAATATCAAGGGTTGTACTCTATCTAAACATTCTAATGTGGTTTGTAATTAATTAATTAAAAATAGTAGTTATAGTATTATTGCCTCAATACTTCCCATGATTATTCTGTACTAAATTATAAAGTCATATTTGATCCTCATATTACCTTATAAGTCGTTTTATATGTACATTTTGGTTTTATCTAATAATACATTTGGTATATACATTTTAGATGATACAATTTTATAATTCGTAAACCTTGTATTAGTTATAGTTACTAAATGAAATGCCTACAATTACAAAACTAAGATAATTTATGATACATCATGCATTATCATTTACTACTAATATACTTATTGACATAAAATATATGATTAAAATAACTTATAGTAGTAACACATTTTTTCTTACACTATAATACATTTAATGCATTTAATAACTCTATTAAATAACCATAAAGCATAGTTTTAAATTTTATATATGATGTTTTTTTAGAAACCTGTGGAACCCGAAAAAAAAGGCCTGGATAAGGAGTTGGAACAGAAAGTAGTAATAGAAGTTAGAGCACCTATAGTCGGTCCACAGTTAAAGAGACCACATTTTGAATCTCCACTAAGTCGTTTGGATCCACGTATAGCTGACTCACTCAAAGAAGCAGTACAGAAAACAGTGGAAAAAGTGGCTACTAAAGATTCAGGGTATTAATATTTTTTTTACCTATGATATCTTTTAGGAGTTGCGCAATTAAACCATTACTTTTGAGGTATAATATATTACTAGAAACTGTATGCTGCTAAGGCAGTTTTGGCCCTGAAGTAGACTGGTACACTTGTTGTACTCTGCTAGTAACTTATCCTAGACTCTGGATAATTAATGTGCGCAGACCAGATTAGATACTATTCATAATTAAATTAATTACAGTTACCTACTGTTTTCAAACAGTCAGAAAGTAGTCAGAATTCATAATAATTGATTATTATTCTATAAAAAGATCTGTTATATCACCATCTTGGCATCCTTTTAATTCTCTATGTCTGACCAACTTTTTACATATATATAAGTAAATATTCCCTAATGCTTTATAAGCTGGTTGGAGACAACTGCAAAATTATTAAGTTTGCACATGAGACAAGTCGGGGACTAATTAGTTTAATTACTTCAGATTTTGTAATATAGTTTATATCCTACTAGCCTCTACCTGTGACTTTGTCCGTGTGGAATAGTTACTTTGGGCTAATGCTAACATGCACCAGAAGTTCTTAAGGGAAAAAAAAAAAAACAGATTTTGAAACATTTTTCATTAGTGTTCCACTCCTATTGGTCTTAGCGTTATAATATAGACTGTTACTTGCCTCTATAAATGAGCTATATAAACACTGAAAGGATTTTTCTACTCAGACCAGTAGTTCCTGAGATTACCCTTACGATGTCACAAACTCTATCTCTTTATAATATTAGTATAGATACTCATAATGTGTAACTTGTAATAACAAACATACTATACTTTTTTATTTTAATATCAATTATCAATCTATTGTAGAACTATAAGCATAGGTACAACTTGCAAGAATGGTGGTTGTGGTACAACCTATGAAGGACCACAAACAAGTGATATGATCTGCACATATCATCCAGGATGTCCAATATTTCATGAAGGTCTTAAGTTCTGGTCATGTTGTCAGAAAAGGACTACAGACTTCAATACTTTCTTAAATCAACCAGGTTGCACTACTGGTACTCATAAATGGACAAAAGAGGTAATTTTGTTATGAAACCTGTTACTTCTTTCTTTACCCTCTAGACCCCATTACAAAAACTTTTGGGAGTTTTTGTGGGATTTCAGTCTGTCATGTAGTGGATTTTATTCATAATCTTGTGTTAATTGACTCAATATGGTGTAAAGTTGGTGGTGTTTTATGTAATATGGTTAGTTTATTGTGCATAAGTGAAGTGAATGAAAAATAATATTACGGATCATGAATTCTAAGATGCCACAAAAATTCTCTGGAAAGTTGTAACAAGAGAACCACCGTCTTATAACATTGGAATAACTTTACAATATTTTTGAATATTAATCTTCTAAATTGTCTTGATAATTCTAAATCTGAACTTTGACTTTATCAACTCAACACTTGGAGATATCAGAACATTTTTTTTAATGATTATTCGAAGATTGAGAAGATAAAAAATGTCTGAAATATTATATAGAAGATTTGGCACTTATGCCTTTACATAAACTTGGACATAGAAGAAAACAGACTAAAGAATACATAAGAACTATCTGTATTGACAACTTTGGAATTGATAAAAGAAACGACTTGAAAATTAAGATAAAGAAGATGGTTAAATATTTACGAGATTTGAAGTGTATGCCTTTATATTAATTTGAACATAGAATAAAACTCACTAAAGAATATACAAGAACCACATATATTGACAACTTCAGAATCGGCAGTATGGATTAATTCCTTCGCCTGTCCTATTGGACGAATATTATTACTACTACAAAAACGTTTGGATCGCTGTTGAATTAATCTTGAAAATTTAACAATATAAAAGGTATCCTCACTAACTTAGATGTTTAAATAGTATGCCCAGATATGAATTGGAAGTTCATATAAGCAACTTGTATTGAGGACCATATAACTACTTTGATTGTAGAACTTCGGCTCTCACTTATAATATTACTAGCTGTTACCCGCGGCTTCGCACGCGCTTTTTGAATATATTAAATAAATTTAAAATCGTTATTAGATGTGTAGATAACAAAAATACTCTTTCAAAAATATTTGTAAGTATGACACGCACATCATCTGCAACAGGTAACATGTACATTATATATGTGAATACTAATCGTGTATCGAATGGGATGTGATTTATCATCAACCACATAGCTGGAACTTTAAAACTACTATCTATATATCAGTGCTCACTTACACTATATAAGAAAGTAATGAAAATATTAAGCTATACATTACTTTTTACCAATATATAAAATGATTCTTGGGCAATGTTTAGGTATAGTTTGTCATATTATCAGGACGGGTATCGTCTGCTGAACAGCGGGTTAAAATAAAACATATTAGCTGTTAGTTATTTGCCCGTAAAATTCCCGTTCAAATATTACTTGTACTCCGTTGAAGCTGTTAAGACCTTGCTAGGTCAATAGCGTAGTAATTTCTAAGAAAAAAAACCGTTCAAATAGTTCCAGTAATTTCGGAGATTACCCGGATTACACGGAACAAATCGACAGAATTAAAAAAAAATGTTGATCGTTGTAGCACAGCAGATATATGTTTTCATATCAAAAATTATTTCGTTTAATATTATATAAACACACTTTATACTTATAATACGTAATATATCACAAACCAAAAATTGGGAACAAAATTAGCGTAGAATAAACTTTTTCAGGAGTTTTTGGCGGGATTTCAGTCTGTCATGTAAGGGATTTTATATTTTATTCATAATCTTGTGTTATTTGACTCTATATTGTTTTAAATTGGTGGCGTTTTATGTAATATGGTTTGTTTATTTTGCATAAGTAAAATGAATAAAGCATAATACCAAGGAGCATGAGTTCTGTAGTCTTGACAATTAAGATAAAAATTTACGAAATATTATACTATATATAATATTTACATTAACTTAGACATAGAAGAAAACTGGGTAGAGAATACATACCATAAGAACTACCTATATTGACAACTTCAGAATCGCCAGTATGGATTAATTCCTTCGCCTGTCTTGATGGACGAATATTATTACTACTAAACTTTTAGAATAGCAGCACAAAATAGACTTTAAAAATGTTTGTGATAGCAACGTACTACATATAATTAACAATTGGAATTAAAAATAATATAGAATAAACTTTTGAACAGGAACACAAAATAAACACTAATAATATTTCTGATAGAATGTTATCATGTTACCATGGCAACGCATATAATACTGACACTGACATGCAGCGGATGCTCTAAAAATAGCCCGATTTCGAGACATTCTTCATTAGTGCTCCGCTCCTATTCGTTTTAACGTGATTATATGTAGCCTATAGCCATCCTCGATAAATGAGCTACCTAACACTAAAAGAAACTTTCAAATCGGACCGGTAGTCCATGAGATTAATGCATTCAACCAAACAAACTCTTCAGCTTTATAATATTAGTATAGATGTATACATACATATATATTTATATATATTATTCTAAGACATTGATGTATATTGATATAAACTTACAAACATGCAATTACAATTATGAAAAATTATAATTTGTGTAATAAATATTAATCTATGCAAAAATCTTATTTTAAAGATTATACAAGTATACCTGATTTAACAATGATATAACAAATTGCTTTCATAATAAAGGATTTTTGTGTTACAGGGCACAACTGCTGGGGCAGTTAAATGTCGCTGGGACTGGCATCAAACACCAGAATATGTTATAGTTAGTGTGTATGCAAAGAAATATGATCCCATTATGAGTTTTGTCAAATTAAATCCTATTCGCCTGAATACTAAGTTGGTCTTTCGTGAAGAAGGTGATGCCATATTTGAACTGGATCTTGAATTAAGAGGGGTATGGGTATTTTCTTAAATTTGTAGAGCACCACATAAATTGAGGACCCTTATAATTAATATTGTCACCTTCTCTGTAGTTTACATAGAAGTAGGGTTTTCTATGTGGCACAGAGTGGCCTTAAAGAGAAATTTGAAAATACCGAAAAATTCCCATAAGCTGGTTTTCCTTCTGAAAATTTTAGGACAGTATCTTACTATTAAATGCCGCTAGTAGCCAACATAACAAGGTGTACATTTTTGCACTTTTTGAGATACCAAAATTATAGACTTGCAACTTTTGAAAATTAGTGTGCCCCCAAAATGTAAGTGATAAAAATAAGCCTTCATAGATGTAATATTATGTCATGCTTCTGTGATACTCCTCATGTTAGTGGTGGCCATGGACGGCAGTCAGTCACCATCAGGTGACATACATGGTTGTTTGTATCCAATTGAAAAAAAAATGCTTTATCATGTGTTTTACAAGTGAACCTATTGTACTGTTGGTCCTTGTTATTTAATAAGTTGAGAATAATAAGATGAAACAAACATACTAGCTTGAATTGTGACAGGCATACTTAGAAGTCTAGTTAATAATAAAGTATGCACTAATTTTTTTATTAATTCTTTACACTGTATTTTAAAATGTGAGTCTTCTTAACATGACAAATGGCTTCTTTCAAGTGTCTGATAAGACAGAGAAACATGATTTAGCATAAGTAAACCATAAGAAAATTAACACATATTTGTGAGAAAACATGTTCATTTTTTATACCATTAGTGGCAAATGAACATGCGGGTCACTCGATCGTGATTACCGCCGCTCATGGACATCTGCAACACGAGAGAGATCACAGATGTGTTGCCGATATTTATTCATATGAATAATTCCTTATCTTATTAATTTTACATATATCAGCTCTAAATTCTTTTAATTTATTAATTGATAGATTCCTGAATATATCAACTGAGAATTATTATTAATAAATAAAACATACATTTTAGGTCATTAATGTAGAAAGTAGCAGTGTATCGATGTTACCAACAAAAGTTGAAATAAAATTGAAGAAAGCAGAGCCTGGTACATGGAGCAATTTAGATTTCCCCAGGGCTGAACCAAAAAAAGAAGCAACACCGCCGCCGCAGGAACCAGAAATAGAAGATGATTGTGTAGATTTATCTTCTGTAGAAGCAATACATTCTAACAAAGTAAATATATCTGGATGAAAGCTGTGTTTATCTACATTCATTTTTAGAAGAGATCCTTATTATTTAATTTTATTTTGTATTAGCTGATCTGTGCCCACTTTCTTGGGCGGTAAACATTTTTACTTGTGATCAAATTATGAGTGTGATTCGGTTAATACTGAGTGCTATGTATTTTGATAAGAATTCATAATTGTTGTTGATGATATGACTAATAAACATCATTTAATGATTTAAATAATTTATTTAATATAAAAAACGACTTTATGTGATCCTTTCATATACTGTCGTTGACTTTTATGTAGGCATTATCAAAATCTACTTTTCTCTAGAACTCAATCATATATCTCTCATCGTTAGGCAAAGTTCGTAAGAAACGTTTTCTTTCGACTTTTTTTTCTTCGACTTTGCAAATCCTACGACCACAAAAAAGTTTGCATTTTTCGGGTTAATATATATTATATATAAAATCGGTTTAGTAGACCCGGATGTTAACCCCTGCAACCTCACAAACTTTACCTCTTTATAATATTAGTATAGATTTCGACAAATAAATTTTCGTATTATAGTAAACTAGCTGTTGCCCGCGGATTCGCACGCGTTTTTTTTTAAATATATTAAATAACTTTAAAATTGTGCACACACGTCTAGTGTAAATTACAATAATACTCTTTCAAAAATATTTGTAAGTATCACACGCACATCATCTACTGTAACAGGTAACGTGTACATCATATATGTGAATACGAATAGTGAATTGAATAGGATGGGATTTATCATCAGCCACATAACTGGAACTTTAAACTGCTATATATCACCCTCAGTGCTCACTTACACTATATAAGAAAGTAATGAAAATATTAAGCTAAACGTTATCGAACAATATGTGTTAAATTTTTATTATATAGATATAATATGTCCATAGTGTCGATATAATTAAGTTATTATCATAACCTTGTTATAATTTAAATCACATATAAACATATGACTTTCAATTACAACAGCAATGCGCTTGGTGTTACAGTTGTTCATAGGCGACGGTAACCACTTACAATCAGGTGGGCCGTCAGCATGTTTTCTGCCTTTTGGCATTAAAAAAAATCTTGAAGTCCAGTACAGCGCACGGCACACGTGCATGTTTACAATGAACAATATATTTTTTATTTATTTCACACTGAAGAATACACAGATAACAGTTTATCACTACATAGTATAAAACAAAGTCCTGTTCCACGTCTATCTATATGTCTGTTCGCGATAAGATCAAAAACTACAGAACGCATCTTCATGTCGTTTTCACCAATATATAAAATGATTATTGGGCAAGGTATAGATATAGTTTGTCTTATTATCAGGGCGGGCAACGTCTGCTGAACCTGCTAGCTTAAAATAAAACAGCTAATTAGTTACTTATTTACCTGTAAAATTTCCGTTCCAATATTACTTGTAGTCCGGTGAAACTGTTAAGACCTTGCTAGATCAATAGCGTAGTCATTTCTAAGAAAAAAACCGTTCAAATAGGTCCAGCCGTTTCGGAGATTACCCGGAACAAATAAAAAAACAGACATATCGGCGGAATAAAAAAAAAAAGTTAATATTTGTAGCATTACGCAAAATTTTTAGTATAAAATACACTCACTTTACTTTTATTATACGTAATATATCACAAATCAAAAATTGGGAACAAAACTAAAGTAGAATAAAGTTTTTGAGGAGTTTTAGGCGGGATTTTAGTCTGTCATGTAGTGGATTTTATATTTTATTCATAATCTTGTGTTACTTATCTCTATATTGTCTTAAATTGGTGACGTTTTATGTAATATAGTTCATTTATTGTGCATAAGTGAAATGAATGAAAAATAATACCACGGAGCATGAATTCTGTGGTCTTGAAAATTGAAGAAGTTAAAAATTTATGAAATATTATATAGAGGATTTGGCGCTTTTATACCTTTACATTGACTTGGACATAGAAGAAAACTACTTATATTGACAACGTCAGAATTGGAAGTATGGGTTAATTCCTTCGACTGTCTTATTGGACGAATATTATTACTACTAAAGTTTTTGAATAGCAACACAAAATAAACTTTAGAAATGTTTGCGATATAAACGTAACACGTATAATTAAAAATTGTAAACAAATTTAACGTAGAATAAACTTTTGAACAGGAACACAAAAATAAACCCTGTTAACATTTCCGATAGAATGTTATCATGTTACCATGGCAACGCATATAATACTGACATTGACACGCAGCGGATTTTTTTTTTATCGAACCACGACAAAGTGACTGCAATATGCCTGATGGTAAGCATAGTACAATCCAAAAACAGTGGCGACCACCGAGAGACAGATCATCCATCGTCGGTCGCCGCTGTCATGCCGGCCATAATGACGAAAGTCACCCGGTACTGGATATGCACAGGCTGATCCCGAAACGCTACGCGCAAAAGCGAGTCACTATGACGGGCTTTTTCGCCATGTACATGGTGGTTGCGCCCAGTCGGGCTGTATAACCCTACCACCCCGCTATCGCCATTGCCTCGTTCGTTGATCAGCAGGGTGCACCACGTGCAGGTGAGGTTGGCTTAGGTGTCTCAAGTCTTAAGATGTTACTCGACACCCCTTACACCCTGCTCTAAAAATAGCCCGATTTTGAGACATTCTTCATTAGTGCTCCGCTCCTGTTGGTTTTAACGTGATGATATGTAACCTATAGCCATCCTCGATAAATGAGCTATCTAACACAAAAAGAAACTTTGAAATCATACCGGTAGTTCTTGAGATTAGCGCGTTCAACCAAACAAACAAACAAACGAACTCTCTTTATAATATTAGTATAGATGCTACTAACCTTTGCTGTCACTGAGATGTAATTGAAAACTAATAATGTTCTACTTTAATTAAATATTTATTTATTTTAAACGTTTACATTGAAATATAATTATGTTAACGAACCTTACAATATTTTTTCTTACCATAAATACAATATTTACAAAGAACCAGGATATGTAATGACATTCGGTCTTTATTATTAAAAGTTTAAAATGTATTTCACATGATATATTAATTATAAATAAATTACAATAACCTTTTAACATTATAATAACATAAATATAGATTTTTTTAGACTAGAAGTGATCACACTTATTATAATTTTAATAGACTAGAAACAACGTCTACCTACTGAGGAGGCAAATTTATTATTATTCGGCACTTTGATAGAGGAGACCACGCGTAAAATATTCTAGAAATAATTTCGTTCACTTTTTGAAGTAAATCTTCTAATGCGACTTCCAACAACGTTGCGTTAAACGATTAACGCTCCTGGAGAGGGAAATAGAAAAAGACAAAGCGAGAGTAAATGCGTGGCACTCGAACGCATGCGCGTAGTATACCTGTATATATTTATTTATATCAATTTCTACCTCTTCCTATTTTCATTTCCACATTACGAAGTTTCACTTCTTCCGAGCGGAGGGACTCCACGCATTATTTTTTTTCTGTATAACTGTCTATACTCAGAATATTGACAACCAGCGATTTGGGGGTTTTTGGCGGGATTTCAGTCTGTTATGTAGTGGATTTTATATTTTATTCATAATCTTGTGTTATTGGACTCTATATTGTGTAAATTTGGTGGTGTTTTACGTAATATAGTTAGTTTATTGTGCATAAGTGAAGTGAATGGAAAATAATACCGCGGAGCATGAAATTCTGAGATGCCACAAAAACTCCCTGGAAGGTTCTAACAAGGGATCCACCATCTTGTTATAATATTGATTTACCTGATGCTTAATCTTGAAATGATCGAACGACGCTTGTGATATTATCTACGTGACAATGGCAGTAATAATCGGAAAGATTGATTGCCAAAAATAAAGTTAAAAAAAAAACCAGCGATTTAAGAGACTTTCGGGAGTATTACGTAAAAATTCCTGACTTCGAATATTTCCATTAGTCTGAGAATTGATAACGATATAGATACATAATAAGTATATAGTTTTATTAACTTTATTTTTTCCACCCGATTAGGCCTCCCACGGCGTCGGCTCAAGCCTAGGTTCGATCCCTCGGTAGGGAGCCCTTGAATGCGTTGCTTGCGCGATACGGTGACACACAAATATACATCACCGCTACAATACTACACGATCACCCCCACACACGGGCACGCCACACGCTTACACATGAAAGTGGAAGGGTTTACTTTTTTTTTTCCTTATCGAGCTGAAAAACTCTCAATTTTCCGATAATAAATATATGGAGGAGTTGTTGAGGCGTGTATGCTTGGTACACATATACGTTTCAACAACTCATACATATATGAATAGTTAGCTAAGATAGGTCGCGATTTTGCATGCACCAGCCAACAGCCAAGCAGAGGTGGGCCTTGCACCCTTGAGCTGGTTGCCAAAATAAAATCGGCTGAGTGCCTTAATCGCTCGCCTTAGTAGTTCGGTGAAGCTGTTAAGACCTTGCTGGGTCAATAGCGTAGTCATTTCGAAAAAAAAAAAAAAAACAATTATATATACCTCAGGAATAGGAGGAGAAAGTATTTATAAACAATTTAAGGCGATGCACATTGTTCTGTTGAAGTGGAAGGTGGATGTGAATGGAAGGGAGGAGGTGGTGCGGGTTGCATACGGTACATATCGTGGAGTAGAGTGGCCACGGACACATCACCAACTGTGTCACGAAACAGTAGCAATTCCACGGAACGAGCGCGTACCGCTCGCAACGATGGCAGTAGTAATAATAGTCTACCGAACCTGAAATTATAAATACTTACAATTACTACCTATTTACGTCATTAAACTTATAAAATGGTTAGTGTTTTATAGTTATAATATTGTGAGAAATAATACTTGGGGTCAGAGCCGGATTATATTGGTCCTTGGGCAAACGGTAGTGGACGTACCTAATAATTTTGAAAAATACTATTCTTTTATATATTGAGGTACTTATTTAATAGAGATCAACTAACATAGTTGCCAGATTTATTAAATACTAGCTGTGCTCGCGACTCCGTCCGCGTGGAACTTAATGTAAATCACTACTACTCTCGTACTTAAGTTACAATAAATTTTTATAAAGTGAAACGATCTAAATGGAACTAAGACTAAATGTTACTCGAGGATATGCTTTACGATTTTGGTTGAGATTTCATTGTGAACGCAGTAATTAGTAAACCAATGATGCGTGTTCAAACTAACAGACATTTCTAAAAATGATTGAAATGTATTTTGTTATATATTTCAAGACGCCTGTTACATTTTTTTTACAAAAATCTATAATTACAGACATTCGATTTACGTTCTTACTATGTGTATAGATATTCACAAGCTTACCTGGTAGGCTGTCTAGTGTATCTAGTGCGCACATAGTCTGCGAGTATACACTGTGCTTGGTCTTGTAACATTTCTACAGGTTGCGTTTCGCTTAATCCAGGAGTGTCTTTGAGGAGATGAGAAACAGATGATATAATTTCGTGTGAGATACCTAAAGGATCTTTTTTTCTCGAACTGACTACTCTATTGACCTAGCAAGATCTTAACAGCTTCACCGGACTACTAAGGCGAGCGCTTAAGGCACTCAGCCGATTTTATTTTGGCAACCAGCTCAAGGGTGCAGGGTACACCTCGGCTTGGCTGTTGCCTGTTGCACGCAAACTCGCGACCTACCTTAGCTAACCTAGCTAACTATTCGTATATGTATGAGTTGTTGAAACGTATATGTGTACCAAGCATAGATATACGCCTCAACAACTCCTGCATATATTTATTATCGGAAAATGAGATAAAGGAATTTTTAATAATATGTATGACGATGAATATCTTCACATAATAAGTATGTGTATTCTACTTTTTAGTTAAAAGAGTAGAGCTATGTAATTTATTTATTTTTTTCGAACTGACTATGCTATTGGCCTTGCAAGGCCTTTACAGCTTTACCGGACTAACTAGCTTACATAGCTACATAAATATAATAAAAATATTTATCCTAAATAATATCCTAGATTTATAAAGCCTAGTTATTATATACATGCTGCATGTTTAGACAGTAGCAATAATTATGGGGGATACTCTGCACTCGATTCTCGTTTTAAATCAATTAAACAAATAGTTGCTTAATATTTTACGTAATTATTTGGAAAAATACAGAAATTATACTCAAACCTCTACTCGTTTGTGTTAAAGCAGTGTCAAAGACCGCAGTCTGATGAAGTGAAAGTGAAAGACCAAGTAACAAAGGATAATTTTTCGAAGCATGAACAAAAAAGGGTTTATTGTGGAAAAGTTATGAACCGTGTAACACCTCACAGCTTTCGGAACCGGTCATTTGTAGCTACACTTTTGAAAGTCTTGGAACAAAATTTAACTTAGTTTTTCTTTGTTGTTTATTAGTATTTGTTTTAATATTATTATTTTATATATTAAATGTGACCATGAAGTGTTTTGTTCTAGAATACTGCGAGTGTTTAACCATTCACCCGGTATAGGTATCCTTAATAACGGTATTTTGATTGAAATACACACCTGGAGAAAAAAGTACAATCGCCTTCATGCAACCACATTCACTTCCATCAGGCGCTATTTGACGAAATCGACATAGTATTTCCTGAAAACAAAAACATTCATAAACTAAGTATGTATAGATGCAATAGAATACGATGAGAATGTACTTCCTATGAATAAAAAAAATAGTTCACCAAAAATATGTTGAAAACTGTATTAACCGTAGAACAACAGAACGGCGAGATACTCGTACATAAAAGTCGTTCTAAGTATAATCAATCTTGAGTTTTCTTTCTCTTTTTTTCGAAATGACTACGCTATTGATCTAGCAAGGTACACAGCATAACAGCATCACCGGACTACGTAATCCTGGGTTTGATTATTTAAATTTCCCTCTTATATCAGGCATTCAATAAAAAAAAAAGAAAAAAAGCATATAATATTCACTGGTATTGCTATTTGAAGTCTATATCATACACGATCACCCCCACACACGTGCACGCCTACACGCTAACACATGAAAGTGGAAGGGTTTACTTTTTTTTTCCCTTATCGAACTGAAAAACTCTCAATTTTCCGATAATAAATATATGGAGGAGTTGTTGAGGCGTGTATGCTTGGTACAAATATACGTTTCAACAACTCATACACATATAAATAGTTAGCTAGGTTAGCTAAGATAGGTCGAGATTTTGCATGCAACAGGCAACAGCCAAGCCGAGGTGTGCCGTGCACCCTTGAGCTGGTTGCCATAATAAATTCGGCTGAGTGCTTTAAGCGCTCGCCTTAGTAGTCCGGTGAAGCTGTTAGACCTTGCTGGGTCAATAGCGTAGACATTTCAAAAAAAAAAGTCTATATTTACTGACATGAATATTATGTTACTCATATTGATATAAAAGACATGCTGCAAAACTTCCTTTGATGCATAATAAATACATTAGGAACCATTTCGAGTGTTTGGTCACATAGGTTCTTATAATAGAAGAATAGAAATTAATACAGATATATCATCAAAGGTGTAGCCAGATAGGTACAGGCAGATATGACGATATATACAAAAATAATGCATAATCGAATGTGGAAACTTGCCTGTAAAGTATTTAACTCTAAATCAGCGAGTGGGTCTAGCGGTAGTCGCGCTCTAGCTGTTGGTGTTACTAGCAGCGGAGTGAGATCCCAAGGTGCAGACCACTGTGCCAAATGTAGGAGAAATAAGTCTTTCCAGGCAGCTCTCAAAAGCACCAACTGGTCTGAGTGTGCAAGCGCTTGGAACGGTGCGAGGCATCTCACCCAACGGACTGCCATAAATAAGAGACGAGCGCTAGTTTCCTGTGTTAATAAAAAACAAACCAAACAATAAATTTTAGACTTACCTATAACCTAACACAACTTCCATTACAGAGTTTTACAAGGTGATAGATATTCGGCCCTTCAGCAAGAATGGGGTGCTAGATTAGTAGGTAAGTAGGCCGACCTACAATACAAGAATTGACAATTAGTTCGAAGGTTTACATTTCTTTTATATCTCAGGACAGTCTGTATAGGGTTTCAGCAATGATATTAAGTTTCAGCTTCGATTTTGAGTCACTAGCCGATTGTAAAATAAAAAAATATAATTCGCAGTATAATAGTAGACGTTTACTTTTGCCCTTTTTAAAAATTCGGACATAAAATATTTCTTTTTGTTTTAAATACAAATTTAAATAATACAATTCAAGGAGATTTTAACACTAACTTTAAATACGGGTTATATGGTCCTAAGCACTTTAAGTATGAGTGACATAGGGCCTCACCAACTTGTCACTAAATAAAATATTAGATATAGACTTAATTATACGAGTGATTTTCAGTTTATAAATAAAATAGTCTTTTACATTAATTATTTAGTAAATTTCAATAACTACTTAGATTAAAAAATATATATATGATAGATATTAACAGATATTGTAATTATCAATTTTTGTGATAGTGAGTAGTAAGTAGTTACAATTACAGTCTATGACATTAAATAGTGAATAATATAGCTAATTAATTAATTTAGATTCTTTTACATTTATAAAACAGAGACTTGGGGGCGCGTATGGTTGCTTCGTAAGTAGGTATATAAAGTTGAATTTGACTTTCACTTATTTCTCGCGGCATTGACAATGGGCGGGGTAAGTCAACTTGAGGCTATAAGTCACTCTGGTAACGACCAATCGCGTAGTCGATCCCGCCCCTTCAGTCAAAAAGCCACCTACAAAATGACATTTTACACACCCTTAAATTATTCTTTACCGCTTTTGTATCCAACTGACTTTGCAAGGAGACTCAAAGAACACATATAGTATCAATCGGATGGAAACATGAAATTTTGCAGAAAAGTTCTTATATAACGAAGGTGGGCAATAGGATATAACTGCTAGAAATGTATCCCCTACGGGAGTTAAAATACTTAACCTCCTATTGTTTTCAATAAGAAATCCTTTAGAGAACGCTGCCAATATGTAAGCATTGATTTATTTAAGAGAAAATATTAACTAGGTAACCCTAGTTTATTTAAACAGATCATTATATACCTGCAAAAGCTCCCATGTTGGTGCAAGAGGGGCCCCAAAAGCACTCGGTGGCGGCCGCAAGACTGTCGGATCGCCTTGCATCTGTAGCTGTTTTGCACTCCATATTAATTCCTACGAACAAGTTTTTAGATTTCTAACAATTTTTTATCATATGGGCAATAATAGCTAGTAATATTTGATAGTATCTATCTTTCGTAATAGCAGTTGTTTTCTTACTAATATTATCCACTGGAAATATTTTGTGATCGAATTAATTTAATAATCAGATAACACTGGGAGCTAAAAGCCCTTCTTAAATGTACTTTTTAATTCACTAATATATTAATTAGTTATGGGTATGGGTAGCATTTTTTCAGTATTCCAAAAAGTTATACAACTCATTTTACTTTACCTGCATGCTTTTAATCACAAGAAAGTACAAGTCATCAACTATTGATTACCTAAGCCGTGAGTTATGTAGATAGCATTTTCTTATGTTTATAGATCTTGGCAAGGGGACTTATCGGTACCTATACCATGTACTGACTAAAGTGAACAATCGGGGGACGACGGGTTGAACACAAAGGTTTCGAGAACCTCTACAAGCCTTAGCCTTAGTCAGAAACCACGAACACTAAAGTTTGACAATATATAATGAATAGATAAATTGTGTTTTTTCTTGATATTATTATTTATTTTGTCACAAAAAATATTTTTGATAGATTCGTAGTTCGGAGTAAATTTTAAATATACCTGACATTTATCTGTGGACATTAGGATGTGCAGAAGCCCAGGTGGAGGAGGTGGTAGAAAGTGGTCTGGTACCAGCGGTAAGGGACTGGGTGCACCTACTGTACCACCGGCCCCGCTCGATCCCGCTGAAGAAGCCGTACTAAGTGGAGCCGATTCACTTATTCCACTTATGCTGAACTGTCGATTAACGTAAATAATTAGTTACCTAATTAATTTTGAAAAGTTGTATGGCGATGTGTACTGGATTATTTGATTATTATATTGTATATTTGATTGGATTGATTGGATTGATTGGATTATTTGATTATTATAGTATATTGGATATTAGTTATGTGCGTAACGATCTTACTTGAAAATTAAAGGGTTGTGGTAGCGGCGCGTACGGGGATGGTGGTGACAGTTTAAGCGCATGGGGCTTGTGCGTGTGAGTGAGCGGAGATGGCTGCAGCACACCCAGAGCACTCGCATGCAGCTTTGGTTTACGAGGACCTCGCTCGTGTTGGACCGCTGTAAGGTAAAAATAAAATAATTTACCCCACACAAGTTCACGTTTCAAGTAAAGGCCGTTCGCAAAATATGTAAAGGAAAAATGTTTAGGTCATTTTTAGGTCATCTCCCTCCATTCACCATGTTCCGTCTCATTCTCTGCGACCTCTCTACAATATTGCATCACGAATAATAGATCCTCCCACCGTACATGTTTAAATAGAAATACTTATACGTAAAATATTTATAATGTGAAAGGAATGACTTTCTATAGTAACAAATAAATAAAATTCAAAAACTCAAGGGAAAAATTACTTTTTTTTTCGAAATGACTACGCCATTGGCCCAGCAAGGTCTTAAAAGCTTCACCGGACTACTAAGGCGAGCGCTTAAGGCACTCAGCCGACCTTATTTTGGCAACCAGCTCAAGGGTGCACGGCACACCTCGGCTTGGCTGTTGCCTGTTGCATGCAAAATCGCGACCTATCTTAGCTAACCTATCTAACTATTCATATATGTATCAGTTGTTGAAACGTATATGTGTACGAAGCACACACGCCTCAACAACTCCTCCATACATTTATTATTGGAAAATTGAGAGTTTTTCAGTTCGATAAGGAAAAAAGTAAACCCTTCCACTTTCATGTGTAAGCGTGTAGGCGTGCATGTGAGTGGGGGTGATCGTGTAGTGTTATAGCAGTGATGTATATTTGTGTGTCACCGTATCGCGTAAGCGACGCACTCAAAAGCTCCCTACCGAGGGATCGAACCTAGGCTTGAGCCGCTGCCATGGGAGGCCTAATCGGGTGTGTGGGAGCGAAATTAACCCCCAGACCACGGCGGCGTGATCTGTGGTTACGCGGGCGTGGGCGTGAGCATGCTTTGTTTGGAGAGACAGGCTGGTACTGATCGTTCACTGCCGTTATTTCATCAAGAGGGTCGATAAAAATATGTCGCGGACGTCTTCTATGACGCGCAGCGTTCGGCACGGGTTCGTATTGTGCGGCGGATACCACTAATGATTCGCGGCTTTTTCAAAATAAGTAATCGTAAATGATTTTACGTACGCCCAGATAGAAGGGATCTCTAGGTCTCTATGGAGATCGACTCTCCGGATGTACCACGAGGCACCGGTCACTTTACGTAAAACACGATTTTGGAGAACCTGCAGCTTATGAAAGTTATCTTTGGACATATGAGAAAAAATGGGACAGCTATATGTCATCACGGGACGGATACACGTCTTATATAAAGTGAGCTTGTGTCTGAGGGACATCTTACTCTTATGACAAAGCAACGGACGGAGGCGACCCAAGACAATAGCGGCTTTGTTTCGCACTCTGTCTTTATGTGAATTGAACTTTAAATGTCTATCTAATGTAACACCGAGATATTTGACCTCTTCGACCTAAGGGATATCGATTCCGTATAGCCTGATGGGCTCAAAGTTATTAACGCGTTTCGTGGGATCGAAGAGTATTGCGGCACTCTTATCGGGATTAACTTCTATGCGCCATCGACGAAACCATTCACCAAGAGTATAAACGGCTTTTTCGATGCGCTTCCTAAGAAAGTCCGACCGCCAGCCGGAAGTGTAAATAACGGTCTCGTCAACGTAACAACCTACCTCGACCCCCCGAGACCGAGGTAGGTCACTGATGAACAGATTAAAGAGCATGGGCGTGAGTATGGAGCCCTATGGTACACCTGAGCGTATCGGGTGGGGGAAAAAAATTACAAAATTGTTTGAAAACCTACGAACCCTCGCCCAACCCACTCGTCATATTCCGCTTAATAAGAGTGAACGTATTTTATGGACGATACTCAATGTTATTAGTTAAAGTCATAAACAAAATATTCACTCCCATTTGAGGTAACCTTAATAATGCAGTAAGATAGTAGTAAGAAGGTCAGATAATATGTTACAATTGATACTGAGATTCGGATATTTATATGGTTATATTTTTAAAATTAATGTGTAAATTAACTGATATCTAAGTCTCTACCTGAAATTAATAATGGGTGACTAGTATGTGCTCTTCACGGTTTACTGAAATGTAACTATTAAAAAATCAAGTGATAATTTTTATATCGATATGTAAGACAAGTTAATTAAGTGATCTCCAGAAAACTTTTTGTTCGTTATTTTTACCTTTGAATATTAGAAGTTGCTGTACCTATCTCTCATTGAAACTTCAGTGTTGTTTTACACGTAGGATTATAGACCGCTTAAATGGAGCCGATCCCTTTGTAAGCTGGGGTGGTTTTCAATCACCTGGCTATTTATCTATTCATATTAATGTTTCATTGTACCTCAAGTACCTACAATATTCGGTATTATCTAATATAATTAGTAGTCTAAATAAAAATATGTGATTGTTGTGCAAAATTATTGGAAAACCATTAATATATATATACTTATACTAGAGAACCTAGAGGACGTTGTCCTACCTTGAAAAAAATTCCTAAAATCAACCGCGAATTGTGAATCTAAACCATTCTCTGATCCACTAGAACATGCATACAAAAAAATTTCATCAAAGGCGGTCACATCATAGTTGAAGCATTTATGCAGAAAGAGAGAGCATGACTCTTCGTGAATTTTAAAGAGCTTATATATAGGACGGCTCGCTAGAGACAAAAATTTACGTGATTTTAGTAAAAGAGACTAGTCACAGAAAATCTTAAATTTAAAAAGCTAAAGCTACTCATTTCAGAACAGGCTAGTATGTTGCATTTACACATAAAAGCGAGGATTGCCCAAACATTGTAACAAAGATACATGATGAAGGACCTTTTATATCCTCAATTAAAAGGTTTTCTAAATTTTGGGAATAACCAAAATCAAAAGATAACATCCAATAGAAATAAATTTATGTTCATATTAATCTATCAAAATAAAAAATGTGCGATGGGATTTTTTCTATGACTGAACACGAAGCATAAAAACGAAATTTTTAAATCTAGACATATATGTTTTTCAGCTTATTGAGATTATTTATTGGTTATACTAAAATTCACAATACTTTTATATTTATTTATAGTTATTACTTGTATTCAAACCTCAAAACCTTCGCCTTACCTTGGAATATAATTACGCTTTTTAATTATTATCTTTACTCCAATATCTAATATATATATACGTTTTCTCGTAATAAATACCTTGTGTAGAAACAATGTCTTAATGAAAGAGCTATACGTAAATAAATGTTATTTCTGAAATCATTTGGAGCAAGTGTAATGAATAAAGGTTGCTAGTCAACCCCTTCTATAACAGTCGCGACTGGTTGACTTCCTTGTTACAACTATCTATGTACCTAAAGTGTTTTCTGGTGATAGCTCTTACTAATATCATAAATGTGAATACGAATTTGTTTGTTTGTAATGCTTTCACGCGTTAACTACAAAACTGATCATCATTTTGCATACGCGTTGTCATCGGTTCTAGAAAGAACATATAGGTTTTGCATACGCGTTGTCAACGGTACTGGAAAGAACATATAGGTTTTGCATACTCGTTTTTTTCTAAGTATATCATAGGAGCTAAACGAACAAGCGGGTCACCTGATGTTAAGTGATCACCGCCTTCCATAGACACGAGGGGAGTCGCAAGTGCGTTGCCAGCGTTGTCAACGGTACTAGAAAGAACATATAGGATAGCTTTCATAAAGAAAATATGTACTGTTCCTGAGGGATAGAGAAAGTGAAGCCGCGAACAAATCTAGTAGTTTACATCAATGTTTTGTCAATTTCATACTATAATGACACTTATAGGTTGTTGGTAAATAACGAAACAAGTAAAAAATCACAAAATATAGTGCAAATAAGCACGTAGACCGCTAGTAGATTGTAACGAGACCTACTTTGTCGATTACGAAACAATATTTTACAAAAGTATTATTTGAAACACGATGTGCACACCGTACAGGGGAACGAACAGCCATAATACTTCACGAGGTTCAAAAGTAATATTGTTTTATAATTGCATTTCGAATGTGCAACAACCCTCGGGCACGATGACGACACGCAATCAGCTTACCGCGGCTCAGTCTATGGGAATGCGGTTATTGTGTCCGCACATGTCGGCGCATACGCTGTTGTTCCCGCGCTCTGCTACGCTACGCTATGGTTACTCGTAGCGGCTTAACCCGTCGATCCGCATTCTGACACTGGACGCAAGCCACCTATTAAATCTTGCTTATCTCTAAATATGAAGTACGTAAAATGTTTCAGAATGAATTGTACATTTCAATAATAAGGTGTCTAAATTCGATATACATATAATAAAACTGTAACAAGTCGAAATCTTTACCTTTAAATTTTTTTTCGAAAATTTTAATCAAGGTAGACTATGTTATCGATATAGAAGCCAAAAATAATCTTTTTATAATTTTTGTCTGTCTGTCTGTCTTTCTGTCTGTCTGTCTGTCTGTCTGTCTGTCTGTATGTCTGTCTGTCTGTCTGTCTGTCTGTCTGTCCCTATGAACACGCATCACTCTGAAACTACTGAACCAATCTTGACGAAACTTGACATAGTGATAACTAATATTACGAGATTACATCAAATATATTTTTTGTCCCATAAAACGCAAAGGGTTCTCCAGGATAAAAGGATTAAAGCCTAGAATCTAAACCCGTATTACTCTGAAAGTACTGAACCAATTTTAACGAAACTTAACACAGTAATAACTGATATTACAAGGCTACATCCAGGATACATTTTGTCCCATAAAACGCAAGGGTTTCTCCAGGATAACGAAAAACAAAAATTTGTAATCAACGTAACTAGACTTTTTTGCGACACCTTAGTACAAGAGCCGGCAACGTTAAAAGAACAAGAATTTTAGAATACCTGGTTCTTTAATATATCAATATATATTTTTTTTGTATCATAGGAGGCAAACAAACAGGTGGGTCACTCTAGCAACACCAGGGGTGTCGCAAGTGCGTTGCTAACCTGTATATGGGGGAGTAAAATCACCGGTGCCCCATGGTACGTCTGGAATAAGGATCTCCACAGGGACCTGTAGATGCTTTCTGTCTGGGCGTATATAAAATCACTCACACGTAGTTATTTCGAAAAAGCCGCGAATCAACCCAGTCCTTTAGTGATATCCGCAGCGAACTATTAACCCGTACCCAACGCTGCGCAGTATAGAAGACGACCGCGACACATTTTTACCTTCCCTCCTGATTCAATCACGTCAGCGAAAGATCAATACCAGCCTGTTTATTCAAACAGAGCGTGTTCACGCCCATGCCCGCATAACCACAGATCACGCCGCCGTGGTCTGGAGGTAAATTTCACTCCCGCACACCAGATTAGGCCCCGCTCGGCAACGGCTCAAGCCTAAGTCCGTTCCCTCGGCGGGGAGCCCTTGAGTACGCTGCTCACGCGATACAGTGACACAAAACGTTACGTCACTGCTACAACATCACACACATCACCTATACACACGTGCACGCCTACGCGCTTACACGCTGTTTTTCTTTTGCAGAGAAATAAATGACAAAGAGTTCTATCCTTATTTTTCCCTATCCTATCCTATCCTATCCTATATAGTTTAGAGAAATTTTACGGACACAAAATACATATAGGAGTTGTTGAGGCAGGCATGTTTGGTACACATGCATGTTTTAATAACTTATATACGTATATCTAGATAGCTTAGCTCAAATAGGTCGCGATTTTAGAACAAAACAGGTGACAGCCCAAGCCGAGGCGTGCCGTGTACCCTTGAGTTGGTTGCCCAAACATCCCAAGTCGGTTGAGTGCCTTTTGCGCTTGCCTCAATAGTTCGGTGAAGCTGTAAAGACCTTTCCAGGTCAACAGTGTATACATTTCGAAAAAAAAAGTAGCGTCGATAACATACGCTGCCAAAATTATCGCTATCTTTATCGCGCAGCCAGTGCTGCACTAAACTATACCTATAGCTATATTCTATACACATATTATTTTTATAGCAATAAATCGATCTAAATATTGACTTAATAACTGCATTAGTGTGAAAGATGAAATTTGTACTTATTTATATCTAAATATAGTAATAATAAAATTACTGCTATTCTAACATGGGTTAAGATTACTTTTATTTTTATTTCCAAAAAATAGCATCAAGCACATTATTGTCAGTACCAAAAATGTCTTTCAATAATAATTCCATTTTAATAACGTTTCAAAGTTAGTGAAAAATACATCCTAAATTTTAAAAATCAATATTTTTGTCTGTAAAGGTACGATATACACAAATAAACACAACTCTTACCGGCAGCCAGATAGCCCGTTGTTCGGATGAATATAATATATAAAACTGGCTTAATTGATTCTTTCCGGTATGGCCTCTACCTATGTAGGTATTTTCGCCAATATCAAGTGTGACAAATACACGATATAAATTTAATGCCAAATATTTAGTGTAACAATTTAGAATAATCTATAATAGAAACATATCAACATGGATAAATTACCAAAAGGTGATATGTACTATGTTGTGAGTGGTACAGAGATTATTTATAAAAATAAATTGGAAATATATTTAAAATACGTTTTCGAAACAGTTTATAACTCTGAAACAATAGTTTCAAGCAAGTGACAGTTGACGCTTCGGCGCAATGTTTGACGCATTGATACGGTGTTCATATATTTTTCTTTAATACAATGGAGTATAAAAAGGTTTTGATACAAGTTGAAGATAGTTATGAGAAAGTAAGTGGTAGAGATGTTTATTTAGTTTTATGTAGGTTGCTTTTTATCTTAATTCATCTCGAAATGACTACGCTATTGACCGAACAAGGTCTTAACAGCTTCACCGGACTACAAACAACGGAGTGGTAGATGATGCTACGAACGGGTATTAGGTTTCTTTAAAAAAAATCACATGTAATCTGGTAATGTTTCAGTTAATCCGTGGATAGTTTGAATTCACAATTTGAAACGGTAGTTGTGGCTGCAATCGGGTATCAGTTTTATTCAATTTTTTCACGTTTACAAATACAATTGAAACAAGTGATAACCAATTTGGTGCAGACGAAGTTGCACGGGTCAGCTAGTATTATATAAACCTCAAAGTGGAGTGATAATAAAATCAACAGCTGGCACAGTCCAGTGAAGCTGTAAAGACCTTACTAGGACAATAGCGTAGTCAGTTTGAGAAAAAAAGACCAACAACTTTATACGAAAGAAAAATAAAAAAAGATAAGAGAAAAGAGTGACTTATTAGCATTATTAGCAACATTTGTCTGTCTTAAAGATCTATTTGCAGATTTTTGCTTCCCTTGTTATGTCTCTATTCTGAGCATATCTGCTAAGAATTTGAATGTGAAAAACTTGACGCAATAGGTGTGTCTTTGGTTATAATTTCATTATATCTAATTTTGATATTTGTACTTAACAAAATAATTATAAAAATATAGTAACATAATGTTATTTAAAGTTGTGAATTCTGATTTTCAAGCTTATTGGACAAACCAAATTGATCTGAATTTAGTAGAAGTAACGTGTAGGTACATATAAAATGTATGAAACCTTATGAAATGTAAAATCCTGCATGCATAGCTATTTACCAAATAACTTTATACAATAAATAGTAATCTTGCAACAATAGAGTTTTACCTAAGTACAATGTACGAAGGGTACAGATGAAATACATTAAAAGTCGCGAATAATCTTAAAGTTTTATACCTTTTGTTTTGCGTTGCGTTTTAGTTTAATAAGAAAACGTCGCTTTTCCTCTTTTGTTTTCGCTATATCACATCTCAGCAATTAAGTATAGACATTATTTAAATACTTACGACTGAAACAAAACTATATTTATCAAGTATAAAGCGCGTATTTGATCTTAGTTACGAAGGGTTCACTGCACCGACGGAAGGGACTTACTTTCCAGTGTAACGCGTTTCATTCACATATTCATTTTATTCATATAGATTAATAAATAAAGGAGATTCCGGATTTAGTTAGTGTGATCATTACTAAATTAAATATTAAAGAATTTATAATAAAAGTGTTATGTATTTCATTATATTATTATTGTTAAGAAAACGTATTGAAAGTTAAGATGATGATGAAGGGATGCGTAGTTATTTAAGATGTTTTAGGTACATTTTAACGCTCTTATTTAAAATTTTAAATGTATCATAATATGTTGTTCGTGGAATAGTTCGCACTAATGTCGATTAATCTATCCCTATGGAACAGTACATTCTTTGGATATAAGACATGAAAAAGCATAACAAATAAACACACTCACATCCGCATGTGTAAAATTAGTAGTTAAGATTAAAAAAGTACGTACATAAGTAAGTAAGTAAGTAAGGTACATATTTTCTGTGATGTTAATAATTATAGGTAACGGAGATTATTAAAAAAAAAACACTAGCGTCGTTGTATTCTAGCAAAATACTGTTTTCTTGTTTTCCGATGAAGTTGTTAAGACATTGCCAGATCAATACCGTCAGTCCGATAAAAAAAAACCTGTTTTCGTTAGAATATTAGGAAGTATTTGTTATAACTATCTAATACCTACTTCGATTCTAAGTTCAATAACATTATACAAATAGACCTATAGATAGATACATTGATGCGTCCAATGTTAAACTCCATTCAAAAGACGCTCATTGAATCACATTTGAAGCGTTTAAAAGGGAGATTTAACTTCAAACATCTATCAGAAAACCCCTCACTCCGGCGAATTGAAAGCAAACAAAACGTATTTTTAAAAAGTAACTCTTGTTAAAGCCGTTGTTATGTTTTTGTTACTCTTTAGGTATCATCGAAAAATCAATCTATCAAACCTGCTCATGTATTTTAAATAGTTACCCCATTGATTTTTACGGAAGTAACAGTTATAATAAAGTTCACTTGTTTATTTATTTATGAGAAAATAACTGACAACAGGAAAATAATATGAATAAGTAACGAAATGGATGAAATTTGTTATAGTTATGTTACTTATTAAAGTCGATGAAAGCATTTATATAGATATACAATACTATACAGAAGTTAAAGGTAAAAAGAAACCACAAAATTGTATAATTATTATTTAATAACTTAATAAGATTTGAGAAAAAAAAACCATGAAGCAATTAATTTGCAAATTGTAGTTTTAAATTGTAAAAGTGAGTTGTCAAAAATATCTATGGAATGATCATTTTTAACCAGGTCATTGTATTGACATGATAATCTGGGAATGAGGGAAAAACTCGTAAATTATTCCGTAGCTTTTATAACTAAATATAAACAGACTTGATATCTAAGTAGCCTGGAAGGTACATTAATGATAAATCCTTTCAAATGTTATTAGGTAGTCACTTTGCTAAGTATAACCACTCCTGAGGACTGGGTTAAAGCGGTGAAAGGGTTCGTGAGCCAGCAAGTCTTGCCAGCCACACAGTTCTACTGTCTTAAAACAGAAACAAGTGTGCTTGTTTATGTTGGGGTGCATAATGTAACAATTTATTTTATAATATCTTTTAAATGTTTGTTAATTTAGTATAAAAGGTTTTATATATATTTCTTAAACTGATTAGACGCTGATAAGATTATAGAAATGTTTTCCGTTTGCACAACGTTCTGTTCTTAACAATTTGACAGAATGTACGTATTTACGTAAAATACAATGTTTCGACAATTGTTAAAATTTATACAATTACCATGACAATATAATTTGATGTGTATTGTTGTAAACTAGGCGAAATCAAAACATTTTAGTATTTTTTTGCTACTATGTTTGTTAACTAATATTTTTGATTTATTTATTTCTTTAGAAGTTATTGATGAGTATCAATGTTAGATTTATTAATCTCTATTCGTTATACTTCATGATCATTTCGTCTATAATCAACAATATTTGTACAGTCTATAGTAAGAAAACCCCAATAATACCGTAATGTATAAATATAATTATTTTTGGTCGAATGTGATTATTAGACGGCCAGTAGTAATTTGAAATTTCCAATTTAGTTCCTCTGGTACTGTTAGTTTCTAAAAGGTTGTTACTCCTTTAGAGTTTAGAATGAGATGAAACAGGGAGTTCCGATTCTGATGCGGCCGGGAACGGTTGTGTCCGCGCGCTTGAAACAATATTTCGATTTTCGCGATTATTGTGATACAGTGTATACAGTATAGCCTTCGCTATTACTTCGTGAATGTTCGGCTTTCGCCGTGAAGTACCGATCTGGCTGACGTAGCGCACACCTGCACCGCACCTGCGTAACACCTCCGTTCTTTTTCCTGAAATTGAGTGAGACCTTTTCTTCTTCATTTCTGATGCAAACCAGCGATGATTTGGAAACTGTAAAAGTGTGATCGAGAATACTTGTAACTCGTTAACTGTTTCATCTTTTTTTTTCGAAATGAAATCGCTGTTGACCTGGAATGGCCTTCACAGCTTCACTGAACTATCGAGGCGAGCGCTAAAGGCACTCAGCCGATTTGGGATGTTTGAGCGACTAATTCAAGGGTACACGGCACACCTCGGCTTGTGCTGTCGCCTGTTTTGTGCAAAAAACGCGACCTATCTAAGATAACCTAAGCTAAGCCATCTAGATAATACGTATATGAGTTATTGACACATGCATGTGTACCAAACATGCGTGCCTCAACAACTCCTATATTTATTTTGTGTTGGAAAAATTCCTCAAAACTATATAAGATAGGATAGGATAAGGAAAAATAAGAGTAGAACTCTTTCTCGTTTATTTCTCTGAAAAGGAAAAACAGCGTGTAAGCATGTAAGCGTATAGGCGTGCACGTGTGTATAGGTGATGTTTTAGCAGTGATGTAAGATTTTGTGTCACTGTATCGCGTGAGCAGCGTACTCAAGGGCTCCACGCCGAGGGAACGGACCTAGGCTTGAGCCGCTGCCGAGGGAGGCCTAATCTGGTGAACTATTACATCTGCAAATACAAAAAGAAGGGATACTCGGCAACTCGGACATACTTTTTAAATAAAAAATTCCAATGTCTTTGTAGTCAGGTTTTATGTTTATTAATTGTACTATAAATTACTTACTGTAAATTCGAATCATAGGTTGCATCACATTTGTTACGTTTACTAGTACATAGTAAAATAACATTAAAACATGTGCATGATGTGTGCACATCAAGTTGCTTTATCTATATTTTTTTAAATCATTGTCGAACATAAAGTAAATAAAAAAAAACCGACTTCAATATCAATCAAAAACCCATACGGCACTAAAAACGCAAAATAAATAGTTTATTAAATTAACCAAATTACATAAAAAATGAGCGCTATCTAGAGATGTATTAGAAGTCGGTGCCAACCAAAAATCATATCATCTACATAGGTACAAAGTTTAAGTCCACACACTCTCGCGATGTATGTTTCTCTTTTCTCGAAATGACTACGCTATTGACCTAGCAAGGTCTTAACAGCTTCACCGGACTACTAACGATGTATGTATATTACATATGTACATTACCTAGAACAAATTTGAAATTTAGGTTTGCACCGTCTTCCAATACATCTCTAGGTAGCGCACATATCCATATGTTTTATTTAATGTGGTTAATTTAATAAACTATTTATTTTCCGCTTTTTAGTACCTTATGGGTTTTTGATTGATATTGAAGTCAGTTAATTTTTTTTTTAAAACCTTTAACTTTTCTTTTTCAAGTAGGCATATTACTGTCAATGATACTATACTATAAGTAAGATACTATAAGTAAAAACAATTTTTTAGTTCTAATATAATTGACTTTATATTCAATCGACTTTTATCATCAAGAGACAAAGTTATTAAAAATAGAATAAAAATGTAGAAAAAATATTTCAACACTAAATAGTTATCTAATGCTGTGAAAGAGCTAATGACTTTTTCTATATTTAACATTTCTATAAAAACGAGTAAAATAATTAAAGTTACAAATTTTGTACAGGAATTATAAATTTTACTGTAATTTATAACAATTATTAGGACGGTACAGTTATTATGACGGCGACATTATTGGGTAAGTTACCACCTAATCCATATAGCTAGGTCGCTACTACCCGTGTAAATTGAGTTCTGCGATCGATATCATAGTGTTGCTGGAAAAAAAAATTGTCGATATTTTTAAAAGTGGTAGAAATATTAATATCAATTCAAAATTTTATATACTAAACTGTCAGTCGCCCGCTATTTCGTCAGCATTCAATGAAGACGACTTCATGAAAAACAGATACGGTAATTTTCATGAAGGTTGAGCCTCAAAAGAACATTATTCTGTATCTGTGTATATACTATGGATGGAGATTATTTGATTAGAGCATTATAAATATAGAATGGGTTTTTTATTTCAAGCCATCACATCAGAAGTATCACTTTTTATAACCACAACTTTAGATTATCAAATAGTAGGTATTCTAACCAGTTAGAATAACAAACTCATTGTCTTTAAGTATTTCCTCTCAAGAAATCAAAGTTGTTTTCGCACATAGGTTCATCAGGAGTCATAATAAGTAAATGATAAATAAGCAGGGTTTTTGTGAACGCACGCGGAGGCACGCTATGCCCTTAAAGGTATTTAACAAAATGTCGAAAAATTGCCCTAAAAACTGAAAAACATGAAAGAGTTTGAAAAAATTATGGTATTACAACTTTCGATAATTAACGTGGCTCCAAAAAAGAGGTGGCGAAAAGACCTGCAAGTAAGTAGTATTTTTTATACTCAACAAAAAATTTTATTTGGTTTTTCCAAAAAAAATGTTCGCGCCCTTAGCGATTTATTAATAAACTAATAATCTACTTACAATTGGGGTACACGAAAAACCACTTTTTATTTCATATAGATATAACAATAATTCGATTACCAAATTTAGTTGTTATGTGGATTATAGTAAGATCACGGGAACTATCTTGTGGGCTACAGTAATCCTAACTAATATTATAATTACAAATGTAAGTGTATTTGTTATAATTCTACTCAACCGAACTATAAAATTATGCATACCCATTGTCAGGAGTGAAGAAAAAACATAGGGACTTATGATCCAGAAAAAAGAATTGTGTCTGAAGGACACAAAAGAGTATACTTAATATTATAAAGTTGAAAAGTTTGCTTGAACGCGCTTATCTCAGGAACTACTAGTCCGATTTTCAAAAATATTTCAGTATTAGATAGCTCATCTATCCTGGAAGGCTATATATCATCACGCTAAGAACAATAAAAGCAGAGCGCCAATAAAGAATGTTTCAAAATCGGCGTACGCACTATTTAAAAATATTTTCACCTTCTACGTAAACAAAGTCGCGAGATATAGTTAGCGTTAACCCAAAGTAACAATTCCACGCGGACGAAGCTGCGGGTAAAAGATAGTTGATAATAATATTGTTGCAAAAAAAGTTATCGAATATTCGAAATGCTGGCAGTACATGGCGGGGTGTACAGACTAGATGGAGGCACGAAGTGCCGAGACGGCGGTGTGAGGTGATTAATGACCCAATAATCCCAGCCTCTCGTCGGTTGCCCTATGAAAGCTTCACGAAGCCGACTTGGTGAACGGTCAAAAGGTTTATTGACCGACAACTAGGTAGAGCACAAGACTATCTGGTAACAATGGCGTCTTAGCGTGAGAAACACTATTTTCTTTGTCAGTTATTTGATTGATTTAGGTGTATTGATCTAATAATTAAATACACTTAACAATTATAATAAAGTGACGCTTTAAGTTTAATATATTGCTACACTTACGTCTTAAAAGTATTGTTATCTAGCTATTATCCCTTAAGACTAATTATATAAAGTATTATAAACAACTATTACAAAAATAAAAGATTTTTTTTGTTTGTGAAGTATAAACTGCAAAAATACTTAATATTTTTTAATGTTAATATTTTTAATTAATAAGTAAGCTATAGTAAAAGCCAGAACCTACTTCATAAAACAGCCTAATTATTGTCCATTGGTGAAATGATTGTATTGCATTTTGGTGAAATGATTGTATTGCATTTAATACAGTATGTAATTCATAAATAGATGATCTTTATGGTTATTATTATTTATTATAATCTAGATGATTCCTAGACTAATATAATCTTAGTAGATACATGATGCCTATTTTTTTCTAAAAGATAAAATCGTTTAATTGATCACCGCGCATTTTATACGACCTGGGTATTTAGTGTTTTAATTTTTGACCCTGCGTATTGAACTATTTTTAAAGTGTTATGTTATATCTACTTATAAAACTTTAACAATCCCGTAAGATGATAAATCTTTCAGTTCGTTTCTATTTCATTCTTAAATAATCTTGTTGGCTTAATTTTAGTTGTATGACTCGACAAATATGACGCCAAAAGGCGAAACTCACTCCGACTCTGATAATGCCGGCGTGGATCAAGATGTTAAACAACCTATTTTTTGCATCACAGAATTTATTACTGAACTTTTAGAAATATTTAAAGAATAAGTAGCTTCCCTTTTTTGAAGATTTCACTGTAACAACTGAAATTTAATACAATTAGTTGTTCTAGTAGTAGGTAATGAGTACAGAATAATGAAAAATACAAAAAATACTGAGAGATTTAAACAGAAGTAACATGGCAAAAAATAACAGCATTATGTATGAAAATAATAATAAATTACAAATATTTAATGAAACAGATTCAATTAGTAATTATATTGAATAGGTATGTTCAACAAAGTACAAGTATTATTTGTAACAGTTTCAAAGATGCGCATCAAAATCATCGCGTGGAAAATATCCACCGAGAGAACGACCCCGTGTCTCGACATTCGTTTCAACGTTAATTCCAGCCACATTTGTTCCATTACATTTCCTACACAAAGTAGATACGCGTTTGCCGAATTGACTAGGTGGATGCGACCAGGCGAGCGATAAATGAATAGGACGAAGTGAGGTGTATCTCGAGAGCAAAAGAGACGCAGAATTAAAAGTGAGAAAGATGTATTCAGAAGTGAAATAGTCTGCTGGCTGAGCACATCATCATTAACGAGCCAGAGAGGGCGGAGGGCAGCGAAGAGGCAGAGGGGGCGCGTCAGGTGAGCCATGTCCCACGGTCGGAATCACCTGCGCGCAAAATTGCTCCTTACCGTAACTAATATTAAAGAACTTATCCCTTTAAACTTAGCAAGCAAGTAAAACCGACCTCAGGGAATATTTTCGAGTGCACCTACATAAATATGAGAAATATCCAGGTTTTTACTCACCTTCCACCCTGCGGGGTCCACATGGACCCGGACAAACAACCCGTATAATAGATGTCCAACAATATCGAGATGACAACGGGGTTTATATGTGAATATAAATCTTGCCTTTATTTTTAGTAATAAGATCTGTCAATAAAGATACAGTAGAGAAAATGTATCTTTCTATTATTCTTTCAATACATTGTTTCACACATGTATTTGTAAAATCGTAAGGTATGTATGTACAATGTACTGGACTTACCTAATCCTATGCAAAAAAATGTTATAAACATAATTAAACTCTAAATTAAAATAAAATGATCAATAATGACTGTAGTAACTATTATAAATATGTAATAATAAGATTGTTTTTAAATTGATGCAATGTTACTGAAGTAGTTTTCAGTCGTCGAGCCTGTTTCAAGAACAAGTTGCGAGTGCACCGCAACACTTTCCACCGAAGTATAAATAACTTTGTTCCAAGCTATAGCATAAAGTTTACGGTTAAACTTTGTAAAAGTGAGTCTATTTTAAATAAGGATGTTGTTGTTAAACGGGTTTTTATGAACAAGGTTATGTTAAGTCCTATGAAATGCATCAGTTTTTGTTTTAAACCCTAGGTTTGTTATTTTGCTAGTGGCCAAAATTCGTACATAGTTCATTATTTTTTTAAGTGAAAATATCTATTAATTATTAATATCTCTGTGTGACGAAAAGTGGTGGGAATGTCGGATGGAGTGGGAATAGTGTCTCGCTTATTCTCGCCTTCGGGTATTGGAGAACAGTTTTTTTTTCTCGATCTGACTACGCTTTTGACGTAGCAAGGTCTTAACAGATTCACCGGACTACAGAGAACAGGGAGACATACGCGCTTCTCACTTTCTTTTTGAAGTTTTCATTTCTACTTCATGTGAACTACACATTTTTTTTTAATATACCAACATCATTTTTTATTAATTAGTGTGCATATAATTTTTCATGGTATGAAATTAAACTATTTCCCAAAAATGTTATTGATAACACAAAAGCTCATCAATAGTTCCTAAACAAAAAAAGAGTATCGTATGATAAAAAGTACTATTTTATCCACGCCTCTTTATATATAGATTATGCGATTATGGATACAATTAAATTATCCATAAAAATAATTTGGAAATATTACACTACTAAAAGAAACATTATAGTGCAACAAAATTTAATTATCACCGTTCAATGGGCATCACAAATCGTTTCGTGTATACCGTAATTAACCCTCCTATAATAGTGAAAATTAATTATAAATCAGGTATCTGTACGTGTAGAAAAACTCCCCCCTAAACCAGATGCAACAGATTATCCCATTATAACATTTTAGTTTTAATAACTATGACAATGCAATAATTTGTTCACTAGCAACATTAAAATGAAATTAGATGGGCGAGATTCATCCCCGGGGCGAGGGTTGAATCACTTGCACTGTCAAAATATAGGCAATATTTTACTTGACCGAGAGGACAACGGATAAACATGGAAACTGAGTAAATCACATAAGCGGATCGAAGCGGATTCGTATTCCCTTTACCTCTAACAGGTAAGATATATCTATTTGTGACATAAATAACTCATAATAAACGTATTCAAACATACTAAATTAGGCTTAATTTTTACTTTTTTTTTATATCATACGAGGCAAACGAACAGGTGGGCCACCTGATGTTAAGTAATCACCACCTTCTATATACACTAGCAACACCAGTGGAGTCGCAAGTGCGTTGCCAGCCAGTGTTTGGAGAAGGGGGGAATAGGGAATTAGGGAGTTGGGTAGGAGGAGTGTAGAGGGAGGTGGTCTTCCGGCGCTCTTACTGACCGAACTAAACGCAACAATGTAAGCATAGTTACTTCTCGTCGATTTTTATGAGAGGGTGGTATTATCCAGGATGAGCCAACCCATCCATGCTGAAAACACTGTTACCTTCAGCGTGGCTCTACCACTCTCATACTCATAGTTTAGTTTATTAGATTAGATATTTATATGCCTAAAAAATAAATTATACTTTATAAAAGATTCAAGTTTTCACCTACGCGTAGTCCGGTGAAGCTGTTGAGACCTTGCTGGGTCAATAGCGTAGACATTTCGAAAAAAAAAAAAATTTCACCTACGCCAATAAAAATATTTAATACTTAGGTGTCAGTAATTTTGAATTATAAGTACCGATATTTAAAAATAACGTTCTTTTTTCAATAATTGTATTTTCGGATATGTATAATAAATCAGTAAATATTATTCCATAATAATGCACATAAGATCAACCAGTTTAGTTTTTAATCATCATTGTAGTTATATCTCGAACCCTTTTGTTGTCTCCCCTCCGTGGACACGAGTGCCTAGGTGTTGAACACGTGTAGTCAAAGAGCGTACCGCGGAAAGAGGCGATCTGTTCCATTCGATACGCTTTCGAAACGCGTAACACGCAATAGGGGTGTTTGAGGTCATAAATATTTTATTTTCGAGTAGGGTGTTAGTGCCATAAAAGCGATTACCATTTCATTAGTTGGACATCGAACACTTTATGACTAATTGTTAGATAGCTTAAAATTTTTAAGTACGTTGGTTATATTATACAATCTATACTAATATTATAAAGAGGTAAAGTTTATAAGTTTGTGACGTTGTAGGGGATTATCTCAGGAACTACTGGTCTGATTTGGAAAATTCTCTCAGTGTTATATAGCATATTTATCGAGAAAGATTATGTCAACACGCTAAGAGCAATAGAAGCAGAGCACCAATGAAGAATGTTTCAAAATCGGGTTTTCTCTTGAGAGCTTCCACACTGTTAGCGTCAGCTCAAAGTATCTATTCTACCCGAACGAAGTCGCGGGCAGAGGTTATTTTAAATAAAGCACCTGTCTCATATTAAATAGTCGTGGTGGTCGAATAATTTGACGGGTGGAACGTCAATTTGATGCCCGCAGGTTCGATGCCAGCATGTATTAACGAATTTTTCAGAATTCTTATACATTTACTCATTTTAGTTGGTAACATTATCAGCTGACGGTGAAGGAAAACATTGTGAGTAAAACTTGAACTTAAGAAATGCTGTTGTAATACCACTGTAGGTAGGAAAGTATATAATAATTGTGGTTTTCTTTAGATTTGCAATCACCAATACGTCGTGGGTTGGTGTGGTGCTTATGCCCATACCTTTCTGGAAAGACGCCTATAATCCTGCAGAGGATCTCTTACAAGCTGATGTGATAATGATGATGATTTGTTTGATTAATACCCATTGATATAATACAAATATATTTCTCCAGCAATATTTAATGTTACAGCCTCCGAACATTCAGCATAAGTATCTAAATTATCAAAACATAAATAAATCCTGATCAAAATCGCGATTTTAAATGATATGTAAACATTAACTGTAAGAGAAAAGTTGGTATTTTTCCTGCTTACAAACATGAAAATATAATATTTAAATATATATTGCACTTTGTAACATGCTTATTATCTTCGTGTTATGTAATTCTTTGACGTAAAAATATAGTAATTTGTATACACAAATAGGCGGAAACAAAACAATGCCGTACATTTTCCCGCTCTCTTTGTCAACCGATTTATTTAGTTTTGTTTTTTTCTTAGCTGTTGAAATAGTCAATAAAAACAATTGAAAGTTTTTTTTTCTATACTATCGACGATTCGAAACCTTTATTTACGTTTTTATATTCGTCTTATTTCCTAATATTTATGTCTAATGATCCACAGTACATTGTTTGAAGTAAAAAACCTCACTAATATTTAAACTTAAAAAAATACGAATTATGGTCGAATTTCGCCCGATAAACGATTACTAAGATATCATGAGTACCTAATCACATAACAATATGCCTGTATCAGTGTCGTTTAAATATTGAGTAAAAGCTTCGAGTTCCAATTCATTACGTACGCTTGGAATATGCAAAAAGACTAAAAAGGTAAACTCAACGTACAATCAAAATCTAACGTGCGAACCGTTAAATTAAAAATAAATATTGCGAAACGTCAGCATGTTACGAGCTCTCGAATATATCAAGGGAAAAATCGAAAAACGTAAGGCCGATGTCGGTTCACAGGGCGTGGGGTAAGGTGAATCTTTTTGTGAACTGGAGAGAATTAATTTAACCCGCTGCGGGGTAACACGACATAGCGGTAATTGAAAAGTTTGCCCCTTCGCGGACCACCAACGCAACGTCGCGCCGGCGGCACTCGTCTCCGCGACGCTCACATTTTATTATAACAAATAATTATTACTTATATTATAGGAATAATTTATAATGCATTTCCAAGTCTAAAATAACGTTATTCGATTCTTTTAAACTAATACTGTTTACATGTAGACGTGATTTAGTAAGTAGTAAACCCAAATAATTTAACATTGATCAGCTTATAGTTGGCAAAGGTTTTTCCTATATGTATTTTCTTGCAATTCAGTCAATTAACAGTATTTGTGGTGACTAGTAAAAAAATGGCAATTATTATATTTATGTACCATAACATTATTAATTTGCTTGCAAATAGTTTTAGCAATATATATTATTTTTTTAAGGTTTCAGCGAAATTGCAATAAAAATAGGTATTTCATGTAGCTCTGCTATAGCATTATATTAGCTTTTTTATTTTATTAAAATGATAGCTTGGATTCTAATGTTAGTTCTGTCTTCACATAGTGGATTTTTAACTGTCATGTACATAATTCTAAGATGATCGGTTAAGCAGTTACGATGGGAAAGCGTAACAAACAAAGTCACATTTGCTATAGTATTAGGATGTAAATTGTAATCTAAGCAGCGTTAAAAAAAACACTTATGCGCTGTATACGGTTATGCTTAAAATGGTCTTCAAAGTTATCATTAATTGCTTGCAGAGTGGTTGTTCATTAAACTTATTATAGACTAGCGAGCACGACGGACGTTGTCCCACCCTAATAATAAAAAAATCCTTGAAGTTACACATATACTGTCGCTGACTTTTTTGTAGGCATTATCAACCTCTACAACTTTTCTATAGAACTCAATTATATATCTCGCATCTTTAAGGCAGAGTTTGTAAGAAACGTTTTTGTTCGACCGATTTTTCTCCGACTTACTTTGCAAATCCAACTACCACGAAATCTCTTTTAATTTTTCAGGGTAATATATAGCATATAACACTCACTAATAACGTGGTTTTCTATTTCTAAAAGAACTTTCAAAGTCGGTTTAGTAGATCCAAACATTATCCCCTGCAACACCACAAACTCACAAACTTTACCTCTTTATAATATTAATATAGAATAGCCCCTGCCCGCAACTTCGTCCGCGGAGTAATAGTTACTTTGGGCTAACGCTAACACGCAGCGGAAGCTGTCAAGAGTAAAAAAAAAATCGGTTTTTGAAACATTTTTCATTGGTGTTCCGCACCTATTGGTCTGATATAGCCTTATAACCTATGATGTCACAAGCTCACAACGTTACAAACTCACAAAATTTACCGCTTTATAATATTAGTATAGAAGTATAGATAATTCACTATTTCGAAACTCTAAAATAGAATATTTTAGAAATAATATCGCTAAAATATTCAAGCTGAGCCGGAAAATCAATAATTGACAATTCACATGGCGATTATTAAGGCAACGACCCATTTTAAGTTGTTCACGACTTAAAACAATCTGAAGGCAACTGATTAACTTGAAAAACGTCGCTAGGTTGAGAGCTTTTTGAAATTGGGTAAATTTGCCCTTTAACTTTGTCAAATGAAATTGAAAAGTGCTGAATGAGTTGACAAAGCAGACGCCTGGCTTGCTCCCAGCGTGATCGATTTAAAATTAATTTTATGAAGTTAAATTGGGGATTATGTTTATTTGATCACTCAAAAGGGAAAGACCGCTCGAATGGTAAATTTTGTTTATGGTAAGATTGGTAAGCCTAAATAAATTTTCTGTGCTTAAAAATTTCATTAAACCTTATGAGGGTACTATATCATATCAGATTCAAAAAATATGAAACCCTGCGTGAACAAATACTTAATTGTGCAAAGTAAATTTGAATGCAAATAAAACGCAAATCTTTTGACTGTTACTATTAAATGTTTTTAAGATTTTTTTTCTGTTATCAATGGCTTTTACAGTGTTCTTTAAGATGACTTTGTTATATATACAATCCTAAATTGTAGATGTTAGTTATAATAATTTTATTAATTTGTTGATAGATGGCATTAAAAACAAAGTTTGATAACAACATTATATATAACACAGATATAAAATTTAGGTATACATTTAAAATAAGTAAATTTGTACATACAGGTTCAATATTTCAAGAGCGTAGGTGGTCAAAGTATAAGGAATAGTTAAAAATGCTCCAAGTTTTGTATCGGTGCTTGTTCCCGATAGTGACGAAAACGAAAACTGCAGGATGAAGAAATGAATACATATTTGTTATATAATCTATAATATAGTTGAACGTATGTCATTACTTCTCAGAATATAATTCTTATAAGCGACATTTTCGGATGGTATAATATAATAATGCAGAGATTTTTTTTTCCAAAATCAACGGGGTCGACTTTGGCTACGAATATTGATTTTTCGAAAATCCAGTGACTCATAGTGCAGATTAAATTTGCCTAAAAATCAGGTTCAACACATGTTGAATGTCATCATCAGGTTTAATACACTGAAAGTTTTATTATAAACAAAAGATGGTGACTATAGCTAAGTTTAGGGTGTCGATTTTTCGTGACTGTGTGCGCGCATCTTAATAACATCAGGGTGTCTGTTTTTCGTGACGGTGTGCGCGCGCATCGTAAAATTTACTCTCATCTTTTTTCCCTAACGCGCCAAAAGAAGTACCTATAAGTTCAAAAATATCTACAGATGTTATATTTATACTAGGTATATGGCACGTTTTATGTTATCAAGGCAGTATTGACGCAGCGGCCGACATCGATTCGCTATGTTTGTTCAGTGATATTGGAATTGGCTGGTTGGCTCCCTGTCTGTTGGACTTTATCCATAAGCTTCTGAATATAATTTCCAAATTATGAGGGATTTGTGAAGATAGTTTTAAAATAGATTTTTTTAACATAACATAACTAGCAGATTACAGTGTATTTAAATATCGTTTTAGTTTACAATAAGTATCGAAATATAATATATATGAAAATATTTGATTTTTCTTTGACTTTAATTTAAGGAATATTTTTAAAATGCTAGTTTCAGGTAAATTATTTCATGGTTTTATCATAAAAAAACACAACAAGAACTTCGATTCTTTGAGTTTAATAATAAACAATTTTATATAGTTAGTTCGAGAGCGCTTCAGCACAGTTTAAAATGAATAGGTAGTCAATCTGTTTCTAAGAGCGTCGATATTAGACTTTTAAGTTGTCTTAAACCTAAGACATCCGATCACAAACTAATTTCTTATTCTACTTCCCTTAAATGTGCTGACCTAGCGTCTCTGGCTACCTTCCTATGACAAAAAAGCTAAATAAACTTAACTAATACACATCTATTGAGTCTATGGGAATATAAGTCCACACATGAAATATTAATATTACTGTATAATAAGCATTATGGACTGGCCACAGTTTTTATTTAGGCGAAACAATATCTTCTGCCTTTCGTCGTAATAACTTTTTTTTTTATTGAAGCACGACATAGTGACTGCTCTATGCCTGATGTTAAGTATAGTACAATCCAGAAACATCGGCAAACACCGATGACAGATTATCCATCGCCGGTCGCCGCTGTCATGCCGGCCATAATGACGAAAGTCACCAAGTACTGGATATGCACAGGCTGATCCCGAAACGCGACACGCAGAAGCGGGTCACTATGATGGGCTTTTTCGCCATATGCATGATGGTTGCGACCCAGTCGGGCTGTAAGACCCTACCACCCCGCTATCGCCATTGCCTCGTTCGTTGATCAGCAGGGTGTATCACGTGCAGGTGAGGTTGGCTTGGGTGTCTCAAGTCTTAAGATGTTACTCGACACCCCATACACCCCAAAAGAAAGTTTTCAAAGTTTTCAGAGTCTAGCTTAACTCAATAACTATAAAAAGATAACAATATCATAGCAATTGACATATATCTTGATATTGTATATCATCAGAACCTACTTCACTTCAATCACCGTGCATATTGCTTGTGTTGTAAGAATATCACAATGTTTCATTAAGTACAGTTTTATTCATAATACTAGCTGTTACCCGCGGCTTTGCTCGCGTTTTTTGAACATATTAAATAAATCTAAAATTGTTATTAGATGTGTAAATTACAATAATACACTTTCAAAAATATTTGTAAGTATGACACACACATCATCTGTAATAGGTAACATGTACACTATATATGTGAATACTAATAGTGTATCGAATGAGATGGGATTTATAATAAGCCACATAGCTGGAACTTTAAACTACTATCTATATATCACCCTCAGTGCTCACTTACACTATATAAGAAAGTAATGAAAATAGTAAGCTATACATTATCGAACAATATGTGTTAAATCTTTTATTATACAGATATAATATATCCATATTGTTGATATAATCAAGTTATTAATATACCTTGCTATAATTTAAATCACATATAAACATATTACTTTCAATTATATATATACATATATTTTTATATTATAGGGGGCAAACGAACAGACGGGTCACCCGATGGTAGGTGATCACCGCCGTCCATAGACACTTGCAACACCGGAGGAGTCACAAGTGCGTTGCCGGCCTTTAGTGCGTTGCCGGCCTTTAAAACAAGTCCAGTACAATAGACGTCACACGCGCATGTTTACAGTGAACAACATATTTTTGATCAATTCCACACATACGAATGCACGAATATATAATGTTCGTCACAACATAATGTCAACAAAGTCCTGTTCCACGTCTGTCTATATGTCTGTTCGCGATAAGATCAAAAATTACAGAACGCATCTTCATGCCGTTTTTACCAATATATAAAATGGTTCTTGGGAAAGGATTAGGTATAGTTTGTTTTATTATCAGGGCGGGTATCGTCTGCTGAACCCGCTAGCTTAAAATAAAACAGCTAATTAGTTAGTTATTTGCCCGTAAAATTCCCGTTCAAATATTACTTGTAGTCCGGTGAAGCTGTTAAGACCTAGTCAATAGCCTAGTCATTTCTAAGAAAAAAAAACCGTTCAAATAGGTCCAGCCGTTTCGGAGATTACACGGAATAAATAAACAAACAGACATATCGACAGAATTAAAAAAAATGTTGATATTTGTAGCACCACAGATATATGTATTCACCAAAAAGTATTCATTTTAATATTACATACACACACTTTATTTTTATAATACGTAATATATCACAAATCAAAAGTTGGGAACAAAACTAACGTACAATAAACTTTTTGAGGAGTTTTTGGCGGCATTTCAGTCTGTCATGCAGTGGATTTTATATTTTATTCATAATCTTGTGTTACTTAACTCTATATTGTGTTAAATTGGTGGCGTTTTATGTAATATTGTTCATTTATTGTGCATAAGTGAAATGAATGAAAAATAATACCACGGAGAATGAATTCTGTGGTCATGAAAATTAAGAAGATAAAAATTTACGAAATATTATATAGAGGATTTGACGCTTATACATTTTCATTAACTTGGACATAAAATAAAACTGGCTAAAGAACACATATTAACTACCTATATTGACAACCTCAGAATTGGCAGTATGGATTAATTCCTTCGCCTGTCTTATTGGACGAATATTATTACTACTAACCTTTTAAAATAGCAGCACAAAATAGACTTTGAAAATGTTTGCGATAGCAACGTACCTACTACGTATAATCAAAAATTGGAATAAAAAATAACCTAGAATATACTTTTGAACAGGAACACAAAATAAACCCTGATAGTATTTCCGATAGAATGTTATCATGTTACCATGGCAACGCATATAATACTAACACTGACACGCAGCGGATGCTCTGAAAATAGCCCGATTTTGAGACATTCTTCATTAGTGCCCCGCTCCTATTGGTTTTAACGTGATGATATATAGCCTATAGTCGTCATTGATAAATAAGCTATCTAACACTAAAAGAAACTTTCAAATCGGACCGGTAGATCTTGAAATTAGCGCGTTCAACCAAACAAACAAACTCTTCAGCTTTATAATATTAGTATAGATATAGATAACCTAAGATAAATCAGTTAAATACATTTTTCTTCGTTATTAGTCAACCGATTTCATTATATTTTACTGTTTACTAATTACATATGGAATAATTCATATATGGAATCGGTTTTTTTCCTACCATCGACTAGTCAAAGTCTTTATTTATAATTCTCTATTCGTTACTTTAACCAAGTATTCCGGTGAAGCTGTAAAGGCCTTGGAAGGCCAATAGCGTAGACAGTTCGAAAAAAAAGTCACTTGGCCATCCTTACATCTACAAACATATAAACTCTTTGGCAAAAAAGCTCCAATATTAGTAAAACATAAACATTAATGAATTTTGGTTGAATTTCGACCACTAGACGACCAATAGTTATTATAAAATACGTATATAAAATGCATGCATAGTTTTAGATGCTATTTTAATAAAATTTAGCTATTAGTTCTATAATTAATATAATGTCATAAGTAACTACAAGGCAAAGCTGTAAGGCACTGAAGGCGATGTCTCTTGTAACTGATTGAAGCAATTCAATATTCCGCGGTTGCGGCCGGAGAGTGGCGCGACGCGGATAAATTGTTAATGCAGCAGTTGCGACTGAGCAACTGCTTTTAGTCAAAGTTCATTCTTTCCTGTTAATATTCGTCATTTATTTATTAGTTCAAGTAAAAAAGTGTAGAAACTCGATTTATCGATACCATAACGGACAGATGGTTGATTGTGTTGAAGGTCAAAAGTGAATTTGAAAATCTCAGTAGTTAGAGTAACCCAAAAAATGATTAAAATTTTCATTGTGTCTTCAAAAGTATTTTAAGCTATTTTAAAATAACTTGTAATATTAACCCAATGTCTAAGAGTCTCATTAGACCACTATTTGTATCATACTAGCCTCTGCCCGCGACTTCGTTCGCGTGGGATAGATACTTTGGGCTAACGTTAACACACAGCGGAAGCTCTCAAGAGGAATAAAATCCCCGATTTTTAAACATTCTTCATTGGTGCTCCGCTCCTATTGATCTTAGCGTGACGATGTAGAGCTTCTAACCATTCTCGATAAATATAACACTGAAAGAATTTTTCAAATCGGATCAGTAGTATCCGAGATTACCCCTACAACGTCACAAACTCACAAACTTTACCTCTTTATAAGTATAGAAAAATAATTTAACAATGTATTTATAACATTATTTTATTTACCATCATTTTATTTTGTTTACCGCCTAAGGGTTTGAATATTATTCCTACCAACTCATTCGTGGACGAATGATACTAGAGTTAAAATCTTTCGTACATCCTTTTTCATAAAATAAGTGTTTACACATTTCAGATATTTTATAATTATGGTAATGTCATCTGAACGTTTTATTAAATACTAAAATGCTGCGGAACATACCGAGATTAAATTATTGTTGTCCTTTACACGCTTTGATTTATTATATATATTACAGTTTTATTTTTTACATATCTTAGGAGGCAAAGGAACAGACGGGTCACCTGATGTTAAGTGATCACCGCCGTCCATAGACAATAGCAACACCAGGGGAGTCGCATGTGCGCTGCCAGCCTGTGTATGAGGGGTTGAAGAGAGAGTGAGGGGGAGGAAAGGAGAGGGAGAGGAGGTGGGTTTCCGGCGCTCTCACTGACCGAACGAAACGCACAATGCTAGTACTGTTATTTCATGTTGGTTTTCTGTGGGTCGGGTGGTAGTATTCCGGTCGAGCCGACCCATTCATACTGAAACCAGTTATAGTCTCAGTGTGGTTTTACCACCTACAACCTATAGTTTCACAAAGCCAGTTGAAATTTTGTTTTCATTTCTATGCGGCTTGAAGTTTTTCTTATCACTGCATTTTGGACACTTTCCATCAATAATGACAGAATATTTTTCCAAAAATAAATTAAATAATATATATGCGGCGAATAATTGAGAAAATGAACTATCATCAATATCTGAGTATTTAACAACATACGGTGTTATTACAAAAAAGTTAAATACGTATTGAACACTTGCTTAAAAAAATTTGAGTACTTTCGTATTAAATGCATCGCTTTCGCCGAACATTCGGTCGATTAGGTTAGACTTGCGAAAAAGGATAACGCGAGCTTACCGGGGCAGCGGTCAGCGAGGCGGTGAATTAAATACGAAAGTACCAAAACTTTCTTTAAAGTTAATATTCAATACGTATTCAACTTTTTTCGTAATAACACGGACTGAGTTTAATATAGTGGTAGGTGTACGCGCTTCAACCGGCATGTAACCATCGGTGGGTAAGTTTCGTTAGGGAGTATAATTACGCGAGCGAGTAAACATATAAAGGTAATCCGGGTCGCGGCGACACAAAGTGATGCTCGTGAATAAATTGGCGTGAGAACACCTGTGTGACGCGACCGCGGCTCACACACCAACCGTATCCGACCCACACTCTATGTACCTACAACAAACCAGTATTCCTGATGCGCTAGTTCAATTTGGTTCTTGTAATAAGTGCGTATATTTTCAGGTTAAAATGATCCTACATTCAAAAAGGATCTTCAAGTTCATATTAAAATTTACACCTGAGAATAAAACCACTACAAAATTTTATGAGTCTATAACATTTAATAATGAAGCACATTACTAATTAAGCATTAATGTTGCATCTAATTTTTGAAGTTATACTTATTTTGGCGCGTTTGGGAATAATGATGAGGGTAAATTTTTACCATGTGCGCGCACACCGTCACGAAAAACAGACACCCTGAAGTTAGCTATAGTCGACATATTGTTTCTTTGTACTTCTTTGTATTAAAACTTTCAATGTATTAAATACGTTTTTTCTATTGTTAGTGTCATTTTTTCTACAAACGTAGAATAAGGCGAAAGATAACATTTTTGAAAAGATTTTTATCTCGTTACGCCAAAGAAGTATAACTTCTAACGCGTGTACATAAGTACACACACACTTTTTACTCTGTTTATGATGATTAGTTGTAATGCTGATAAACAAAATAAAATAGCTATACGTGTCTGTATCTTTGTACGTACACACAGTTCTGCTAAACTATATTTGTAGAAATTCTTCTCTAAATGTTATAATATGCTATTCATTTACGCATATTATGTTTATTCAGTGTAAACGTGTAAGTGGGGTTCGCGCGGAATTGGATATTGATTTTGGAGTTTATTATATTTATTCCTAAAATACAAATTACTCTTTATAACCGAGATATCTACTAGGGAAAGTCGCATGAATATCGGTTCAAATTTGGGAGATTAGCCAGAAAAAATAGACAAAAATTAAAAGAAATGCCTTTTAGTTGTAAGATTTTTCAATGTTATTAATTTGTATAGATTATAGAGAATCTTATAGAGGAAAATCTTAAAATTATTAGACGATCCCACACGAAGAAAGGCATATTAGTGACGGCAATGTATTTCATTAAACTGTATCTATATTTACTTACATACAAAAATAATGTTTTTTTGTTAGTATTCTACACATCGTTCCTCCCATTGAATTGAAACGATGTACAATTTTAGTGGCATTCACAATTTTTGACACAGTATTATCAAAGTTCAATAAGTGACACGCTAGTAGGTTACATCAGAGTATATTTCATACAGTTTTTGGTTTTAGGAACTGAACGCGGTGCAGCATTTAGCTTAGAATTTATTACACTTTTTGATAGGTAGTAAGCAGTAACAAAATAATAACTAAATAATAATCAACATAAGACAGCTTAATTTTCATTTCGATATGATAAGTAGTTTCTATGGAACACCAAGAGCATTTTCTCGTAAACAAACTCGCAGGCATTAGTTTGCTCATGACTAAGTAGAGATAGTTAATATATTCAGCTACTTAAGAGGCTTCCTCACGTGATGAGGGAACCCGACTTGTGGACGACACAGGATTCACATGAATATTCATTAGGTTTTACTTATAGAGAATTTGGATTTAATCATTTTACTTATCTTCTAATTTACTTATAACTTAATAATGAATGTTATGACGCTTTAACTTAACTCTAGATTTTATGCAGATATAAACCATGCCATTTTTATCATCTATACATAAAATAAGAATCTAAATCTAACGTGCTTGTACTTTTTAGATTTTTATGACAAAAAAATGTTGCAAATGTCATGTAATAAGTCATAAAATACATTTCCATTATTTTTAGAAAGGTTACTCTGTATGTTTGTTTAAACACTCGTCATTGTTAAAGTACTGCGTTCATGATATAACCTTACCAATGAAATCATAAAGCATATCCTCGAGTAATGTTTAGTCTTAATATCATTCAAATCGGTTTACTTTATCAAAATCTATTGTAATTTTAATAACGACGCGACTAAAGCACGAGAGAAATCTAGATAAGTAATATATTCAAATGATTTTATTAGTAGCTGTTTTTTTACTTTACGTTCCACGCGGACGGAGTCGCGGATACGGCTAGGCTTTACTATAAGAATGAATCAATATATTTCATTGACCTGTGTTAGTACTAAATGAAATGTTAATACAAATTCAGAGTCAACATCGATCTGATGATGCTCCGTGACGGAGCGAAACACGTGTAATCGATTGTCGAGATTACGCATCAATCTACAACATATTTTAATTAATTTATTGATAATTATTATATTTATATTAATTATACAAAATATAATTAATATGTACAGATATAAGTTTATTAATAACTAGCTGACCCGTGCAACTTCGTCTGCACAAAATCGATTATTACCTGTTTTAATTGTATTGTTATCCGCGAAAAATCTTAATAAAACTGCAACGCGATCGCAGCGACATCTACCGTTTTCAATTGTAAATCCGAACTATACAGGGACTCACTCAAATATAGTTGGTATATGAGAAATGTTCTAAAATAAACCTAAACCTATTCGCAGCATCGCCTATCGGGTTCAATCAAGGTAAATACTAAGCTACATATATTGCTGATAAATGTCTTCCCAGTATTGGCGATAAATTAATATTTGTCAGTTTAAATTACATTCCTTGTGATTAACTATTGAAAATAATTTTACAAAATAAACATTATCTATAACACTGAGGGATAATATACCTTTCTAACATTGAAAAAAAATTCAAAATCGGATTGGTGATACCAGGGATTTCCTGAATACAAAACGATAAAAATATGAAGTATAACTTAAACGTTTAGCTAATCTGTTTATATGTATTTATATATATCACATAGAAAATTTACCAAAATCCGTCAAGAATTTCATTGAATACAAATATCCGTTACCCTAGAGAGCCTCTTGTGTTTTATGGGACAGAAAGTATCCCAAATGTAATCTTATAGTATTAGTCACCACTGTGTCAATTTCGTCGAAATTGGTTCAGTACTTTCAGAGTGGTACATGCTCACAGAGACAGACAGTCAGACAAAAATGGTAAACAGACTATTTCGATAACATAGTTCACCTCGATTATAATTATCAAAAAATATTTAATGTTTTAAAGTTTTCACCTAGTTACAGTTTTATTATATTTATAAGACACTACTTAGAAATGGAATTTTACGGATCTGGAATAAAACTAATGCGTTGCTCTGTAAAGAATAAACGACATTTAAAGTTTATTATTCCACTATTTATCGCTTTTAGCTTAATCTAAATTTTATAATGATAACCACAATCACCGTTTTCTGTCAAATTTTAACATGACAACATTTGCCATGGACGTATTATTATGTTAAAACGCCATCTAAAAAAATACATGAGTACCTGACCGCTGTTTTAATGACCAACAGCTGTAAAAAATAGGTACTATATTTAAATACTATAGTTTTCTTACATAGTAATAAATAATAGAATATAAGACATTCTTTACAATCGTTGTAGTTTGAAAATAAATCAATGAAAATAAAATGCTTCACAATAAAAACAAAAACATACGTTAATAGAATTTAACCGTTAGAATTTTTACTTCTAACTAATTCAGCTGATAGATAATCTCGCAATGTAACACCAGTTCGTCTTGGCGCAATTGTCCGTATGTCGACTTATTCGTATCGACGGGGACGTTGGTTCGAATGTCACCGGTCACACATTTTTTTTCTTTTGAAGATGCATAACGGGATTAAATGTCGCTTAAATTTTTATCTAATCTTACTGATTTATATAACACAAAGAAAAGTTACCAAATTCCGTCAAGAATTACATGAACTACAAATTTTTAAGTTTCATCCGTTATCCTGGAGAACCCCTTGTGTTTTATGGGACAAAAAGTATCCTGGATGAAGCCTTGTAATATCAGTTATCAATGTGTTAAGTTTCGTTAAAATTGGTTCTGTAATTTCAGAGTAATACGGGCTTAGATTCTAGACTTTAATCCTTTATCCTGAAGAACCCTTTGCGTTTTATGGGACAAAAAGTATATTTGATGTAATCTCCTAATATTAGTTATCACTATGTCAAGTTTCGTCAAGATTGGTTCAGTACTTTCAGAGTGATGCGTGTTCATAGGGACAAACAGATAGACAGACAAAAATTGTAAAAAAATTATTTTTGGCTTCTATATCGATAACATAGTCTACTCTGATTAAAATTTTCAAAATATATTTAATGTACAGATCTCGACTTGTTACAATTTTATTATAGTAAGATTGATTTTCTTTTTGTTGTCGTAAGACGTAGTAGTGGTCAATCAATTCCAGGCGGAAGTGCAAAGTAGCATCCACCTTAGTATTCAATGATGGATTTCCGCAAAGTAACGCCTTCTTCAATAAAATTTATATCCAAAATAGTAAGGATAAATTAATTTTGCTATGTGTTAGCGGGACAACGAATAATTTTATTTTATACTAGCTATGCCCGCGACTTCGTCCGCATGGAACCTTATGTAAAAAACAGTGATTAATAAAGACATCTAAATGTACTGAGTTCATTTACTTATCTACTTTTCTCTCGTACTTACGCCGCGTCGTTATAAAATTACAATAACTTTTGATAGAGTGGACTGATTCTAAAGAAACAAAAACTAAGTTATTCTCGAGGACTGTCTGTATGATTTTCTTGGTGTGGTTTTATTGTGAATCCAGTACTTTAACAGCAATGCATGTTCATACAAAGAGACTGACAGACAAACGGACAAACATTTATAAAAAATATTGGAATGTGTTTTATTACTTATTCCTAGAAATCGGCAAATTTATTTTTCACGAAAATCGAAAAATTACAAACACGTTAGATTTACATTCTTATTATAATGTATAGCTGTAACGAGAAGGTATGATATTCTCAAAACAAATTGTAAGCAGGCTATCACCACAACGACAATAAATAAAAGCGACAAAGGTTGACAGAGCGTCGTCCGCAACACAATATTGGAAACTACTGTGGAAATTGAATCGACACTGGGACGCTATAATTCAATCAATATTTGATCGGTTAGTGGACAAAACAACCTGCTGCGAGATTCGAGATCTACAATAGCTACTATAATAAGAAACTAACTGAACTTTATAAAGAATCTGTAGTTTAATGTGTATCAGATTTGTACGAAGATAAATAATTCGCCATATTATTTGAATTATAAAGATATCTAGTAAAGAGTTCACATTAATTGTTTAATTATTTACGTAGTTTTTATATTTTTTTTATTAGTATTATTAGTATTTTCTACTACTATGTTTAATTATGATTTCAATACATTCAAAAGTAATCATAGTTGATTATACTATCTGTACACCATACAGAATTGTATTTCATCCAGATAACAGGAGTGAAAGCAGAAGCTACAACGCCGTCCTAAATCTAACGAAGCAGAAAATAGCTACTTGATAAACTTTATAAAACTAAATTACAGACTAAGCACAACTTAAGTCAGTCTGTGTAGAAACCTGAATTTTACACGGGAGTTCTTTGTGCAACCTGAGTAGATCTCAAAATTAATCTCCTAAAAATAGGCTGATTTGGGTAAGATGTTGTCCATGACCAATCGCACCGGACACACGGTTTTTTTTTTCAACTAACTACGCTATTTATCTATCAAGGTCTTAACAGCTTCACCGGACTAGAACGGACACATGGCAAAGACGTGATAAAGTAACTTACACAATGAGAAATCCCCTATCAACATCAAAGATAAATTCTTCATACAGTAAGGTATTACTTAACCAAATAACTGATAAGAAACTTTGTTATGATTTTTTCTAGAATAATTTTAAAAACCATGTAGTACCATATTTTGATTTAAAACATCTGTAGTCCGGTGAAGCTGTTAAGACCTTGCTAGGCCAATAGCGTAGTCAGTTCGAAAAAAAAATTAAAACATTTAATGAATAAACATAAGACGGCGTACCTACACTAGAGGCCATTGTTATTAGAAACAGAGCATTGGCATATAGTTTTTGTATATAAATGTAATAGAGGTACTTAATTACTGATTTCGCGTTGATTATTCTTTGATTTCAAACTTGAACATAAAACTGGAGGTATACACCTCTCATCAGTAAATAAGCTTACCGTCTTTATTCATGTTTGCTTGAAAACATTTGGCTAATCTGCAAGCGCGACACTGGTTCCTATGAGTCTTGTCGACTGGACACCGCCCTTTCATCTCACCACCTGCTTTGCACGTATAAACCCGGTTTCTATGGATTGATCTCTTGAAGAATCCGGAACAACCTTTGAAAGAAAAGAAATACATTATTCTATTAACAACACTAATTTCAGATAAGTAGTTTAGTCAGGATGTAGAAGGTAATGCTGAATATGTTAGAGCAAAAAGTTAGAAGTCAATTACTGGTAGTGTAAGGTAATCTTGTGATTAAACTATAGCTTTTAAATTAATCGACAACAAAACATAGGAGTAACCAGGCCCAAATGTCGATATTTCAAACGCGTCTTCACCTCCTTAAACACTCTTTACCGAAAAAGATGTGTTATATCCAATACGGCTGGTGAACCAAAGTGCTGCTCACAATGGAACTGCCATTTTGTCTCACGTATGTGTTTATGCAATTTTATTGAGGGTGAATAGATCTGATGAGATGCCTTATTTTTTTCTTCACCTTAGATCCTACGATTGTAGATGAACATCTCAAGTAGTCCAACTCCAAGTTTTAAGTGGAAAATATACGGTGGAACTATCTCTCTGTTCTAAATCTTGTCTATACCTATGGTATAAAAATATATTATTTTCAACTTCTAGCAGGTTTGTTCGTATAGCAGGTAGATGGTCGTAGAATATATTGTTAAGTTTTACTTATAAATCATTCTATTACTGACAACAATTATTATTTGCGTTACGTACTTAAAATATCAACCTTATTAAAACCCTAGATATATGATAGATAAATGTGTCTCAGGGAGAATATAGCCTCCTAAAAGTAAAATAGTTATTAGATTCTGATTTTCTGTTGTTATAAAATTTATTTGAACAATAGGAATACAAATAATTTTTCCACCGTGTGCAAAGCTATGAAAACACACCCATCCTTATATTGCTAGATTTTAAAAATATATGTTCAGAATGTCAACAAATTCGGAACAGTAGTTTCATCGGTTACTTCTTGAAAAGAAAAATTACCTCATTATAAGAATAATAAAGATTGATTACCATCGCAACTGTAGATGCCATAATGTTTTCCGGAACTTCTATCCCCACATACATTGCACGGGATGTCCAGGAGCCGATCACCTGAACAAAATAATAAACTTTATTATGCTGAATTAATGATTCGTTACTTATAATAAAATAAATCGTTTCATAAATACGGAGTTCATTTCTGTTTTCCTGATAAAATTATTTTGTTCCGATGTCAACTGTTAAAGATGTAATCTTTTTAATTCATATTTTGAAGATGAAATCCATTGCATACTCATATGTTATTTGAGTGTTCATGTCTCAATGTCTTTGGTCACCTGTATTAAAATACAGTAATGTTTATGTATTAATTGACAGTGTCGCTGAGCGCCCCTTTAACAAAATAGATTAGTCAGATTACACCAATCTCGCTAATATCGTTGGTGTTTTTGTTCCGTTTACTGAAGCCTTCCCCTACGCCCCTTTTCCTTAACGCTTATAAAAGCCTTCATTTACACCGTAGTTCGCGTATGAACTATGATATATCTATCGGAATTTCTAAAATATTAAAGTAAGAGATTAATGAATGGAAGTATTTACAGATAGCATTAAAAATTATTCTGATTTCTAAACAATTAACTATCTACGGTCAGTTATCTGTTATAATTAAATCATTTAGTTATTAGATAATTAAGTTTAACGTCGCTTTTCAAATGATATGCAGTTAAGGCTACAGTAGCCATGACTTAGTGAATATTATAGTAGGTATGTATGTAATATCTAGCTGGTAAAACGGGTTACATAATTTCCTATTGTTATATTAGGTCCTATAAATATTGTCTACGACATTCTCAAAGTGGCATGGTTCCAAAGATGAAAATTATTTTTTAGGAATAATGTTTTCTGATATTTTAATACAAATCAATAAGGTTGATCAAATAATTCAATAACAATAGATATTAATTATTATTATTATTATTATTTATATAGATAGATTTATTTATTTGGTCTGGTTCTTATGAAATATTTTTGCATGTACAATTAGTGAGTTTAACAAATTTTAACACGGTTTGACCGATTATTATGAGAATTGGCACATCCGCTAAATATTTTATCCATAGAGAACAGTTTTATGCTTTTATGTTATTCATTGTACTGTAACTTATTATTAGGTAACGCTAAGATTTATTTCATTTTTGCTAAGTTTCATATCATATTTCATCATTAAACGCGAAAGTCAAAATGTATTTTGAACTTTAAAAAATATAATCAATAAAACATATTTCAAATACTCTTTCATTTTTACACAAAAGTAATGTATAAAAAAACATAAAACTGAAACTTGATCGTCCGGTGTTAAAGGAAGCCTTCCTTAATGCCGCGAATCCTTTTTAAGGAAAGATATTTTTTTCTCGTTGAAACAGACTTAGACGACTTTACTGCTCCTCTTTCGAGCATCTAAAGAAAGCCGCGAAGTGTCGTAATTATCTTTCTTTCTTGGTATAGTTTCAAAGGGATTTACAGAATGGATGGCTCGTGTTGTAGGAAAGATCATAACCATTTGATTTAAATGATAGAATGAAATGTTATATACATACTTACCTATATATGAATTCCAAAATATTGTTTTTTCTATTAAATACAGAGTAAAATCGAAGAAAAGTGTCTAAATATTAGTGATGATGCTGAAATTTACTATAATAGTTATCTGATTCCGATACTAACGCTAATAATTTTGAAATAGTGACACTGTTTTTTTTTCTCGACCTGACTACGCTATCGACCCAGCAAGGTCTTAACAGCTCCACCGGACTACATAATCATTGGATAATAAATAAGTGAACTGTTTTGCGAAATTTCAATGTTTTACATTGCTTAACCGATCCATAACATATTAAAAGTATTTCAAGATCTGAGATCTGACATATGTAGATTGTTTTTTTTTTCTGTTCTGCAGACTCTTGGTCCGCACCTTTTCTGCTTTCGCTTTTTTAATTGTGTGCGTGAAGAATCGTATCTGTGAGCAACTATTGGGTGTTTTTTTATTTTTTTAGTATGATTTTAAACTTAACTATTTATTATTTTTATTGAGATTAATTATTTACTATTTTAGAGTGGATTTTTGAATGATGATATTACCTTTATGGGGGTTTTATTTTGGTCCTTTATGGCCATCTTTAGGTTATAATCCACAATGTTTCGTGCCGGAGCGTCCACGGCCCGATGGATAAAATATGTAGATCTTTATTAGTACATATGAAAGTACTCTGTATAGAAGTAAGTATAACGCTTCAGTAGACTTAAATGTTTTGTAACTTTTATACTTCAGTATTCGGTATTGTAAGTACTTGATACAGGCCTTCATATAATGTGTATTTTGAAATACGATAATTCCGCTGTCATATATTGTATATTATTACGAACATATAGATGCGTAAGGGCGCGAGGTGTGCATCGACGCGTGTTCGAGGGCGCGCACAGTACCTCCATACGCGCGACAAATTACAAATAGTCGTGCGAAATGCAACACTCGTTAATCCACCTCGAAGTACCTAACTGTTCAGCCCTACGATGTTCATACAATCTTATTTCTATAATACTTTCACAACTAAACAAATAACAAATAGTGTCAATGTAAGAGTGTAGATTCTGTAGATTGTATTTTCAAACAAAATTGTAATCGTACAACTTTTAATAAGCAATTCTTTCATACAAATTTGTCTCATTTATCTCATCTTGCAAATTTTCTATTAAGGTTTTGCCTTTTATGTTTATCTGTATAGGTGTCTTGCCTGAATGATGTGACCCTTCCCAAAAAAAAATTTTGTAACTATATTATATTATACTAGGCTCTACCCGCAACTTCGTCCTTGTGAAATAGTTACTTTGGGCTAACGCTAACACACCGCGAACGTTCTCAAGAAGAAAATAACCCAATTTTGAAACATTCTTCATTAGTGCTCCGCTCCTATTGGTTTTAGCGTGATGATATAATCCTACAAAAGCGCGTGCAAAGCCGCGAACAAAACATAGCATATGATAACTTACATTAAAAGCTTATGAGATTGCGCTATGTGGTATTTTCTGGTAATCGAGCTGAGCTCTATGCTACAGATACTTGCTTTTATAATAAAACTGCGAAGGAAATTTCAATGAGCTTTTCGACAGTTTTTAATTATAACACTATAAAGATATTTGACGATAAACAGCGCAAATCTAAAATCGACTCCATCGCGAGATCTATGGTTCCGTCGGCTGTTATCGCTATCATACTGACTTGTAAGCCTTTGCATTGCTCGATATTTGGATATACATAGTAAAAGAGACGCTCTGTGACGGTTATATCACTAGACCCAGTAGCATAGTGGGTATAGATTTCTACCATTCCACTTCACTGTTATTAGATATACACCGATTGATTCTCTAAAGTGACACGCCTAAGTCAATTGGTAGCAATTCAATTGGACACAATTACCTTGCTGCCCGGTAATAAAAAGCTTAAAGCATATATAACTAACTAGACCTCAGAATTAAATTAAATTTCCCATATGGTGAAGATTATGTATTTCCTAGTTCTTATATCAATCTAACTACAACTTCCGTGGTAAGAGTTACTCGTCTAATATTTATAATTGTGCTACAACAGCGACACTAGTGCTAATATTATTTTTAGGCTTAAAGTTATGTTTCTGCATATTATCACACATCAATAAGTAAAATTCTGTTTAAATATAGTTTTTAACGCATAAACACCCAGTTAAATCTAAGGATAAAATAGTAAAAGAAACCCTTACAAGGTTGTCAAAAATATGTCCAATATGATAAATGATAGATGTTGGTCTATTTTTACATATCTACGGCCAAATTTTTGCTTCTCCAGTAATATTTATGACTTGGTTGTCAAGATTTTATAACATACTAACTGACCCGTGCAACTTCGTCTGCACCACATCGATTGTTACCTACAATTTACACTATTAACTAATTACAAAAACCTAATAACCACAAATTTTAATCTTTCGTCCGTTATCCTGGACAAAAAGTATCCTGGATGTAATCCTATAATATTTGTTATCACTGTGTCATGTTTCGTCAAAATTGGTTTATTACTTTCAGAATGATACGTGTTCACAGGGACAGACAGACAGACACATTTGGTATTCGGCTTTGTTACAGTTTTATGTTTGGTAGGTTTTCGATATTCGATTTTAGGAGTCTTAAAATCTTTTGTAACTGATTCTTTGACTCTATGCATGCTTGACTGGCAGTGTTATGAATTATTTAACTAGTATTTAGTTACAGTCGTAACCAGGAATGAAACATGTCGATATGGCAACTGAGATGAAAAAGATAATATTCCGCTCTAACCTTAGGTACTTTAATTGATTCAAAATTTCTTAGTATAAATCATCGGATGATGTTCAATTGTTTTCTTAATCTAAATGATTTGTATTATTATTTACGGGGATAAATTCGGTTTACGATTTAATAGAAAAAAAATCCAACTTTTTTCAATTTTTAGATTTTACTGGTGAGTGTAATTTAAAGAAAGTGGTAGGAAATAAACAAAACGTTATAATATTGCATAACTAGCTTTTGCAATCAGCGTTTTAATATATACTTGACTTATCCCTCTAGGACCGTAGTTTTTTTAGATGAAAGCAACTCTATATCCTATTCTGTGGCCCTGGTAATATGTATACAAGTTTTATGTTGATCAGCTGAGTAGTTTGAATGTATAACAAATTTATTTTCACATTTATTAATTTATAATAATAATATTAAAGAAAGTAAAATTACAAAATATATCTTCAATAGAAAATAATCGTCAAATTATAACGAAAAAAAAAACACTAAACAAAATGATATAATTAATTTCGTATTGAATTAAATCTTAAGTTCTTAAGACGTTAATTAGATCAACATCATGCACCCTTTGTGTAAGGATCAGGGCCGGGATGTGAAACTAACCAAGTTTCGGCTACGATCGTGTCCCTAAGTTACATTTGTATGGACTCTATTTCGCCCCTCCTCTCTGATCTTATTTGTGTGTTAACTAAGAACAATGGACTAAGTATCTTACTTGCTATCTGTGTATATATTCCAAGCAGACATATAGTGTTTTAGTATGTAGATATTAAAATAATCTTTTACTAGAGACCTTTGTAACTATAAATGTATTTTTAAGTTAATTTAGCTTATGAATAGCTTTATATTTAGTTTTATATTATATTCTTCTTATATAATCTATCTATCTAATATCTTTAAACGTGCAATTGTTGTAAATTTTATATTGTTATATATTCAGGATCTCAGATACGGCATCATCTATTTCCGTAAAACTTAGTATGTTGGTGGTTTCGGGGACGATAAATCGATCTAGGTAGATTTCAAACAAAGCAAACATTTTTACCTGAGATTTCAGGCAATGAATAAATATAACTACAATGTTATATATGTAAATTTCTCCGCCGCTGTCAAAACAAAAATAGCTCAGATGGAAATCGGCTGCTTCGAAAATCCGTCTAACCCCAGTTCAAATCAAAGTACAATAAAAAAAATACAAATATAAAAATACTTATAAGAATTTCTCTTTTAAAGATATTAGATTACTATTGTTCGATGTACTTTGTGTTCTTCGCTAAAGAGTACGTACAATTATAATACGCTAGCGGGTCCGGTAGACGTTGTCCCGCCCTAATTATTAGAAACCTTGAGAAATTATATACCGAAACCTTCTTGAATCACTCTACTGGTAAAAACCACATGAAAAATCATTCAGTAGTTTTTGAGTTTAACCCGAACAGACATACAGATGTGGCAGACAACTTTTTTTATACTATGATATATGATACAATAGTATGTTGACATTTTAGCTGATATGTAATATATTTTATGAAATCTAAAAAAAAAGTAGAATTTATTGAATATGTGTTAAATAGTGACTTGTTTTATTTTACTGTTTTCAAAAATAACTGTAATGGTTAGACGAGAATCAAGTATAAGTTGCTAGGATCCAGCAACCGTAGATAATTTTCATTATTACATAGTATAAAATAAAGTCCCCTACAGCGTTTGTCTATCTGTTCGCGATAAACTCAAAAACTACTGCACTGATTTTCATGTGGTTTTCACCAGTGGATAAAGTGATTCATTAAGAAGGCTTTGGTATATAATCTGTCAAGGATTTCTTTATAATCAGGGCGGGCCAAGTTCTGCTGGTTCAGCTAGTTAAAATATAAAATGAAATAAGAAAATATTGCTTATATCACTGACAGACAACTTAGCTTCTTATCTATCTATATATATTCTTATCAGTGAGATAATTTTTTTTAAATCGAATCAGGTGATTTGGTGATATCTTCTATAATGTTACAGATTTAACTTTTTTATAATAGTAGTTAGTATAGACAAAAACGAAGTATGTAATTAGTAGTTAAAAGGTTACAGTACCTGATGGAAAACGTACTCTAAGATTTTCAAAGAATCGTTTGACTGAAGTAAGTTGTATGTCATAAGTAAATCTGTTTGCACCGATTGGTTTTGAACAGAGACTTTTCAAGAAACGCAGTTCAATTTCAAGAATCCAATCATTTTATATTGTTTTTGTTAGGTAAAATTTATAGCACTAACTATATATTTTTTTTGTCAGTAACGTTCTATTAGTTTTTTTTATAGAACATTTAAATTTATAGAAGTTTTTCCTTCATCGTGTATCATTCTCACATCCATGTAGATATAATAATTTCTATAACAAATTTGAGAATTTGAACTCTAAACAACCATACAAAGATATTTAGGTACAATAAATACAACTGTTTTCTTTTTTTCCTCGATCTGACTACACTATTGACCTAGCAAAGTCTTAACAGCTTCACCATACTACTCTTAATAGCTTCATCGGACTATAACGAAAAAATACAAGTGAAAGGGAACAATAAATGTACAAACAATTTTCTTGGTAGCTTCATGAATTTGTCAAGAAGCGGGTTTTATAGAAAATCCGATAAATTATATTTTTTTAAAGCCAAGTTATGATTATTATACCTATTTGTTTAACATATCAGCTCTCATCATTACTGATATGGACGTTTAGTACTTATAATTGAAATTATGACTAAACTTATAGAACATGTATCGGTAGGTATTCTGAAAAATATGCTTCAAAGCTAAACCTACTGTTGGATAAGTGATTACCATGCTTAAACTGTTCGTCCCTTAACAACAAGTGTCAATGTAATCATAGCAACAAGCCATACAAAAAATGATCTGTCTTTTAAATTACATTTTGGAAAACAACTGATTTTAACTGCGTACTATAACTTGCATTCTTTCATTTTTTTTTTGTAATTATAATTAATATTTTGTACATTTAGTAGAGTTATTGGAAATGGTATATGTTTTTCTAAATAAATAAAAAACCCAAGGAAATATAATATTGAAACTATAAACCAACATTTAATACCAAAGTAATTAATATTCATGACTAATTTACATGATTATTTTTTCTAAAACAGAACAGCTGACCTGTTCCCATTCTCCGGACAGCCACGGCCGGCGCCCGATGCTTTTCCCAGAACGTAGACAGCGCGACAAGTATAACACTACTGTCTCCTAATAATAATTTAACACTTTGATATCATACTAAATTGGTAAATAACAAACATTTTAAACCATTATATATAATTTGTAAACAAAAATATTAAAATATCTTCACACTGAGAATAGCAATTATTTATTAATTTAATTTACAATAAACACACACATATATAATAATAGAACACACTAAAGTTTGAATGACTTTTCTAGGTGACTTCACCACCCACAGGCAGCTTTCGAGAGACTGGTCTGATAATTGTGATCTTTGCTGCGGAGATCGCGAGTCACATCATCCCCTGATTACACCGAGTCCCACCCCTTGAGCGAGATGACGATATGATCAATGAGTTGGTACAAGCGAGATAGCGGTGATCCCATCTTGTGTCCCAGTCCACAGGCTACATTGTCAGAGTATCGGTGGCTGCGTGTTTGACCGAATTACTTACAGATATAATGGACGTATTACTTTATAACGTGTTTCTAGAGCAATTTTAGCTCAATAACTTCTAAATAATTCCATCGTAATTCTCATTAGGTAATGAAGTTATTTAATAGTAATTTTAAATAATAATTACGAATCTGTAATGAAAATAGTCGCAGGAACTAAATCGTTTTAAGCTAAGTTATACTTAAGTATGTTTGGTTTTCCACCAGGATTTTCTTCTTCATTTACAATATCATATTAAAAGATTTCAAAGGCCCAGAAATAATGGAAATACAAATAAATTTCTTGTGGACTATCAGTAAAGCAAACATTAAAATGTCAAGTTAGATCACGGTCGAGAAGGAACCTAATTGGCTGGGCGGCGGGTCGGGCCAATCAGCAGCCGTCATGTTAAGGGGGCGGTACGTACAACTTCTGAATTGAAACCGAGCTGTGAAGCAAAGTCGTCGCTCGCCACGTGTTAGACTATATTCTAAATATGGAATAATCTCTATGAAACATTCAACTCTAGAATGATATGACATTGTATCTATAGGTGTATTCAAAACGCAAGTGTATTTATTGCATAGCTGTATTATTTGATTATAAACAAGACGCTCGAAGTATTTACTCTAAACATAAATAAGTTCGACTGAATTGCAGTCTCCATACACACGTGTAATACTCGTCACAGTGGCACACGTTTCAGTATATAAATCGTTACATTTCAAAATGAGCTAGATCAAAATTTATTCGTTCATATAAATAAGTAACATGTTTAGATTTTCAGTTTTTGTACACCGAGAACCAAGTTCAAATTTTGCCTTCCCTAAGGTTTTTAGTTTTATTTATGGTCTTTAGATATTGATTCCAAATCGATTATATTCGATCACATAGAATAATAAGAAAAAAACACTGTTCCTCGGACAATTTTTATTTTCAGCTACCATCCTTAACTTGAAAATCAAAAACACTGAAAGGCAAATAAACGAAAGATTCATTATTTATTTAGCTTTATTGAATTTTATTTGATGTTTTTATATTTACCTTATCCATCTACAAAGAACCCTGTTATCTTTGGGAGGAAGAACGAATGTTAAGCGTGAACTTAAATTTAATTTTGAAGAAACAGTTACAAGATGTAGAGCGTAAATGAGCGGAAGTATATAGGAGTATCTACTTAGGACGGTTTCTTTAAATATATTTTGCTTCAAGGTCTTTTGGTCGATGGTCTTCGATAGCTTCTACTGCCTTCTTAATCTTGGTTATTCTGTGTAAAAATTAAAATCTTAACTTAATAGTTTGTGGGTATGTTTATAAAAGGTAATTTATGGAAATACTGAATACTGAAATACGATTCTAAAAAATACTTCACTAGAAGAAAGCTACGTTTAGCCTCATGATTATATCTCCTTCATACTGCCTTATAATCGTATAGGATAACGGAAGTGATTCTATTGACTAATTGTGGGTACTTAGACGTTGTGCTTTTGAACGCTTATTATTATTGAAACAAAAAATCTATTGGATTTAGAATATTTTTTATTAGGTTTAATGAATAAAATAAACATGAATAAAAAATGTGTAAAGTTCACACGCGGTGGAAGTGTAACGTTCATAAAGAAGATGACAAGAGTGTATACCTTACTCTAATACACGAAGGCAAGTGAGACACTACTCTCACTTTACGCGATACAGTGTTATGCTCACCACTTTTTTGTCACCCAAAAAACTTGCGGATCAGAATTTCAAATCCCTCCTTTAACTAATACGATATTTCACTTATAAAAATGATTATGTGTAATTAGCGATTATCTTATTTGAAACAGTGGTATTGCATCGACGAGGGTTGCTAATCTCGACGTTCATCTGTATGCAGGTCTTGAATCCGGGGGAGTTCAGAACACACGATCCGCACGCACCGATATTTGAGTGGAGTAATCCGTTAACGTCGTCAGTGATCAAATGTAGATATTTTATTATGTGCTGAAAACAATAGAATAATAAATCTCAAATATACCATCTCTAAATTGTTCTATACTTCTTTATTACGTGTACTACAGTTTGCTTTTTGTCCAAACTTCGAAAAGTATAACTATGCATCTTATATATCTAAAACCGGCTGTATTGACGGCCTTGATATAATAAATTGTAGAGTTATAGCTTTTGAAGTTATACTTCATTTGTCGCTTTAGGGAAAAATGATGAGAGTAAATTTTTCGATGCGCGCGCACACCGTCACGAAAAACCGCACCCTGAAGTTAGCTATAGTCAATATTTTGTTTCTTTGTATTTGTTGTTTGCATTTCTTTGTATTAAAACTTTCAATGTATTAAATACTTTTTTTCTATTGTTAGTGTCGTTTTTTCTACAAACGTAAAATAAGGTGGAAGATAAAAAAAATGTATCAAAAAATTTAAAACATGATAAAATAGATAGAAAAAAATAGATAAATAGATTTAAATTTAAAAAAATTTTATCTTGTTACGCCAAAAAAGTATAACTTCTAGAGCGTGTACATAAGTACACACACACTTTTTCTAAATTTATTTTTGGCAGCGAGACTTTTTTTTTAGAAGATTACAAGTGTATTGTAATAATTTCCAAGTTCCGACAAGATGGTGGCTTCCTTGCCAGAACTTTCCACGGAGTTTTTGTGGCATCTCAGAATTCATGCTTCGTGATATTTTCCATCCACTTCACTTGGCAGAATAATCAAACTATATTACGTAAAATTCCACCAATAATACAAAATATAGATTCAAATAACACAAGATTATGAATAAAATATAAAAGTTAGCATAAGTATTTTTTTTCTCGAACTGACTACGCTATTGAGCTAGCAAGGTCTTAACAGCTTCACCGGACTACTAAGGCGAGCGCTTAAGGCACTCAGCCGATTTTATATTGGCAACCACCTAAAGGGTGCACGGCACACCTCGACTTGGCTGTTGCCCGTTGCATGCAAAATCGCGACCTATCTTAGCTAACCTAGCTAATTATTCATATATGTTTGAGTTGTTGATATGTGTACCAAGCATATACGCCTCAACAACTCCATATATTTTTTATCGCAAAATTGAAAGTTTTTTTCATTTCGATAAGGGAAAAAAGTAAACCCTTCCACCAAAATGTGTAGCGTGTAGCGTGCACGTGTATGGGGGTGATCGTGGTTAGCATAAGTCCTATGAACAGATAGTTCAATAAACAACAACCGTGGGAACTTTACATGCAACAAAGAAAATTTTAAAATATGTATTCAAAAACACTTTAAATTAAAGAAAAATATTGATCCTTGTAGAATATATTGTCATAGCGTTTATTCTATTCACAAAACATATGCATCGAAGACAAAAATATCAAAAGGGTTAAATTGAAGATCCAAGGGTTAAAAAATAAAACACTTGAAAGTGTTAAAAATGAATTAGGCACGCGTGGCTGTTCATTGTGTAATCACACAATAGTAATTCAAATAAAAGGACATCAGTAATATTTTAAAACGATTTATAATAGTCTGAATGATGAATCCATTCTAGTTAAAAAAACTATTATATATAACGTCTTAAAACGTTTCGTTATTTAATACTATAAATTCCTACCTTTAAATTGAACATTGGGTCTTTCTTAATAACTGTGCCGTCAAGAAAATTTTAATATTTTGACATACCTATTCATCGAACTGACTTTACTAAAAATTTATTTTGTAATGAAAAGATTAAATCTCTTAAACAATTTTTTTATATGTTTATTTTGTTTTTTTTTTTTCAAATGTTTTATTAGTGTAATATTTTAGTACTACTATAGTACTTACGATTTCAACACCCATAATTACCTATAAGTAATTATTGGTAAATGAGAGGATATAATAACTCGTGAGTGTAATTAATTCAAACAGAACAGACTCCCACACAGTCCCGAGGCAAGAGTTCATTAGATACTCGTACATAAATCCGCAATGCATTTCGCCAGGAACCATTATCTTACCACTAAGCGTAGGTAGATGTACTGTCAACGGCAAAACGACAACTCATTCAATATCAGCGCCCTTTACCCTTCACTACGCGTCATTAAGGGATTGAGATTTCAGTACACAGGAACGTGAAATGTTTGGTAGATACGGTAAGATTGTATATATTTGTATGTTCCTACATTATTTCTCACTTTATAGCCGATATTTAGTATAATTTATTAAATAAAATTATTTAGAAGAACTATTTCATTAATAAATGTAACTCGTTCTATGCACGTATCTTGTTTTCAAATTGTAAGACACTTTACAGGTCAATTTTGTTTGTCTGTACATCTAACACATATTTCTGTGTCTATCGATGTTAATGGAGATGTGTAAGTATACAGAAAGTAGGTATATGTCAATCAGTTAGTTACAGCCATTATTTGTAAAAAAATGCTACAATCTAATATTTTTAGGAAAATGAAAAAGATTAGTTTAAATATTTAAATGTTTATTTAATTGGTTTTATTTGTTGAGGGAATTTGTGTGTAAAATTGATAAGCTATAAAAACATTAATACACAAATCGACAATCAAGATTTTTTGAATCTGCAAATAAGTACGTAATAACTTTAAAATCCCATTTCGCATTTAATGCTATTATATTTTAAGCAATAACAATATTTCGAAAATAACTAGCGATCGCCCATATTTCGTTCGCATTCAATAAGGCTATGGTCACTTAGGAAAAACGTAACTTTTTACCAGGAATGGATTTTCAGAATCCTATCTATATTGTAGTTTCAGAGATATCTCCTGCAAACAAAAAAAAATGTAGCTCTCTATAATAACAATTTAGGTAATTGCATGCCGGAGTAGTGAAGACAGTATTCAATAATGCAATAAATTACATCTCTGTGCGAAGTGATTTGCGACCGTGAGTCTAATACCTAGTTCGTGATTGTTTTTACTTAAGTGATTAAATATTAAATGTATTTATAACTCGTTTTTTGGTCAGGCTTTAACATAGTACAAAATTGAAAAGATACAATATATACTAGGTACTCATACTGTTTCCATTATTGTTTCCATGTTTATCGTAATTTATCTTATACAATGAAAATATAGTTCCTTTGAACTATGGACTTAACTAACAATTGTTACCAATCGGTGAGGATTTTTTCATAGACGGTTTCAAGCTACTTGTTTATTGGATTCCATTAACCCTTTTCCATTTTTTATTATGCCCAAGAAAGAGGGCGAGAATCAGCTGGTATTATTATGAACACTATTACCATATCCAACCGGCAAACTTGGCTCTAAGGTATACAATTGTGCTTTTAGTTGTGCGAGTGTACGCACCTGTACACGGCACGAGGCTGGTGACAAACGAGCGTCGTGAGTAAAAATCGCGCCACTCTCGGTTGAATTAATTCGTTTCGCGGTGTCTCTTAGCGTCACAACGCTGCGTCGCATCACGCCTGATAAGTTATAGCAATAGCGTAGAATAACCCCATTTCAATAATGTACACAACAATATTAGCTATACAAACTCAAAATCAAAAATACTTTATTCAATTTAGGCCCTAACAAGGCGCTTATGAACGTCAAAAACTGCCACCGGTTAAGAAACAACCCAGTCATCGAGAAGAACCGGCAAGAAACTCGATCTGGTTTATCTTTTTAAGAGATATAATATTTAGACTATATTACATAAATGACAGAAATGTTTTTAATGGTAAACTCAATGCGCGGTTATTTAAATCCAAAATTCTTTGTATTATGGTAATAAAACAATGACTATACTGTTACGCATACACGTGTATCAGTTAGACATTAACTAATAATATTCTTCACACAAAAAACTGAAATGTACGGGAATCGTACCCTTCGATTGTTTAACTCAGTAGAGTTTAACTATTATAGTACCACGAATACACAATATAAATACAGTAGATTTATACTGTGACGAAGCCTACCTACTTATAGACAGAATAATCTAGGTCTAATTGGTATAAGTAATTTAAGAACTATATATTATAAATACGTATTTGTTGGCTATTTTGAATTAATTTATTCGTAATAAATAAATAACCTAATACAATTAGTTAACAATTATACTTAACTGTAGTATGTGAATTTCCACTGATGTTTCGGAAGTGCAATTTTCATTGCAGACATTTTTTATATATCTAGTAAAATATTAGTCGTCGAAGGGTTAGTAAGTACCTATAGACGTGAGAAATATTGTAATAAATCAAAAGAAAAAGAAAGAATAAGTGATACAGTTGTTTTTTAAGATATCGTTATATAAATAAAGGTCAGGTGTATTTTATTACGTGAAAATCTCAATAAATATCATTTAATTTATTGATAATTATTAAATCCGACATGAAAGTGTAACCTTAAGCTAACCTTGCAATAACAAATATGCCTATTTCATTAAAAATTTGAAAATGTTTACAGGCAATAACGATTATGCCTATGTAATTACAAACTTGAGAACGTTCACAAACCTCGCAATAACAATCATGCGTATTTCATTAAAAATTGAGAACGTTCACATGATTCTTTGTAGAGAATTTAAATTCTCTTTAACCAAGACAAATTCTTTTTTAAAAACTCTCTATTTTATAATAACACATAATTTCGTTAGCCTTTATATAATTTAATGGTTTTAACAATTTTATAATAATAACAAATAAAATACGTGTTGCGTAAATTACTTTGTACCTGCCGTGTCTAGTCATCCCTACATCGTAGCTCAGTCGTAGCAGGCACTTAGCTGTCCGCCCGGGGCGCTCTGATTTATATGTCGGCTACACCCACTTGTGACAATTTATTTCAATTAACGCCCAAACGTGCCTCAAGCAAATTATTCGGTACACCTATATCAGCATTAGCTGTTTCGTTTGCTATGTATATAATTAATTTTATTAACCACTGTTTATTTAAAACTAGTGGGCGCCCAGTGGTCATCCGACCATAGTTTACTGATATTTTAAAGTTTGAACTTAATTAGGGTTCTTTTGTCAAAGGGTATACTTCTATAATCATATCATAATTATATAAGCATTAAAAAACTATGTGTTAATGAAAAATGAAATCAATTATAACTTTAAAACAAAAAACACTGGTAAAGCTCTCAAATTCTAAGTAAACATAATTTTACGAAAATAAAGAAATTTATCGCAACCCATGATACAATTTTCAATTAATTTTACACGACACCATGGGTGGGTCGTATTTCTACGGTGATATTGAATTAAATGTAGTCTGTTAATTATGAGAAACAGTGATATGCCCAGTATCATCTTTTGGAAAAGTAATTGATACACAGTACAATCAAATGATGAATCCAAAACAAAGATGTTTTTAATACCACCATCTACTTTTGGAAATAAATTTTTTGAACTGTCACCTTTGTCACCTGTCACAAACTTTGACATCAATAAAACCAAGGAGAAATTATTAATAATTATTTCAGTGGTCGCATAAATCTACTATAAACTATTTATCAATTAATTATTATATATATATATATTTATTATATTTATGTTTATCAATTAATTATTTATGTATAATATATTATGAATTTACATATCATATTATTATAAACTTAACGTACAATTTGACCAATTGATCTCAAAGAACGTGTTAGGCATGCCACGTCCATGTCAAAATTATTATATTATTGTAAAATTTGCCTGTAATTTGACCAGTTACATTCAAAGAGCTTGTAAGGTATAAAAAGTAAGTCGTTTTATGAATATTATAATAATAGTTATATGTTATAATATCATTGTTGAATATAGGATGAAAAAGGGTAATTGTAACGTAAGTGTAAAAAAATACATACAGTCGAGTATAGCAACCTCCTTCGCAACCTTTTTTGAAGTTCGTTATTGACGGCTGCAAAATGTCGTTTTTATTTACAAGTATGTATTCGCTGTGTAAAATTGAAGCGGTGGTGTGAGTAATGCATATTTTAATTAATTTAATGTACTTCTAATGCATTTTATATAAAATAAATAGCTTTCTGCACTTCTCCGCCACATAAACTTTAACTATGCCAAATGTCAAGTTCATACGTTCACAGAATTACCTTAAAAAGGGGTACAAAGTTTTTGCTTCACGTATTAATATATAGATGATGATGATGATGTAGTTTCAGCGACTTGTCCCTACGTATGGCAGCTATGTAATAATGTGGGTTATCAAAAGCGTTACATTTTATATTTACAATTCATGAAGATTATAGAATCTTCACACAAACTACTTAATTTTTTTGCCCGTAACTTAAAATCTGTGACTATTCCCAAATTAAATATACGTTATACATTAATACTTAAAATATTAAATTACATAAGGATTGATAACTCAATATAAAACGCAAATAGCCGATTATTTATTAATAATATAATATAAAATATAAGTTTCATTACTGTGGATATACAACAGGTAACAATTTTGTACTATATTATTTAACTAAAGGACACACACATACATGAAAAGTAATTTTATTTTATAAATATGTATAGATAATTGTTATGTTTGCATATCCGACAGTTTTACATACAATTAATTTTATTATACTTGAACTACTCAGATAATAAAGCAATTTGAATGCACTAAAGTGATAGATGATCCTTGAAGCTAGAAAACCTAATAATGTAACAATACTTTATTTGGGAAAAAAATTGAATAAATCACTCAGCCCTAGAAAATAAAATATTGAAATCAGTATTTTTTTAAGTGAACAATCGAGTACTAAACGGTTTACACAGTGAATCCCAATCATTCGAGAGAATTCATTTGTTCGCTAAAAGCGTAACAACACTCAAATCCGTAGTGAACTCAACGACACGGCGGCGGCGGCGGTTCGCAAACAATGAGCGACGGCTCGCGAAAAAGTCCTTTTAAAAATGTTGCGGCACGTACGGTGGGAAGGCACCCATTACTCTGAAGTGGCGATTGTTGATTTAAGATTTAGCTGTGAGCACGGAAATAGAATGTCCGTTTTCATGTTTCACCATGCGGAATTGTTAATTGGTATCGTAGGTACTGCTTTCTATTATAGCAAAAAAGGATAAAATCAGTTATATTATCACCATTTATTTTCGAGTTGTTTAAGCGATTTTATTTATGTATATATTTTGTTTTACGTCACGAATTTACATGTCTTGATACGACTTAAATATAGAGTGTTAATTTTAAATTACCTTTCCGAATATCAACAAATGTGTTTAAATAGTTTTGTATGTTAGTATATTGACAGTTCGTACTACTGTACGAATTGTTTTCAAATTTAATGACTTTTACTGATTGTACAGTGTACCTTTGTGTATATTATTAAAATCTACATAATATAATACAAAGTAATGAAACGGTGTCAGTAATGCTATCATTTCTTATTCAAATTTAATTTAAATCTACATGTATGTTTTGTTGCAGTGACCGCTATGTTAAATAGAAGTCAATGAACAGTCAAGAATGTGCAGACTTGAATCATAAGCATATTAACAATGTTGGTTTCATTCATGTTTAAAATAATTTAGATAAAAATAATTCATATTTCAAATAATTTCTAATTCTATAAAAAACACAATGTAATGGAATTGTGTGTGTTTTTGTGGAACTAAAAATGTTTTCATTCAATATTTATTAAACTCTAACAGAAAACGTAATCGAGATAACAAACAAGGTAAATTCACGAAAATTATAATTTGAAATAAAACCTAACATAGATAAAAATAAATCCATGATTACTCATGTTCGTCCGGGTCATGTTTCAACGAAACGATTAACCTAGCGCCATCTATGATTTGTTGTGAAAAGTTCGTATTTTATTATTTTCAGTGAAAGTAGTGTGAAGACTAACTTTGATTAACTATATTTCATTTCCATTCAGCCCACAATATGAGTATAATACATGCATTATTGTATATACAGATCTTTGTGAGTAAAGAGTATAAGAATAGCCGGTAAAGGTTGTGCAAGATTAGGTAGTCCACTAAAACTATGAAGGTCCTGCCAAGTCAACAGTAGTTAGTTAAAAAAAAAACTGCCAGGTTAGACCACGGCGCGGACTCATTACTGGCACACTCACTATCTCTGCTGAAATGTTTTTCAATATTATTATGCCCATAGCTATTTAGCTACGGGGATTTTCCCCAAAGAAATTTATTTGAACTTCTAAAGGTAATAATTAAACAAGTTACATATAGTTACATATTTGTCATATTTACATCTTACAATACTGTAGTCGTTCGCTTTTAGATTTCTTCGTTTTCTCTTCATATTACCCCTGATGTCTATAGTCTGTCTTAGGATGGCTTATGACGAGCTTTTGTACCTTACAAAAGTGACGGTGGAAATTTCTGGAAAGCTTATGTATAATATGCGAGATTCTACAAAATTAGACGCGTGATAATTATACTGTTAATTTTTACAATAGTCGAGTCGTGTGTATTCTCCGATCCCACGCTTATCTATCGTTTATTTGTAACAGCACGATCCCATACAGAGTCAGACAATATATTATAACTTATTATTGAGGATTAGTCAACGATTCGGAATATGAAGATTTGTTTAAGATTCTTGAAATACGTGTACATGTATACACATAGTCGATGCGGTCAGTGATGACAATAAATACTTCGTAGTTACTGTCACTATTTTTTTGTGCAGATCTTACCTTTACCTTACAATACTTTATACATAAAAATGCGTAGATATCACCGACATCTTTCCTGTCTTATATTGTATAAGACGAACTATACAATTCAAAGCAATTACTATTTACTAATAATTTTACAAAATGATTTAAGTAACACAAAAATAATAAATAAAGAACAAATTAATGTTGTTTAAGTAGATCAATTCTATATAATCATTTTTATTTATGTATCTGTAATATGTTTAGACATAGAAGTATGTGTGTAGAGCTGCGACATCATGACTTTTATAGGCCAAACTATGGAAGTCAAAGCAAATACTATTTATTCATAATTCTGCAAAATACTTTAAGTCACACAAAATAATGATCTGATGATGAACTATCAAACTAATGTTATACAAGTAATAAATCAATTGCAAATCAATAATATCAATTGTTATTTATGTCTTATTGAAATCCATATAATAATAATTCTTATTTATCTAGCTTTAATATAGTGGCGCTAGTGTCAATGTCTCTAATATAGTGGCGCTAGTGTCAACGTGTCTAATATAGTAGCGCTACTATCAATGTGTATCTCTAATATGGGTGCGCTAGTATCAATGTATATTTCTAATATGGTGGTGGTAATCTCAATGTTCCGGTCGTATTGTAGTCTCGCTTCTAGAAGGTGACGTAATCATAGATAAGAATAGTATACTGGAGAAGACGTAACGGCACCGGAGGTGGGTGATAACACATATTACGTACACCGGGGTAGAAAAATAACATTTTAAAAACATTAACTTTATTTCCTCAGTTATACATATTTTTAATGACAATAAATAAATGTGATATTCCATAAAAGCATTTAGCTAAACAATTATTTAATAACATTTTAAATTATAAATATACCCAATAAATGCCCAACAAACAAACCCAAAACATTTATAAGAAATGCTAAATTTTGCCTCCATTTTATTCATGGTAAGTATTGTGTCAAGTTTTATGACAAAAATATATACATTAGCAGCAATTAGCAATAGCTTATATTAATATTTTTTCTATCGCTGATCAACATTGTTTGTCATCAAGAAGGTAACGTTTACGAATTAGCAATATATTTTAGCGTATCAACAGATATTAAACCATTCCCAATACAACAATCAAAAGAAATTATTTGGCAATTACATTATATACATAATAAAAACTATTTATTAACGGCAATTTGCACTAAAAAGTTAAATATACTGGTAGTATTAAGTACAGTTTAGTTCTGTCGAAATGTGTAACAATATCCATTTTTCAAATGGCTTATAGATTTAAATTTTATTTGAGATTTGGGTGCAAGCCCCATTTAACCATCACAATTCTTATAACAACATCTTACAAAAACGCCAATCTCCTCCGTAGTTTAAGTAGTATGAAATATTAGATTTTTATACTCTCGTATCCGGCATATTTGCTAAACCTTTGATAATTTCATAGTATATGTCAATACCTTTCATGAATATTTCAACATTTAAATATTCGTTATCGTTATGTAATAAGGGTACAGTGTGTGTTTTAGCTGAAAATCCTACGGCGGGAATCCCTTTGTTTCGTAAAACCAGCATGTCAGTCGTGGCTGGACACACTATAGGCACGACATTGTAGCCCCTGTCAAAATTAAATAAATCATTTGAAATAATAATCAACTTTTGGTAAGAAATTGTTTTGCATTGGTCGTAAAAATTCAAGCCAATACATGCTTTCTAATGAATAAAAAAATGATATATTTTGCTTTTATTTTTTTAGGACAAGATTTCATTTCCTAACATTATCTTGTTTAAGTAATGTTCTATTGCGTATTACAATGAAACTCTTAAACAAAGCCTACATTTTCTATTTTATATCTATTCCATGTTTCCTTTGCCTAATGCAAAAATGCACGTATATTTCCGCGCTAAATCAAATTTAGGGTATTTTATACGAAAAATGACAGCATAGTACAATTAAATTAGAAAAAAGTGTAGAACCTATCAATCAATATATAATAATCGAAATAAAAAAATGCGATAACAGATCTTATAATAATAACCTACTTTGCAGTAATTACTTACATATTATTCAAAGTACCGCGCATATTCACCCAGTAAGGATTATTTTCATCTAACTTAGTTTTGTGTGAAACATCTTCGCGACGTATGAAATTTAGTTCCGTTCCATTTCCAGCTTCACTCAACCATTCTTTGACCTATGATTATCAAAATAAATATAGCTAACAAATAAAAATTAAAAATGCATGGTCTTTTTATCTCAAGAAATCTTACACATAATATTTGCTGTCGGATATGCTAACATTACTTATAGGTTACGCAAACTGCTTGCTGTAGACCAAACTCTCCTAGAATCTAATAAGCACTACGCATTTAGCGATGTTTGAAGCGAGCAGAGTGGTGCGCATGCGCAAGAGAGTGGAAGTCAACCAACAACATTGTTTACAGAGATATCTTGTAAACAAAATATATTTTTGCTTTCAATTTTTTGTAATGTTTTCTTCTTTGTACATAAAATATATTGTTAAGATAATAACAACGTAGCCAGTAATAACTACAATTAACAAATTATAGTAGATGTTGCAAAAATGTTTTGTTTGGGTTATTTGAAGTATAGTTGAAAACGACCTGATCACGGCGATAGATAAAAAAGAAATATCATTGAACAGTTAAATGTTATTACTCTATATACGTACCATATCTTGTACATTCGATATGTTGGCATCGCTTGACAGTCGCATATCAACCACTAAAGACATTTCTGAAGGTATAACATTAGCAGTGTATCCACCCTGAAATGATTTGTTTCTTTTTTGTATGAAACATTTTTGTTTCTCTGCCTTCGTAATAAATATTGTTTTAAATAGAAGAATTATTGTTTAGGCATATGCGGATTAATACTACAAATAGACAGTCGCATATCAACAACCAAAGACATTTCTGAATGTATAACATTAGCAGTGTATCCACACTGAAATGATTTGTTTCTTTTTTGTATGGAACATTTTTGTTTCTCTGCCTTCGTAATAAATAGTGTTTTAGATAGACGAATTATTGTTTAGAGATATGCGCAGTAATACTACAAATAGACTAGTTTCGCAGGTTTCTCCCGCGATTTTAATATAAATAAAATACAGTTTAGCGCCACCTAGTGCTGAGTTATAGAAAAATGAACAGCATAAAGACATTCTCAATGCGAAAACATTCGTTATGGCAATTTTAATAATGATCGATCAAACGGTATTAACATCCATTTTTATATATGGGTATACAGAATTAACAAATACTCAAATAATTTATGCAAATAATGTGGTAAATTAGATCTATATTATATTTATTTTTACACTAACACATTATTCTTTAAGACTTACCTGCAACATGTTAATATTGAGACTGGTGTAAGCTCCGTAATCTAATTTTCTTACAGATTTCACAACGTTTTTTTCCTCGTCTCTGTATTTCATAATAGCGTTAATTAAACGTTGTGCCTGCAAACAAGGTATAGAGCATTGTAGTGATATAAGAATAATTTACAAAATACTAAATGATACCGATGAAATAAAATATCTAATTTTGGTGAGTGGTGTAGCTGCTCTTAAGGAGATTCAGTAGGTATTAAAAGTTTCTGTGGAGGATCTTGTTACAACTCAATTATTATATCGTACTTTCTACGGCATTTGACCTAATAGACATTTAGGAAAACATTTAATAATTATACACTTACAATAATATATTAGCAATGACAGATTCCTAGCTCATGACAATGCAAAAACAGAAGACCGTCCATTTGACATTTCGTAATATAAATTTTATAATACGAAGTGAGAGAGTCGCAGTAAAAAGGTTACTAGCACGTAAACATGCAAATAGAGTTCCTACATCACTCCCCCCCAAGTGCAGGACAAAGATGGTGTGAATCTGCGAATCGAACACGTTTATTACACCGTGTCCGATTTTGAGTTTGATTTTTGTCACCCTGCACTGATAATGTTTTAGTTAATGATGGTGTATAGTTATCTAACTCTGTTTCTTGTGTCAGTATGTAAGCCGGCTTTAACCTGTCAATAGATACTGATACCATTTTATTTTTGATATTAATTTTGTATACCTTCGGTCCTCTCTCTAGCACCCTGTAAGGGCCTGTGTAAGCTGGCTGAAGGGAGCCACGTACTGTATCATCCCGGATAAAAACGTGGTCGCATGTTTTTAAATCTTTGAATATAAATACTTTTTCTTTACTATGACGTGACGCAGGAATGGGTCTCAAATTTTTTGCAAAATGACGCATACGGGCGGAAAAGTCAGCCATATCAGTAGTTCCGCTTGACGAACGTTCAAAAAATTCTCCAGGTAGTCTTAGAGGTTCGCCATATACAATTTCGGCGGGTGATGTTTGTAGGTCAACTTTATAGGCGCTTCTTATGCCTAGCAGTACGAAAGGTAAGCATTCTGTCCAGTGATTCGATGCGTGGCACATAATTGAAGCTTTTAATTGACGATGAAATCTTTCCACCATACCATTGCACTTTGGGTGATATGCAGTTGTTCGTTTGTGATTAAATGCGCATATTTTTGATAATTGCTGAAACAAGGCAGATTCAAATTGTCGGCCTCTGTCCGTGATTATATCAACTGGACTACCAAATCTGGCAATCCAACCTGAAAAAAGCGCTTTTGCCACTGTCTCGGCTGTAACATCCATAATGGGTATGACTTCTGGCCATCGAGAAAAGCGATCGATGGCTGTTAAACAGTATCGATAACCTTGCGATACTGGTAGAGGTCCGATCATATCAATATGAATTTGTTGAAATCTAGCACGAGGTAAATCAAATGTGTCCAATGGTGCCGATACGTGTCGACTTACTTTAGTGCGTTGACATTGAAGACATGTCCTGGCCCATTCCCTACAATCTCTTCGTATACCTGGCCAAACGAACCGTTGTGAAATTAATTTCACTGTTGCGTTGGCACCTGGGTGACTAAGTGAATGTAAAACATTAAATACTTTTTTTCGCCATTCCTTTGTTATAAAGGGTCTGGATGTAGGTGTACTGATATCGCAGTACAAAAATCTATGACATCCTGGTAGCTTGAATTTATGTAAACGAAGTGACGAACCTTCTTTAAGTATATTTTGTAATTCTTGGTCGGAATACTGAGATTCAGCTAAGTCTTCCATTTTAATTGGTACTTCAAGTTCATCTATTCGTGATAAGGTGTCAGCAACTATGTTATTTTTTCCAGATATATGCCTGATATCGGTCGTGAATTGGGAAATAAAATCCAGATGTCTGTATTGCCTGGGTGAACAATTCCGCTTTTTTTCATGAAAAGCGAAGCTAATTGGTTTATGATCTGTGTATATTACAAAGTGTCTGGCCTCAAGCATGTGTCGAAAGTATTTAATGGCTTCATAAATTGCAAGAAGTTCGCGATCATATGGCGAATATTTCTGTTGTGCTGGAGTTAATCTATGCGAAAAGAAGGCTAAAGGTTGCCACTTGTTATTTTTAAATTGCTGTAAAACGGCACCAATTGCTGAATCCGAGGCATCGGTTACTAATGCAAGGTTAGCTTCACAATCTGGGTGAGCTAGTAACGTTGCATTGCATAAGCTCTCTTTACTTTCATTGAACGCTTCAAGTGTGTCTCCATTCAGAGTGATTGATTGTGAATTTTTGACATTACCCGCTAATAAGGCATTTAGTGGTGCTTGTATTCGTGCGGCGTGTGGTATAAAACGTCGATAAAAGTTTAACATTCCCATAAATCTACGCAACTGTTTAATATTGGTAGGAAGAGGAAAATCTTTTATAGCTTTAACTTTAGCATCAAGAGGTTTCGTACCACTTGCTGATATCTGGTAACCTAAGAATGTTACCTCGTTGGCTCCGAATACACACTTTGAGACATTGATCACTAATCCATAACGTTGCAACCTGGAAAAAATTTCTCGTAGATGCTTTTTATGTAAGGCTTCATTTTTTGAAAAAATCAAAAAATCGTCGAGATATGTATAACAGAAATCTAAACCCCTAGTAATTTCATCAACAAATCTTTGAAAAGTTTGCCCAGCATTCCGAAGACCGAAGGTCATATATGGAAATTCAAATAGCCCAAAAGGAGTTGTAATTGCCGTTTTTGGAATATCTGTTTCACAAACAGGTATTTGGTTGTAAGCCTTAACTAAATCTATAGTGCTGAATATTTTACAGCCCTTTATGTTATGTGTGCAATCATGAATGTGTTTAATAGGATACCTGTCTGGGATGGTTCTAGCGTTAAGCATCCGATAGTCACCGCATGGGCGCCACCCATTATCTTTTTTAGGGGCTAGGTGCAGTGGTGATGACCACGCACTTTCGGATGGTCGCGCTGTTCCACTTGTTAACATCTCTTCAAACTCTTGTTTAGCTATTTTTAACTTATCTGGAGCAAGACGACGTGGTGCACTACATATTGGAGGGCCAGGAGTTGTACGTATGTGATGTACTGTAGAGTGTGTGGTCGTACGATTTACACCGGGTGGTCGAGTGATTTCAGGAAACTCTAATAAAATTTTGTGATAAATCGTATTGTCTAAAGGTATTTTAATAGAATGTATGTTTGCAGAGTCATAAACTAATGAAGCAACAGATGATAATCTTGTAATGCTATCTAACAATCTCTTATTACGACAATCTACTACTAGTTGATAGTATGCTAAAAAATCAACACCAATAATAGCTTTGGTAACGTCTGCCACAATAAAACGCCAGGTAAAACTTCTACGAAGTCCAAAGTCTAATTTAAGATTAATGTGACCGTAAGTGTTGATTATAGAACCGTTAGCTGCTCGAAGTTGGTAGTCTGTTTTGTTAAGTTTCTCTTTTACTAAAAACCGAGGATAAACACAAAGATCGCTACCAGTGTCCACTAAAAAATGAATTTTTGATGTGCGATCGGTGATGAATAGGCGACCTGTAGTACTTGGGCAATCATTGGCCGCCATTATTGATTGCCCTTGTAGTTTTCCATCTGATAATCACAAGGCTTTGAACAACGTGTGGCTTTTTTACCAAATTTCATATGGTACCAGCAAACTGGATATCTTCGGTAACTAGAGTTCAGTCGAGTTGGTGGAGACCGGGATCGAGATACATTTCTTGTACGAGAACGCGCACTTCGGGACTGCTGCAATGTTAGTTGTTGTACTTGGTCACGCAATGCAGCTACTTCTTTTAAAATATCATCCAATCTGTTTTCTTGACCAGTTGAGGCTACATGGTGCTCCGCTGAAGTAATATCTAGGATACGATCTGCAAGGTCTGCTAAAGTTTCTAACGAAGCAGTGGGTTGAGCTGCGAGTACTACCTGTACATTGTGAGGAAGTCTATCAATCCAGATAGTTCTCAAAAAATTATGTGGTATTCTAGGCCCTGCTAGACCTTGTAAATGTCTCAGAAATTGAGATGGCTTACGGTTTCCAACTTCTTCGTGAACAAGCAATTGCCTAGTTTTCCTTTCCTGAGAATCACTTACTCTACGGATTAGTTCCGTTTTCAATTTTTCGTACTGATTGGACTTGGGTGGGTTTGTAATTACGTCTTTAATTTCTCGAGCGTACAGATGATCCAATTGACCAATCACGTAGTTAAATTTAGTAGTATCACTAGATATGCCAGAAACGGAGAACTGTGCTTCGACTTGAGCGAACCATATTTCGGGTTCTTCTGGCCAAAACGGAGGAAGTTTTATACCTACTTTGAATAATTCAGGTGCAGTTTCTTCCGAGTTTTGCGAAGTGTATTTTAATAAATCATTTTTTTTGTTGGTCGACATCTTTTCGTGTCCCAGTTCGGGGTCACCAGTTTAGGAAAACATTTAATAATTATACACTTACAATAATATATTAGCAATGACAGATTCCTAGCTCATGACAATGCAAAAACAGAAGACCGTCCATTTGACATTTCGTAATATAAATTTTATAATACGAAGTGAGAGAGTCGCAGTAAAAAGGTTACTAGCACGTAAACATGCAAATAGAGTTCCTACAGACACAAATACCTAGGGCACTCTATTTTCATTGGAAATTTAGCACAAGCTCATTATTACCAAGAATTTTGGACTGTGGGTTATATTTTGTGAATATTTGTCAACTTGGGCACAGTAGGAATATAAGAGACAGTGGAAACTACCTATAAACGCTCGAAAACGGCAAACTAACACAAACAATACGTGCACACATTACACACATGGTGGAAGGGTTTTATTTTCATCCCTTATTCGAACCAAGTCGAGTAGTTTAGTTCGTTTCACATCCGATATACATGTAAGCGTTTGTGATATATGTATGAATAGCTTAGAATGGTTTAACTAGGTTAAATCCGGGATTTCGGTAACAGCCCAAGCCCAGGTGTGTGTGCACCCTTGCGCTATTTACCTAAAGAAAATCGGCCGAGTGCTTTAAGCGTTCGCCTTAGTCATCCGGTAAAGCTGTAAAGTCCTTCCAAGGCCAATAGCGTAGTCAATTCGAAAAAAAATTTTTTTGGGGATTTATCGTCCCCGAAACTATCTACATACTAAGTTTCACGGAAATAGATGACGCCATTTTTGAGATCCTAAATATATACAGATATAAAATATACAAGAATTGCTCGTTTACAGGTATTAGATTATATAGATATAATATGACCATATTACCGATATATTTGTGTTATTCATATACGTTGCTATAATCACTGAGTTATTTAGACGCAAACACGGTAAATAAAACAAAATGGCCGCCAAATTGACCAAAAAGGTAATATAATTTAATTACATACAAATATATGACTTTTAATTATGTATATTTATTCTTGGAGCCCAATACGCCTCACGTGCTTGCTTACAGTAAACAAATTATTTTTGATCAATTTCACAAGGACGAGTGCACAGGTAATAACTAGATTATCACTACATATCATTACATAGTATAAAACAAAGTTCGCTATAAACTCAAAAACTACAAAACGAACGTTCATGCACATTTCACCAGTAGACCATACACACACTTTATTTTTATAATACGTAATAAATTACAAATCAATAAATGGAAACTAAACTAACGTACAATAAACAACAATAGGAACATAAAATAAACTTTAAAAATGTTTGAGATAGAAACTTACCATGTTACCATGGCAAAGTATATAATACTAACGCTAAAGTGCATTGAAAGCTCTCAAAAGGAAAAAAATGGCTAATTTTAAATATTCTTCATTGGTGCTTCGCTCCTATTGATCTTAGCGTGACGATATTCAGCCTAAAGCATTCCTCGATAAATGAGCTATCTAAAGCCGATACAATTCCACCGGATAAAATCGGAACAGTAGTTCCTGAGATTAGCGCGTTCAACCATACAAACAAACAAATTCTTCAGCTTTACATATTAGTATAGATTTAAATTAGAACAAGAGGATGCATACATTATGGTAAGTTAATGGATCTGTACGACTTTATTAGCTACCGAAGACTGGGATATATACATATACATGTATATGTATGGTTATTTTATATACTAAATACCCGAGTAAATTGTTCATTAACTTGCTAATTTACTATACTCATTAATTAATCAAGGACAGAATAATTAAAATTCGTTCATTAATAAATCTTTTTGACGTCGTATTACGTACATATCGATTACTTAAAGTAAACAACGAACGTATGTATTAATTTATAATGAATAGTGTCTATAGCATATTACCGCTATAAATACCATGAGCTTGGTGGATCAGATTTAAAACAAAAACTAGTGATCGTCTAGTGGTGGGATTTCGACCATGAGCCATTAATTTTCCAAGTTGTGAAAACATTAAATTTCGTCAATATCTACTAAATAAATAAAGAAAATCGGTTAAGAAACAGAGGAACAAAATATACTTAACTGTTTTGCCTGCACCTATTATTCATTAGAAATAAATTGTATTAATTTTCTTTTTTTTCGAACTGACTACGTTATTGACCTAGCAAGGTCTTAACATCTTCACCGGACTACTAATGCGAGCGCTTGCGGCACTCAGCCGATTTTATTTCGACAACTCGCTCAAGTGTGCGCAGCATATCTCGGCTTGGGCTGTTGCCTGATACATGCAATTCGCGACCTATTTGAGCTAATCTAAACAAAGGTACATATTCATACTTATATTAGTTATTGAAACATACCTACATATATGTGTACCAAGCAAACATACCTCGACAACTCTTATATGAATATGAAGAATATATATGAATTATTCGGATAATTTTTCTAAACTATTACTGTTCGATAAGAAATAAATAAAACTCTTCCACTTTCATGTATAAGCATGTATTCGTGCATGTGTGTGGAGTTGGGTATACGTAATGTTTTTACAGTGTTGTGAGATTTTGTGTCACTGTATCGCGCGATCAGCGTACTCAAGGGCTCCACGCCGGGGGATCAGATCTAGGCTTGGGCCGCTGCCGAGGCAGGCCTAGTCTGGTGTGCGGGAGCGAAATTTACCCCCAGACCATGGCGGCATGATCTGTGGTTACGCGGGCGTGAACGTGAACACGCTCTGTTTGGAGAGACAGGCCGGAACTGATCGTTCACTGTCGTTATTTCATCGGGAGGGTAACTGATCGTTCACTGTCGTTATTTCATCGGGAGGGTCGGTAAAATTATATTAACCTAATAATATATTATATTACAAGAGTACATAGAACCCATACTTTGGTCATTGCAGATCCGTCCGGCATCATAAAACCGTGACCACCTTCGCCGTGGACGATGAACTGCATTTCTAAGTATAAAAAACGTTTCATTAAATATAATGACAATTAATAGATACTACTGTTCTAAAATTATATTACAATAGCTGATTCTCGCGACTTGTTCTACGTTATGCATCACACCGTAAGGTAAGGTACCACACGCGTACTGTTTATAGAAATAATTGAAAAATAAATAGCTCTTTAAGAGTTTAGTAAGCTTCTGTTAAACATAAATACCGTAACTGTGGAGAATCTAGATCTGAGCCTTACGCTAAAGTAATTATTTTTTTTTAATAAAACCCATTTCCATATACGATTGCAATTTTTAAGAGAATAAAGCTAATTATTAATAAATGAGTTTATTAATTAATGTTTCCTGTGCCTTTAAACATATTTCAAATTAATTTTATCATCAATTTCCCATCACCGAACAACATATTTAACTTGTTTTGATATGTGGTCAGAGAAGAGACATTGAATGTAACGTGTTTGAATGAGTGAATGTAAAAAACTTATTGATATTTTTATGAAGTCCTAATGAAACTACGTTCATTCTTAATAAACAACACAGACAGATTTTGGGTGCTACAAAGAAAGTGCGATTATTTTAACATAATTTAAATCACTACCCTAGTGTAATAGTATTAAACGTTTAAGGAATGAGGAATATTTATTACGAGCTTAGGAAATTTATAAGAAAATAAATGCATAGCTATAAAACAGTTGACTAATGCCTGTAAATTTTCCAAATCCCTAATGTAAATATACTCACGCCACGGTCTTCGATCTTCGTATAAAGCGAAGAGTGTATCATCCGTGGAAGGCAATCCTTCATCTAAAGCAAATCCTATATTCATTGAACGAAAAATATCAGTCTGAAGAAACAGTTTCATTCCTTTATATCCTCCAGTCTCTTCGTCTGTAAAAATAATAGTATTTCTGATAAACATGTGACTTCGATTTCATCTTCTCAATATTTTCTACGGTTTTTCCAAAAGGTTCTCCTCTTTTTACAGAATTTTTTGCATCTCTCTTTTTCTGTTACAACGGGATAACCGAAAATAAAATTAGTGACAGTGCGCTTATTTGATCACTAGTTTCTGACTACGACTTCGTTCACGTGGAATAGTTACTTTGGGCTAAAGCTAACACAAAGCAGAGACTCTTTAAAGAAAAAAAAAACGATTTTTTTTAATATTCCTTATTAGTGCTTAGATCCTATTCGTCATAGCGTAACGATATATAGCCTTCTTCGATAAATGAGCTATCTAACACTGAAATAATTTTTTAAATCGGACCATTAGTACCCGTCATTAACGCGTTCAACAAAGCAACAAACAAACCATCTTTATAATATTAGTATAGATTACGTTTATCTAAAAAAGACACTTTAATTGTATATTTTCTGTTTTTTCTGTGTTTCATCATATGAAATCCTAATCATAATAAAATTGCACTAAAAAGATAGAAAACAACACACATACACACAACATAAACTTTAAAGAAAATAAAGTTGCGTGTAACGTTAACGATTCAAAGAGTTTCAAATTTTTTAATTACATTATTAGTTAAGCTTATATAAACCGCAGTACCTGGCATTACAGTTATATATATAGTACGTAAGAGAGTGCAATTTTCTTGTTTCAGTTTGCGAATAGCTTCTAAGTATTGTATTCCAACGTCTTTAGTATCTTGTGCACCACGAGCATAGATATCACCGTTGTCGTCCATATAGGCTTCAAAAGGTGGATGAAGCCATTGGGACTGTGGTCAAGCGTATAAGTTAACATAAATCCGATTGCATAAAGAAAGTGAACTCAAGGAAATTACAAAAACTTTAATATGAAAACAATAAACAAAATTGAAAAGGCTGTTTGAGATTCATTTGTGAATATATATCGATGTACAATATAACGATTCAAATGCATCATTCAAAAATTGATTAATTTGTAATTTTTATCCACCCATATTTCCACCCCTTACGAGCCCACCACGTCTCCAAAACGGCTCGACGCATTTTTACGGGACTTCCACCGCCAGATAGCGGACGTTATTAAAGTAATTTAGTCTATTTAAGTTAGATTAACTGTTGACCGTGGCTTCGTTCACAGTTCTGTCTCCAAAACGCTTGGACTGATTTTCACAGGACTTTCACTGGCAGGTAGCTGACTTTTATTTTATTTTCGACTAGCTGTTACCCGCAACTTCATCTTCATGAAATTTAGCAAAAAATATTTTGTTCACTGTAAACATGTGACACATTGTAACATGGTAAGACGTGCGTTATACTGGTCTCCAAGAGTAAATATAATTGAAATTCATATATCTGTGTATGTAATTTGAATTATATTGTCTTTTTGGTCATTTTGGCGGCCATTTATTTTTGTATCTGTACCATAAAAGACAGAAGTCAAACCTAAATGATAACTGTTGAAATAAAATCTTCTCACCTCAATCGCAGGAACTACATCCGAATGTGAATTTACCAGTATACTCGGAAGTGTAGGATCACTTCCTTCAACGGTTATAACTACTACAGGCTCACCACCGGGAGGTTTCACTATTAAAATGGGTAAATTTAGCTCTTCAGCTTGTCGCTTCCAAAAGTCTACAGCGCATTCTGTTAAAATATAACTCTTATTTGAAAAATATTTCATATATTCGAAGTAGTGTTGTTAGGATCAATATCAAAATATCTTTTATTCAGTTTTATTTAGTTTAGCTGAGAAGGCGCTTATGTTCCAAGCTAAAGAAAACAACCCAGTCATCAAGAAGAACCGGCAAGAAACTCGATCTGGTTTATCTCTTCGTGTTATATATTATTACAAAACCTAAATACTTACATTCGCTACTAGTGGATGCACAGAGAGGGGCGTCATTTCCAAATATCACAATCGTTCACATATAGATCCACCCTATGATAAATAGCCTTTAGATATTAAAACCCGCTTCACATGGATCTTGAACTCACTATCCGGCAAATCGGTAACGTGTTTTGGAACTTTGTTATAAAACCTAACACTATTACCTAAAAAACTGTTTTTGAACTTAGTGAGCCTGAAGCATGGAATGACCAATTTGTAGCTTTTTCTAGTATTTAAATTATATTGATCTTAGTTTTATGTTTGATGACCATAAAAAAATGATATATCTATTAAAAGATTTTGGTGATTGCGGCTTTCGTGACGTGTTGTGATATTATTGTTAAGAAAATAAAAGCCCTTATCTATCTACATCCAATGTCAACTATCACAAACTATAAAAAAGAAAAACAATATCCACTTACCTATATTCTTTCCTTCACTCGTATCTATTCGTAGATATTCCTTAAATTTTTGTACGGCAGGTTCTTGCAAATACTTCTTGTAACATTTTCTAATTGGACTGCCAAATATTACTTGCGTAAACACATTCAGTAATAATAAAGTAATGATCGCATTCCGAGGTATTGTGAACATCATCTTTGATAAAAATATCACGTGTTACGACTGGAAAAAAATTTGATTAAAACTTACATTGAATCAACCAAACCAACTTAATATATCATGGCAATTTTAATTTAATTTGTGATTTCTAAGGAATCATTTGTAGTTCTAATTTGTAGTTTTTACTTTTTAAGTCACGATACTTCGGGGTCAAGCAAATCTGTCCTTTATAATTCAAACAGGTTCAACACAAACTAGTGTTT
>JACEII010000142.1:500732-511885 GCA_014332785.1 Antheraea mylitta | reverse complement strand
AAATCTGTCCTTTATAATTCAAACAGGTTCAACACAAACTAGTGTTTACCATGAATCAGTGCCGTCTTTAACCCGTGTATACGTACGTGTGTACGTAATACTGACGTTCCTTATCCTTGTTAAAAATGCTGAAAAACGTTCTACTTGTGTACCTTGCCTCACTGCAGACACAGTAGAGATAGCGCTGCTAAGTAAATAACTATTGAAGTAGGACCGTAATTAGGTTACTCCGAGCAATAGACACAGAATTTATCTTTATTAAGATATAACATATGTTTTAATGTTAAATCTGAGTAATGATTACTAGGGTAGGGTAGGGTTTTTTTAGTTATGATAATCATGTAGTATAATAGGCTAGGTAATAGCTAAATAAATATACCAAATGAAAGTAAATGCAGTATTTTATGATATAATACATTTACCATAGTCACATTTAACATATGAAATAATAATATCAAAACAAATATTAATAAACAACAAAGATAACCTAAGTTAAGGCTTTTACTAAGACACAAAAGTATAAACCCAATCGTAATAAAATTAAATGCAATGACCGATGCACAAAGATGTAAGGGGCGACCCAGAGTTTATAACCTTCGATAATAAAACGCACAATAAACCATTTTGTTTTGTATTGATAGCAGTCCCTAAATGTACGTGTATATTCTAGTTATATTTTTTCATTGTCTGAAAACGCCGTTAAAAAAGTTTCCTACAAATGAAACGTAGCTAGATCGATTTATTGCCTTCGAAACCACTTGCATGCGAAGTTTTACCGAATTTCTTGGAACGGTTTCTGAGATTCTGATTATTTAGAAATATATACATATACAAGAATTTCCAGTTTAAAGGTATTAAATTAAATATAAACATTCAGGAACAAATTATCTACATTGTAGTAAAAGCCGTATCAGAATGCATATTTTAGTAGAATTAAGCTCAAATGAAGACAGACGCGAATAACGACTTTGTTTTATATTTTGTATTGGTTAATGTTATGGCGTTGTTTTTTAAGTTTCTTAATTCAAATCTCCAAAATTATAGATTTTTGTGTAAAATTATATACTCTATGCAACTAGCTTTAAGGTGTAGGTAGCTGCCGACCGTAACACATCAATAAATGCTTGACAGTTTATTCCCAACTATTTTTTTTTTTTTGATAAAGTTCTATGAATAATTCAATTTACTTAACTAATTACTTATTGTGTAACAATTGAGCTAACGTATCTTCAATATATGAAAAACTATGTCGGAATTATTAACCTTAAGAGGTTCGTGACTAGTTACAATGTAATGTATTAGATATAAACCAACTGCCATTGTTTGTCTTAAAGATAGACATTACAATCTTATCTATAATATATTTGTGTATTTATGGCCAATGATAAATCCGTGGTGGCAGGTTCTTAATAGAACCTGGCAAACAAATAATGGCAGTTGGTTTATAAAATTATACTATACGCTGATTGCTATAACGAATCGCACAAGATAATTTGTATTACTACACTAAGTTTAAGAAATACATTCAAAACATCTAATAAAAAAATGTCACCTATTTGGTATTATGTGTTTTTTTAATATAGGGGAAAGGTTTCGCTACGGAGGACTAATATTTAAAATCCTACCGCTTCTAAATTTGCCACAAACTGATCCATTTTTTATTTTATAGATTAACAGCATTAAACAACGCTTAAGTGATTTCTCCAACTGAATATTTAAAATTATTTTTTAGTCAACTTTGTTTTAGTAGAACTCGATCTATATTTTATGTCATTTGTAGGGACATCATAACTATAAAGCGAGTTACGATAAAACTGTCCAAATCTGCTGTATTTAACAACAAAGTAAATTAGTATTAATATTGGTTAGAATTAGAATTATCACGCTTCTATTATTATTATTATTATATTTTATTCTTCTTTACCTTTGCCCTTTTATCAAACGTATAAAGCCTTGTATTACAAACGTGTTCTCGTTTATTAAAATTAAACGTGTAAATTCACAAATATCACTTGTAACACAAGTTTTAGTCCGGTGAAGCTGTTGATACCTTGCTAGATCAATAGCGTAGTCAGTTCGAGAAAAAAAAATACAGGCGCTTTTCATTCTTGTATTTTTGATTTTGTTTATTTAAATGCATTGGAAGCTTGTGACTTGTTACGAAAAAGTTATAGAGCTTCCATTGAGAGGTCATTGACACATAAAATAAAACTACAATTTAAAAGAAGTTTATTTCAACATTAACTTGATTAATAATGGTACCGTAATTTTTATTTAACTCATACTAGAAATAAAGTAAAAATACAGTGGAATAATCATGCCGTAGAGTAATTACTATTTAACAAAAATAAATTTTTGTAAATTAAAACACAGATTTAAACAATCCACAAATCTTGTGAAATTATTTAACAGATGTAGTTGTGAACTCGTATTTTTGATAAACGCAATTTATAAGAACTTGTAACGTGCAACTTGTTATCTTGTAGTTTTTTTTCGATCTGACACGCCATTGACCTAGCAAGGTTTTGACAGCTTCACCGGACTACTAAGGCGAGCGCTTAAGGCACTCAGCCGATTTTATTCGACAACTGGCTCCAGGGTGCACGCACGGTACACCTCGGCTTGGGCTGTTGCATGATACATACAATTTGCGACGTATCTTTTTTTTTTAACGTGTTGAAATCCCTTATGGATACCCACCCTCCTGGGGGAGAAGGTGGGGTATGTCCGGCTCGCACGGACTAAAACCCTACGGTGTACCGTCAGACCGTAATTGTTGGGGCGGCAAGGGATCGTACTTGCTACTCAACCTTGTAGAGCCGCCCCAACGGTCCGCCCGGCTACAGTGGCAGGAGGAGTTGGGCAAAGCGCCGCCTCCTCCTGCCGGTCCTCTGTTGGCGGAGACGGCCACTCAGAGGATCCACCTCGCGGGCCCTCTCCGCCGCTTCCTTCTGCAAGATAACCTCCTCGCAGAAGGAGGCCATTGCTCGCCACGCCTGTTCACTGCCGAGCATGGCGGAGACCACACTTAGCAGCGACAAATTCCTTCCTACTGCCGCCGTTAGAGTGCGGCGCTGTCCTTCCCACGCAACACACTCGGAAAGCGTGTCCTGCGCGGTATCTTCCTCAGCACCGCACTCGTGACAGGCGGCGGTCGGCTCCCTGCGAGCGATCCGGTGCAGGTACCACCTGAAACAACCGTGTCCGGTCAGTACCTGCACCAGCCTGAACGTCAGGGAGCCCCACTCCCTATTAATCGTACACGGCGGCGAAAACCCCTGCCTCCACCTCCCAAGGAAGGGAGCCGGCAAGCGTAAAGGCCGCCGCCGAGGACACCTTGCGGTACGCCCGGATCGCCCTCAGTGCCACTGTGCGCTGCGCATTACGCAGCGCGCGCACGTTATTGACACCGAGGGCGTTTGCCCACACCGGTGCCCCGTAGGCTGCCATCGCCCGCACGACTCCCATATAGAGTCGACGGCACCCGGCACCCGGCCCCCCTACATTGGGGAGCAACCGGCCGAGTGCCGCCGCCGCCCCGGCAATTCGCGGTCCGAGCCCCGCAAAATGGGGTAACGTGGGCAAGTATTTCATTTGGGCCCCCACCCTGATCCGGACGCCCTCCACCATTATGTGGGCCCCAGGTGGTGGCCCCCGCCGAGGCCCATGAAAAAGTATGGTCTCGGTCTTCTCGAGGGCCACCCTGAGGCCCAACCTCCTTATGCACCTGATCACGAGGGTTGTGGCAATCGTGGTCAGGCGCTCCACCTCCCTCCATTCGTCCCCCCGGGCTACGACTAGGGTGTCGTCCGCATAACAGATTAGACACGCTCCATATGAGAGCACGCCGCGGAGCACCCAGTCGTAGCCCATGATCCACAAGAGCGGCCCCAGGATTGTCCCCTGTGGAATTCCTCTTTCTGTCGCCTGCCGGATCATTCGCCCGTCGCCGTCCACGTAGGCGACTTCCCTATCTTCCAGGTACGCCTCCACCAGCCGCCGCAGATACGGGGGCACTCCAAAATATCTGAGTGCCTCCCGTATGACCCCGTGCGGCAGGCTGTTGAAGGCGTTGGCGATGTCCAAGGACACCGCCAACACCCTTTCCCCCTGGGAGGTCGCCTCCGCAGACAGCGAAATTCGCGACCTATCTGAGCTAACCTAAGCTAACTACTATTCATATATATATGAGTTGTTGAAACATACAAGTATATGTATGTGTACTAAACATATATACCTCAACAACTTATATATATACACATATATATATATATTTCGTACCATATAATTTTCTAAACTATTTCAGTTTAATAAGGGAAAAAATATAAGACCCTTCCACTTTCATGTAATGTTGTTGCAGTGTAGATTAATAAAGTAAAAGGTTTATTATTTTTTGCTCTTCAGTTTTTTCTGCGGTTTAATTTTTTGTTAGAAAGTTTTTATTTTATAATCATTTGTGGCTATAATCCACTAAAACATGCTTAATTTATTTGTGATACACAACTCACAAGCTGAATTCCAAATCAACCTCAATTTTCCTACCCCTGGGGTTGTTTTTTCTTTTCTAAATGTATTTGGGGCCAACTTTCAAATCAAAGGATAATAATTAAAGTTGGACTATTCGGTCAAATAATGCACGGTCATAGATAAATCAGTGAATGAACAATCAAACTTTTTCTGTTTTCATACCCTTAGGGTTGGGTTTTTTCCGAAATTTATATGGGTCTAACTTCCGGGTATACCCTTGCCACCAAAAATTAGATTTAAATTAATTTTTAAAATAGGATTATACTGTAAAAAGTTGTGCGTGGCCATACATATATATGGTAAATTATAATTAATATATATATATTTATTTATTTCGTAAAAATATGGTTCTCATATTTTTGTACCATGGCGCACACATTTAAAAAATCAAATATTCATTGTGTCGTAAGGTTTATAAAAAATTTATAAAAAAAATTAGAAGCTATTAGTAGCGTCTTTTACACACTTTGCTTTATCTCGAAAAAAAATTGAGATCTCAAACGTTTAAGATCTTTATATATTACTGTACCCGCAGCTCCGCACGCGTTTTTTTTTTTTCAAATCATAGTGAAAAATTATAAAATTGTGAGACTATGTACAATTATAAAAAATGTTCTTTAAAAACAATTGTAGCGTATGCCACTTACAGTAACATGTAATGTATACATTAATTATATATATACTAAAAGCCTGCCTAATTAGGTTTAAAATCAGCAACATATTTGGAATTTTAACCCACCACACTTTACACTGTGTTATAACAGTCTTATAAATATTAACATTTACATTACATATAATATACGTTGTCATTATAATTACAATTTTGTAGCTATTCAAAAAATAAACTTTTGTCTGTTCCGCTAGAAATTGTATTATGGAACCCTTACGTAATACGTTTTGGTCTAAGATCTTATTAGAAAGACCTCTTTTATCCTCAAGGTTACTAATAATTATAATGTCGAATTGTATACAATAAGCTGATAATTATTTATCTAATTAAGAATAAAGAATGAGTTGAAATCTTGCTAAATTTCATACAGACAAAGTCGTGGGTAACAGTTCCTCTAATATAGAATAACCTTAATTATTTTTAAAAGGTCAGCTATCTGCTAATTTTGCCAATGAAAGTTTTGTAAAGATCGGTCAAACCGTTTTGGAGATAGTAATGTAGGCGAAGCCACGGTTATCAGCTAGTATAAACTAAAATTGTTTGATTTATTTTTTCGAACTGACTACGCTATTGACCTACTAAGGTCTTAACAGCTTCACCGGACTACTAAGGCGAGCGCTTGCGGAACTCGGCTGATTTTATTTGGGCAACTAGCTCAAGGGGTGCACGGCACATCTCGGCTTGGGCTGTTGCCTGATACATGCAATTCACGACCTGTCTGAGCTAACCTAAGCTGAGCTACATATTCATACTTATATGAGTTATTGAAACATATGTGTGTACCAAGCAAACATACCTCGACAACTCTTATACGTATTATGTTGTATAATTTTTCTAAACTATTTCAGTTCGATAAGGGAAAAATAAAACTCTTCCACTTTCATGTGTAAGCATGTAGCATGGAGGAGATATGTGTAATGTTGTCGCAGTTATGTAAGATTGAGTGTCACTGTATCGCTTTTTTTTTCTCGAACTGACTACGCTATCTGCCTTACTAGGCCTTCACAGCTTCACCGGACTACTGTCACTACCGCGCGAACAGCGTACTCAAGGGCTCCACGCCGAGGGATCGCACCTTTGTTTGAATTACTTTTTATGAGATCAGCTATATGCCAATAAAAGCTGCGTAAAGGTCGGTTTAACCGTTTAGAGATAGTACTGCGGTCGAAGCCGTGGTTGACACCCAGTCTAATTTAGGGTAGCCTAAGTAATCCGTTGTAATTTTAGTTATCTACCAGTTAAATTCCTATCAAAATCGGTCCAGCCGTTTCGGAGATTTCCGGAACAAACAAATATATATACATACCCGATTAGTATTTTTTTCTATTTTGATATTACATACAGACACTTCATTTCTATCATATGTATAGAATAGATTAGTGCCTACAGATACCCTAAGTACCGTTTAAATATGTTTCTGGAGCCGATTAATAATTATTTTAAATAATATAAGACAATATTTTTTAATTATTATTTGAGAGGTACAAAATGTTAGTTACATTGCAGTGTAGCTACCATGGAAATGGCTTGGATATTTTATCGTTTACAAAAATTAAATTTAGATATATTTCATACCGTATATATAAATAGGTAAGGTTCCACGTGAAGCATTTTAACACGTTATTACAAACAAAAAATAAATCCACAATGATTTCGTTTGTACTATACATTTTCTAAAAATACTCAACAATTAAAGCAGTTAAAATAAAAGGTAATATAGATAGTTACCTTATTTGTATTTTTAATGATAATAAGTTTTATATATTGTGTACTATATACTATATGTATCGTAATATATAATAACAATGAAAACCTTTTTATTGCAATAATTATAACCAATAAAACGTTACCTGAATGATCCGTAATAAACTGTTAGAATAAACCGTCAGTTTTCAGTCGTCTTATGTTCACTTCGTAGTGACTATAAATAAAACATCGGCGTTGTAAACTTGCTTTATAAACTAAATGTTACCGTCGTATTGTAAATTAGTTTTCTTAAAGAAAATACATATCCAAAAAACTTTTATGCAATAATTATTCACATCGGTACTGTTATTTATGCGAAATAAAATTATCAAGACCGTCATTCTGAATTGTAGACGACTAATTAACTGAGGAAACATTATTATTACTCCCTTGCTTCCACATAATTGACTTCGGCGATAATAATCAAAAGATTTTGTATTGATCTTAAAATTTAAAGATTTTCTACAAAATATCAATAGTGATTTTACAAAAGAAAAAGCAAAAGATTTGGACTGCCCAATGTTAGGTAAAACTACAAAACATACACGTGAAATGAAAAAAAGTGGCGAGATTGCAATGAATTAAGTAATTTCCAAGAGTTGTAAAAATACCAAATACATATGTAAACTTTCTATCACTTCATAATAATACCAGTTACAGTTTTTTTTGTATTTTTACTACAGTAAAGGGACAACAATGGAAGTCTTTTTACTGAAAGGAGTAGGCTCAATTCGTGAAGGTTTGTAGCCGCCGCTGAGAGTACCATTTCTGCCTTGACAAATATATGAATAACGTAGTCAATAACATATTTTTATTTGTCTTTTTTATATCTTAGGAGGCAAACGAACAGGCGGGTCACCTGATGTTAAGTGACAAGTTAAATAACACTAGGGGAGTCGCAAGTGCGTTGCCCGCCTGTGTTCGGGGGTATGGTAGGAAGGGGGAGGGGGAGAGGAGAGGTGCGGAGAGAGGTGTTTCTGTCTTTTTACCAGTTATAAAAAAAGAATAAAAAAAATGGAAAAAAATATAGGTACACCAACAAACAACAAGAATGGAATGTGTTGTAATTAGACAATTTATTAAAAATATTCAACGGGCGTTGTCAGATCACTTCTAACATTGTAAAAAGAAATATAAAAAATGTTGTTAATGCATAGATAACAAGCAGACAATACGGTTTCAAATCTTCTGACGGTGTATAGGATTTTTTAATTCTTATACGTATATTTTTTGTATCACTAGAGACGCTGGGCACTACAGATTGCTTTAATTTCAATAACTTTCAACATTTTTTTTCTTGCCAACATGTCTCAACTTTCATATTATAGTAATTCTATTATATTTTTTGTACTTATTTCAGAGTTTACCCAAATTTTAAAATATATTGTGATATTTAGTTGTAATATATGCATACCAATGATGATTATATAATGTTGTAGTATATAATCTTGTGATTTCTGAAATAAGTAATGAATTCACGTGGTGGCCGTATGGTTTAAGACCTAGGCGTAGTCATTTCGAAATAAAAAGTCCGCAAGTTCGAACTAAAGATTTTTCTGAATTATCGTACATTTACTAATTTAAATCGATGACATTATCGACTGACTTAAAAATATTATGACGAAATCACAACCTGAGACATGCTCTTGTAGTACTACTGTATGTGGGAAAATATAAAGCTGTCGATTTCTAGGTGTTTTAAAATCATAAATAGATCGTGAGATGGCAAGATAACAATCCCCATATCTTCATTCGATAAAAGGCCCAAGGCTCTGCTGTGGGTCTCCTACAAGATGATGACTAATCATGGCTTTTCGGTCGCTTCGTTAGGCTTCACCAAGAATGCTGTGATTGATGTCGAAATCTTGGTCGTGAAAAGTGAATTACTAGAATTCATTTGTACCTAGTCTGTCGACTAATTGGGAAGCTTCTATAGAGCTTTGAGCATAAATACGGTCATTTTCTTTGTTAAAATGTTTCTCAATTATAAAAAAATTCTCATCCGTAAACAAAATTTTTCGATTTTATCAACCTATTCTTTTTTAAATTATCAGTTAAGAAATGACCACCAATACGTCTCTTATAGGCTGTCCTAAGTCATCTTTTAAAATACGCGACATGGTTCTAGGTGGTATCTTCATCTCCAGATATAAAATCTTTTGCTTTCGGACAGGATTTCTTCGAATTCTTTCCTTTACTGCTTTGACCACCTTTTTGGCATAAACACGACGTGGGCGGCCAGATCTTTTTTGTCACAAACAGAGGTCTCTTTTATGAAAAATTGAACTTTGATCTTGAATAACTTTTGAACGCGGGGGCGAATCAAAAAATGTTATCAGACCTTTTTTGTAGAGCGTTCAATTCTCTATGGAGATTGAAACAGTGATTTATAAGTCAATCAGTCGTTTGAACGGTACAAAAATCAGAAGCAAAAAAAAATTCCTATGTTATTCTTATAGGAATTAAAAAAATACGATGGGGACAATCCTAATATTAAGAACTCATCTTTTCACAGTATTTTTTTACACCCAAACGAAACTTGTGAGCCTGTTTGGAAAAAAAAAGAATTTGTTTTTTTTTTTTATCATCCTACTACATACACTACTACCTAAATATTTTGTTTATTTTTAAATGTAACAGTATTTATGACCAGACTAAGTATTCAGCCAACTGGACTTCTAGTAGGTATTATAGAGTGTAAAATAGGTATCTCATCATGCCTTCTTCAAAAAACAAATTTCAACTTCAAAAAAGAAAATTCAACAAAATACTGAATATCTCTGGACATCGTTGATGAGTATAAATATAAAACACGATACTTGTACAGTATAATAATATCTATTTATCCATAGTTATTATTTTAGTGAAATAAAATCAGAATAACAAGCACAGTGTATGTATGTACTTATTTGTACAACTGTTCGAAATGATTGCTAATCTATAACTATAGACTTAAGGTCAATCGAACTATAGATACATCACATTTTCACTTCAATAACATGTCTAACCCTTATCAGAATATAAGAAAAACCATTGCTAACAATTATGAAAATGAATACACTTTAAAATAACTTTTATAACTTTAATTGTTCTTAACAGAAGAATAATTTTTAACATCAATTTAAATAATAAATTGTTCGATGAGGTAAACTATCCATTAACTGCACAACATGTTTTAATTATTGTCCATAGATGTCTCAATATCATCAGAACTTCTTTTTTCCGTTTCCAAGTATGTCTTAATTTCAGCTAATTTTGAAAAGACAGCTTTCTTTTCAATTTTACTTAGTATCTTCTTATCGTGGTAGGGGTGGTTGTGAGGATTTCCTCTGTTGAAAATTACTATTATTAATAACTAATATTACAAATATATATGCGAGTATGTTGCTCTCTCACGACTTAACCACAAAACCGATAATCATGTCGATTTGCATACAAGTTGTCAGGAATACAGAAAATCTTTCATTCATAAAAAAAAATATTATTCTCGAGGGTTTAGAGATGAGGAAATCTACACTAACACGAGCGAAGCTGCAGGCAAAGGCTAGGAAATAATAAATGTTTTTATAGAATTCTTCAACCTGCAATGAACCTGATATTAAGCACAATCTAGTCTAGACACTAATGTGGCAATTGAAAGTTCGAGGATCTATGAACGGTCTCCATTAGTATTCATATACTCACGCTTTATTTAAAACTATTAACTGCTCCCGATTGTGGACACTTTTTATGCAATATATAAAGCGTTATTTTATTTTATGAGAATACTAGATTTTGTTCACTGCTTTGCTCGCATTAATATAGATTTGTCTTATCCTTAGAAAACAGCATTTTTTTCTTGGTGAAATTTATCCTGTACCCTTTTGTATCCTGTGATCCTAAACCAAGTACCTTGTTATGCGAAATTCCATGTTAATCAATTGTGTAGTTGAGGGGTGAAAGTGTAACAAATTAACAAATACAAATATGAATTTATAATATTAATGTATATTTTATGATTTCTTAAACGATTAGTGAGATTCTTTATACGCTACCAATTTCGAAATTACATTACATGAAAAATTATATATCTAAACCTTCTTTGCGAATCACTTTATCTACTGGTGAAATCTTTGAAATCTGGTCTAACTCATCTTTTTACCCACAAGAACAAGTACTAAAACGTGTCGTGGTTTTAGATAAGTGTATACTTACCAAGTCATCTTTTTAC
>JACEII010000142.1:483132-500722 GCA_014332785.1 Antheraea mylitta | reverse complement strand
TGGTTTTAGATAAGTGTATATTTACCAAGTCATCTTTTTACCCTCAAGAACAAATACTAAAAAGTGTCGTTTTAGATACGTGTATATTTATTTACCTACTAAGAACGACGTTGTCTTTGGTAGCAACAAAAGCGGAACATTTGTTGTTCTTGTAACTGACGCATCGCCATCGTTTGATTCCGGTGCGGTTAGCGGTAGAGTACAGATTGTATATATAACGATTCAGGATCATTTGCAGTGAACCACGTATTGATACCGTATATTGAAGGTTATTTGACAATGGTACTGTAGAGAAAAAAAAATAGTATTTATGTTAATACTAACTTCTGCCCGCGACTTCATTTGCATAGAATAGTTACTTTAACGCTAGCACGCAGCGGAAACTCTCAGAAGAAAAAAAAACGATTTTGAAACATTTTTCATTAGTGCTCCACTCCTATTGGTCCTAGCGTGATGATATGTAATTTATAGACATCTTAGATAAATGAGCTATCTAATACTGAATTATTTTTTAAATCGGATCAATAGTTCCTGAGTTTACCGCGTTCAACCTACTAAACAAACGAACCCTCCAGCTTTATGATATTAGTATAGGTTTTACTACTCTTCTCTCGTACTTAACTCCAGTTGTCATTCAAACTACAATAACTTTTGATAGAGTGGACCGATTTTAATGAAACAAAAAAATAATTTCTCCTGTGGATTTGCTTTATGATTTTCTTGCTGAGGTTTTATTGTGAACTCAGTACTTAAGCAATGATGCGTGGTCATACAAACAGACAGAAGACATTTCTAAAAATGATTGAAATGTATTCTATTACGTATTTCTAGACACCTGCAACAATTTTTTTCTCGAAAATCGAAAAAGTACAGATACGTTGAATTTACGTTCTTATTATATGGTTAGATTCCTTGTGGAATAACATGGCCCGTTGAGAGACGCCATTGCCACTGCCTTTCATCATAAATGGAGCTGTTCCTCCTGTGGTAACCACCACAGACTTATGTTTCCACTGGGGTCATTAAGATCTGTTAAACTCATTTCCCAAGACGAACCCGCAATATTACACCATAAAGCGTACGAAGTCGCGAGCGCTTGCTAGTGATGTATACTTATTTTATGAGACTACTTCTACTTTGTTGGTATGTGGTAGAGCCACGCGATAGTCCGGTGAAGCTGTTAAGACCTTGCTGGGTCAATAGCGTAGTCAGTTCGAAGAAAAAAAAAGAAGTAGAGCCACGCTGATGTTATAACTGGTTTCAGCATGAATGGGTCGACTCGTCCGGGGCAGTACCACCCTCTCACATGAAACGACGTGAAGTAACAGTGCTTGCATTGTTGCGTTTCCTTGGGTCAGACAGAGCGCCGGAGGCCCACCTCCCTCCCTCTCTCTTTCCCTTTCCCCACCAACACAGGCTGGCAACGCACTTGCGACTCCTCTGGTGTTGTCGGGGTTACCTATGGACGCTGATGATCACTTAACATCGGGTTACCCACCTGTTCGTTTGCCTCATGTTATAAAAAAAAAAACTGTTAACACAGAATTCAAACCCTTCAATAAAAGTATGTGTAGAATAAAATGAAAACGTACAAGCATTTTTCTTAGGTCGAGAGTCGTCAATAACATCAGTGTCCATGCTAGAGTCATGTTCTTGTAAATTATCATAATTATCATTTGTTCCAGAATCTTTCATCAGGTCACTGTCACCATGGGTGTTGACTTTACACGTCAAAGCTGTTGGTAATGTGGGCATCGACTTTGCCGTTCTGTAAACAAAACTTCGATCAGTGTATTTCATTTTGTATTAAATCGGTGTTATTACAAAAAAGTTTAATACGGCTTGAGTACTTGCTTTAAAAAGATTACGTTTTATGATTTATGTTAATGCAACGAGCTCGCTGAACGTTCGCCATCTTCCTCTTTTGTCTCGCTTTGGTTAGGTTAGTTTAGATTTGCGAGAAAAGGATAACGGGAACTTGCCACAGGCGAGCGCGGTGCATTTAGTACAAAACCTTTTTAAAGCAATTACTTAATACCTATTTAACTTTTTTGTAATAACACCGAAAAGTTTTAAATTTCGAATTTATAAGTATACGAAAAATACTATATTTTGAATGCTTTAAGTAAAACTGTTTCTTTGTTACTTTTACAATATAAACTCGGAGTTTTATTTCACAAAATTTGAACATTAAAACCACTTACAGGATGAAAATAACATCTACCTACATACAATATACATAAATCTATTAATATAGTAAATGGCTGAAAGAAATTCAAGTATATTTAGAAGTCATGATGGCTGAGTGAATCTTTCTGAAAAACATTAAGACCCAGGGCTCAAAGAATGACAACAATGCATCAACTATTAATACTGGAGAGATAATTATCATTATCCTTACTAATATTATAAATACAAATGTGAGTAAATTTGTTACACTTCACACCTTACCTGTTCAACTTATAAAATGTTGCATATAATTCGTCAAGGGTACAGAAAAGGACATAAGAAGGGAATAAACTTACATAGGTGGTGAATTCTCTTGTTTTATACAAATCTTTTTTGCAGTACTCGGTAATTTAACCTGGCAAACACAATAATTAGATTATCAATCGCAATAGTCATTAATAAGATACACAATATAATAGGTCTTTACCTATGAAATTGCCGTTCTGCAGTACTGGCCATTTCAAATCAAAATAATTTTTGTTTGGCTAAGAGTTCTAATTTCAAATTAATTTTATTTAAAAAACATGGAATTCTTTTTCCAAAAGTAGTCATTTGTTTATTGATTAGTGTTACATTTTCATCGCATTCCAATCTTTTTTGTCATCATGGATGCGTTAAAAATTCGATTAATTATGGAATACGAGTACCGTCGTGGCAGCAACGCGGCACAAGCGGCACGCAACATCAACGACGTTTACGGAGCTAACACTACAAACCAACGCACCACCTGTTATTGAATTGCTTGCTTCCGTTCTGGGAATTTCGACCTGAAAAATGAACCTCGCGGTCGTCTGAAGACTTTGGTCGACAATGACGAATTAAAGGCGATTGTGGAAGCTGGTGATACACAATCTACGGCTGAATTAACAGCAGCTTTTGACGTTAGCGTCAAAACAATATTGGTCCATTTGCGTCAAATTGGCAAGGTAAAAAAGCTTGACAAATGGGTGCCCCACGAACTCAATGATCGCCAGCGCGAAGTACGTGTCTAGACGTGCCTTGCACTGCTCAACAGACACACAAATGAAGGAATTTTGAACCGCATTGTTACCTGCGATGAAAAATGGATTCTGTTTGATAACCGCAAGCGCTCAGCAAGTTGGTTGGATCCTAGTTTATCACCTAAACAATGCCCTAAACGAAAACATACCCCTAGAAAAATGATGGTCACTGTTTGGTGGTCTAGAGCCGGTGTGATTCATCACAGCTTCTTACCAAACGGGGTGAGCATTACTGCAAATGAGTACTGTGAAGAACTGAACACAATGATGGAGAAGCTGGCACATCTCCAACCAGCATTGGTCAATCGCTCGTCTCACGACAACGCGCGACCTCATACTGCAGAGCAGACGGTCTCCAAGTTGCAACTGGGGTTGGAAGTTTTCCGTCATTCGCCCTACTCACCAGACCTTGCGCCTACAGACTACTACTTTTTCCAGAATTTGGTTAACTCCTTGGCGGGAAAAAAATTCAATACCCGAGAGGCAATAAAAAATGCCTTTGAAGAATTTGTTGCCGCCCATCCAGCTAATTTCTTTAAGAAGGGCAGCAATAAACTGCCACTGTGTTGGCAAAGATGCATTGATTGCATGGGTAATTACTTCGATTCATACAAATAAAAAATACATGAAAAAATTCCTTTAAATTTTTTCTTACAAAACAGCAATTTCATAGGTAAAGACCTAATATTACTAATCTAAATCTAAGGATAGGAATAACTATGAAGTTTTAAACTTTAGATTAGAAATAGTTATGAACTTTCTTTTTTAATTAAGTTCTTGGCCTCTGTGGAAAAATCCACAACTCTGCCAGTGTCGTTTTGACTGTTGTTAATAGACGCATACTAATACATAAATACATTTCCCTACACTTACCCCAAACTTCATAGCCCAGTGAAGCTGTGAAGGCCTATCAGACTAATAGGCTAGCCAGTTCAAAAATTAAAAGACCCCAAACTCCATAAAATTTAATAATTTTTTTATTTAATCCTTACCTTTTTTTACTAATCTTTCGGATTTTTTAAATACCTGGATCCATTAACGGATGTAAAATTATCTATTAAACTAAATCATACCTGTCCTGTTATGTCTGATGTTGACTTATTCGTTCTGATACATTTATATTTAGTACTTTCTGTCAGTGGGTCATTCACATTCATATTATCATTGCCAGTCTGAAAAATGTAAAAATACATGTATATATATTTTGTGTTGGATAATAAAATAGTTATTCCAAGATACACAATACGTTACTATTCTAAATCCAAGGATAGGAACAAATATGAAGTTCTTAACTTTAAACTAGAAATAATTTTAACCTTTGTTAATAGATGCATACTAATATAATAATACATAGACCCCAAACTTCTTAGCCCGGTGAAGTTGTGAAGACCTATGAGGTGAATAGCATAGCCAGTTGAATAATAAAAAGGATTTCTGCATACATTTAATTACTTTTTTATTTAATCCTCACCTCATTTTACTAATCTATCGAAATTTTTAAATCTGGATCCATTAACGGATGAAAAATTGTCTATTAAACTAAATAGTACCTGTCCTGTTATGTCTGTTGGTATGACTGATGTAGACTTATTAGTTCTGATACATTTATATTTAGTGCTTTCTGTCAGTGGGTCATTCACATTCATATTATCATTGCCAGTCTGAAAATTGTAAAAATACAAGTATATATTGTGTCAAGTTTGCCAGTGTACAAACCCAAAAGTGCAATAAAGTATTCATTAATCCATAAATAATTAAAATTGGTATCCAAGGGATGGCGCGAGTAGTAGAGGTCGCCAACCAAAAAGATGGTAAGATGATTTTAATATAACCTTAGGACCCCTTTTGACAAGAGTGGTGGCAGACAGAAAACAATGGAAAGAGTTGGAGCCTTTGCCATTAAGCACACCGAATTATGAGTTATTTTATAGTTTTGTCATCATACTACTGGCAAAAAATCCGGAAAATAAAAGACTTTATAATTATTATAAAAATTCATTCATTGACATTCATATATGTGTTAATCAAAAAAATTAAGACTGATCAAAAGAGAATTATACATTTCTACTGCAGTTCCTTGTATAAAATAAGTAGGCACATTGAATGGGTATTTAAAAACCAACTGATTCCTAAGATCAAAAGGAACATATGCCATATGGCTAATTATGCTACAGTTGACTATAAACCTGCAACATATAATGACAATGAATTAACCCCTTTTGACTTTCAGCTAAATATATCACAAAAGTAATATATTAATAGAAAATCCTTTTTTATTTAAACTTTTTTGTTGTCATTACCAGATTTAAGTGATCCTAACGCTAACCTAGGGTAATGAAGAAATGGAGCATCTGAATAAATTTTATTATGTATTTTTTTAATCCACACTATCATTAACAGTTCCATTTATACCTCTTACAACCTCTTTATTCCTATAAAACGAATTTATTAGATATACAAATTTATAAAATATATTGTTTATTTTTCAAAAATCTGTAGTTTAACTATTCGAACTCATTAAATAAATAAAAACTTAATCCAAGTACTTACAATATTTTCAATGCCTTTAATATGCAGTGCTTTCGCAGTTTCTGCAAATGATGAGAAATTGTCATCTTGTACAAGCACTTCACCTCTATATATATATTCTAATAATAAGCATAAATTTTTATATGAAACATTCTAAAAACAACAAAATCAACTATATATGCATAATTTATAATATATTCCATAAATTAAATATTATATATACTAACATTCAGAAATATAACAGGATGCTGAGAGGGAATTGACATAATTAGTTCCTTTAGATATGGACTGGCCATAGCCAGCAGGACCTTGTGTACTTTTACATGATAGCCATCAGCAGCCAGGGTCATATCAACGAACTCTCCATGCTGAAAATATTGAATGTGTAAAGGTCTGTAAATATTTCCAATGAATTACAATTGTTTTAGTAATCTAATCACACAAACATCATCGATATGAAGTATATGTGAATTTATAAAGTTGATTCTTCTTAACTTCTACAGTAACTTTTCATAAGTTCTAATGCATATAGTTACAGAATATCTGTCAAAATTAAATTATAACAAGATTGCTTACCTGTTGCAAAGTGATAAATTCAGAGCAAATACTACTTTTATATGAATCCCAACACAAAGAATATTGAGATTGCACCATTTTAGCTTTTACTCTTTTTTAATTCAATGAACTAATTAACAAAAAATCTTTTATAACTACAATTAGTATTTCAAAGACCTAAATAAATTGTCAACAACAAAACAAGTACATTTTAGCAGTGTTGCCGCTTAAGAAATAAAAAAATCTCTAGAAGTTAATTAAAAAGTCGCTAGATATTGAAAATTCATAATTCCAATCAGTACCATCTCGATGGTTGGAAGTCCTCCACTGTGCGGTTCTCACGTTCGTTTTTCCTACGTACGTCAGTTCTCTGGAAAGAACTCCCAGCGGCAGTGTTCCCGGACTATTACAGTTTACAGTGTAAAAAACGCATCTGTAATTCTTCTCGTGTCACAGGTGTCTATGGGCGGCGGGGATCACTTACCATCAGGTGACCCGCATGTTCGTTTGCCACCAATAACATAAAGAAAAAAAATTAAAAAATCCGCACAGAAGTCGCTAAATGTTTCATGATATTTCATGGTAAAAAATATGGTGAAAATACTATATTGTGAATATTTCTCTATGACAAAACGAACAAGGCTTTAGTTGGATTAGTTATAACAACTTTTAGTCACGTTATAACTCTTCTTGTCATCTCTCATTCTGGTCGACTCTGAGATCGAACGTCATTCTGGAAAAATAAACTCAACAACTCCAAAAACAACATCAGAAATTCATGTTGTTACCAGGAATTACAATTAAATTAGTACCAAAATACTTAAACATTTTCATTATTCAATTAGTCGCTAGAAGTCTCTAATTTTTTTAAGTCGCTAGATTGAAAAAACTCGCTAAACATGTCCAAAAAAAGCTAGATTTTGCGACAAAGTCACTAAAACGGCAACAGTGCATTTTAGTCATTTTAGGGATGATCAATATTCATCGATGTTGGATAAACATTGATGCTTAACTAGAAAACATCGATGTTCTGATTTCAATAACATCGACATATTGATGTTATGAGTATAAAACATCGAAATTTCAATAGGTTATTTACGAAAAGCACACACTAGTAGTTATTTCGAAAAAGCCGTGAATCATCTCAGTCCGTTAGTGGTATCCGCCGCGAAATATGAAACCATATCCAACGCTGTGCGTTACAATAGACGTCCGCGACACATTTTCATTGACCCTCCTGATATAATAACGTCAGAGAACGATCAGTACCAGTCTGTCTCTCCGAACTTGCATGAAACAGAGCAACAGCCAAGCTGAGGTGTGCCGTGCATCTTTGAGTTAGTTGACCAAATATAATCAGCTGAGTGCCTTAAGCGCTCGCCTTAGTAGTCCGGTGAAGCTATAAAGACCTTCCCAGGCCAATAGCGTAATCAGTTAGAGAAAAGAAAATCTAGCGTTGGATGTACTAGCTAGGGACTAGATAACTATCAAGTTTCGCTATTCCACACTACACGATAGTAGTGATCAACGTAATCGAAATAAGTTATGGCTTTTCTGCATTTTCTAAGTGATAAAGGGAAAGGGACAGCTTTACAAAGGCTTTTCTCCAAAGTTCGTGAACTCCTGTACAAGCAACAACAATCGATCAACCCTACCACATTTATATTTTAAAGAGATGGAAATTATTGCTATTTTTACTTAACATGCTAACGTTATTTCACGCGCGATAAATATTATTATAATTGAGGCATATAAAATAAAAAACAGCTAAGTGCATAGAAACCAAATTTTCAAGAAAGGAAAAAAAATGTTCATCTATTCTAAGAGTTGAAGTTTTACTTACATCCAAAGTTTCAATTTTAGGAATTGACATATGCTTTTGATTTTGTCTGCTTATGTCCATCAGCTCTAAGAAAACAGTTCAAGAAATTAAAAAATGCAAATCCCTTAGCTGTAGGCACTAAAATAATAAAATTAAAATGTATTACAAAGGCTGATAGCAAGTTTTTGAGCAGCCATCTCGATAGTATATAACTATATAGGTATGAACTGGAGACACGTAGCACATCACAAATCTTTTTCTCTTAGCAATATTTGCCTTCACGTTTTGTGGGCTTCGTCTGCGTTTTTGACTTCTGTCCGCACTTGTTACTTTTGCAGGGACTTCCATGGTGATTGATTTACATAAAATTTTGCACGAGAACTTACTAAAAACACTAAAAATCGAACAAACAAATCTAGTGTGACTGATCGGTTGCATAGCATAGCTTTGTAATTGTCTGTACCGTCACTTAGCTTATATTTGAATATGACTTGGTTGTATTTAGATGTATTTGATCCCAAAATCAATTTTTAAATGAAAATTGAAAGGTTTTAGTTATTTTTGTTTCTTGTAGGAATTAAATGATGATATGCAACCAAAGATACACTAGACGGCTTCATACTCAGTTAATTTTTAGAATTTGTGTCACAACGCAAAAAAATAATTAACCTTGAATCATTTAACTCGAAGACTCTCGATAATAGTACAACTAATTTAATCAAAATAAAACTAATATACAAAAATGCATGTATTTTCTACTAATACAAAAAACTCAGTTGCTTTCATAAACTTAGTGTATGTCCAGAGTCGACGCTTAAATCGAGCGTCACTGGACCTTATATCGAGCGTCGAGCGTGGCGCAAGACATGCAGCGTTCAATTCAAACATAATATGCATTAATACGTGTCACGGATAGGATATAATGTATTTTCGTATTTTTTATTTTTGTTAATTTGTTTGTATTCAGTTGCTTTACTTTATTTGTAATTGTTAACAGGCTGTTACAAATTTTAAGATATCGTTCAACTAAATGATAGCTTCTTTATTAGATGTATTTGTTGATAATCCTTAGGTTTCCTAATATAGTTACAACAGGAATAATAAATGCCATGTATTCGTTGACAAGTTTATTCTGACTCGTTTTACAAAAACTACCCACATAACGATGTTACCGTTGGGGCATTGTACGAGCCGTACGTAAAAAAGTGAGGTTCTGAAATTCGTACATATTCAATATTTTTTGTCTATGACGTTTATTTGCTATATTAAAAATAGTTTTGATGAACCTAAATTCTCTGTTCAAGTAGTTAGAGGAAGTCCCCTTGACGCGATGTTACTCCTTTGTAAGCCCGAGTGACAAAACCTTACAAGTATAAGATTTCTGAAAGAATCGAATTCACTAATAGATATATCTTTACCGGTTGAAAATGCGATATTGGCTTGTTTGAAATCATGCAAGGTGCCGCGATACAGTTGTTCATATAAATTAAGCAACGAAGACTCTTTACTTGCTACCCAAACAAAACCGTATCGCGGCTTATAGTGAACAAGCTCTTGATGATTTTGCGAGAAGTCATAAGGATTTTATTTCGATTGCATATGGCAACAGAAGAAGTGAAATTATATTCCGAAATTCGCTACCACGGTGAAATTCAATAGCAATCTACCGTGGCTCTGTTCTTAACTAGTACACTACAATATATAAATCCCTCCCCTCATACATGTCTCAATCCTGCATCTGACTTTAGTTATTCAGAAATACGTTTTATATTCTCGGCACTTACTGACCCTGATCAAGTTAAGAGAAAAGTAGGAATATAAATGTATGCAAAGAAAAGAATGAAAAACTTTAAAATAAAATAACTTTATTCTATCAAGTATTCTTAACAGACTCTTCTTTATCATTAATTTCACTACTACTAAAGTCATCCAATAAGATAAAATGTTCATCATCCATAGACTCCATATTGTCCGAGTTTCTTTCTTCTTTTTCTCTGTAGGCTTTAATTTCGTCTAGTTTTGAAAAAACAGCTTTCTTTTCTATTTTAGCAAGTATTTTCTTATCGTGATAAGGATGATTATGAAGATTTCCTCTGTTGAAAATAATATTTTATATGGCTAATTATCATTAAACAAGCTTATTCATAAGAGTTATAGTAATACAGATAATCTGAAATTAAGGTGACGTCGAAAAGTCGAAAGTACATCAGTAGTCTTTATTACCACATGGTCGTCGGTCAGCTGAATTGTACCCAACCAGAAAACCTCTCTAGGGTGGTAAATCTTCTTTAAATACTAGAGCTTTTAATAAGGATGTAAATCTAACCTGTCCGTACTTTGTAGATTTTGTAAAAAAAAATATTAAAGGCATCTTGAAATAAGTAATAAAATATATTTCAGCCATTTTTAAAAACGTCTGTCTGTTTGTCTAAACACGCATCACTGCTAAAGTACTGCGTGCATGATAAAACCTCACCAAAAAACAAAAAGCATATCCTTGAGTTACATTTAGTTATTACATACATACATATTAGGTATACATGCAGATGATTGTATTAGTGATTGTTTTTTTTTACATTAGATTCAATGCGTACGAAGTCGCGGGCACAGCTAGTTACTATATATAATGATTTTTTAATCATGTGAGCAACGTTAATTGAGTGTTTAAGCATGTGTCGTCTCTGCCACGGGAAATCACTTCACTTTTCAAAGTAAAATTATTTTCGGACTTTCAATTAAGTCGTATATCATCAGCTAACTGGTAAGCTATTCCTTGAGGGTTTAGTAAAGCTAACGTTTTAAGGGTAAAAAGAAGTCCTATAGAAATCAATTTTCTAAGATAAATTAACGACTTACCTATTAAGAACGACGTTGCCTTCAGTGACGACGAATGCTGAACATTTGTTGTTTCTATAGTCTACGCATCGCCAACGTTTGACTCCGGTGCGGTTAGTGGTCGAGTTCAGATTGTATATATATCGGTTGAGAATAATTTGGAGTGAGCCACGTATAGATACAGTGAATTGAAGATTAGTTGACATTGATACTGTAAAAAAAATCTTGCTTTGTTATAAATAACCTACTACAATGTTATTTGAATTTAAAATGAGGCTAACTTTTTGCTTTACAGGATTATGTAACGAAATAAAATAGCAACTGAAAAACTGAATGCGTATCTGTCATATCTATCAACATTCTTAAAGCGCCATAAATTATAGAAGAAGAAGATTTCCCTAACATTTTTATTTGGACATTTTTATATGGAGTTTTTTAACACAAATTGTTTATTTTCAGTACGACTTCTCAAACATTGTCTACCATACAATCTTGTCCTGACAATTAAAAACACAAAAAAAAGAATTAGCCCAATAAGTGCAGCTGTTTTCAAGTTATGTGCATACTAATCGAGTGTAGTTTTTATTGATATAGATGGCCACAGCTCGATAATTCAAACCATATATTAAATGACTATTTATTTTATGTAACTTTGCTTACTTCTGCCTCATATTTACTAGTTGCTGCCACGTCACAATCGATTACATGTTTCGAATCATTCTCAAATCGATATTGATCTTCCAAGTAATTAATTCCAGACAATATTACCAAAGTAACTTCATATTAACTATTAACGATTATCTTTCACGAAGCATCGCCTTCATCAATTAAAAGTTTAATGTTTATAATCTATATTCAAGATCATTGCCAGACCTCTTAATGAAACAAATGTCAATTTGCAATTGAATAATAGAGATTTTTATTAATACTCTGTTCCTACTACTTTTATATAAATACTACAGTCCCTACGGACGTTGACATGCTTTGATAATTAAAAAAAATGCTAAAAGCTAACCGCAGTGCCTCCTACTGGATCCAATTGTGAATCTAAACCATTGTCGAATCCACTGAAACATGCACACAAAATTTCATCAAAATCGGTCCAGCCGTTTAGGAGGAGTTCAGTGACATATTCATATACAGAAATATATATATATGAATATAAGTATATATGAAGATAAGTACCATATAAATAAAACAATAAAACGTACATGCATTTTTCGTAGGCCGAGAGTCGTCAATCGCATCAGTGTCCATACTAGAGTAATGTTCCTGTAAATAATCATCATTATCATTTGTTCCCGAGTCTTCCATTACGTCACTGTACTCGTGCATGTTGACTTTACACGTCGAAGCTGTTGGTACTGTAGACGTCGACTTTATTGTTCTAAAAACGATTATTTGATCAATGTACCTTCACCCATCACCTTCATGCATCATTTTATATGAATAGTTTTCAATCTATTTAAAAGGATATATAGACGTATAGAACATGCAAGCTACAGTTTTCAACAGAGTTATTGTCCCAGTCTGAATATAGTTGCGCAGAACACAAATTTAGGTATAATTTTTAAAAATTATACAAATAGGCGTTTAATATTTGACCTCATTATCTTGAGAAAGGTAAAACTGATATACACTCAACCTCAGGCGATTTACGCAAAAACGAATTAGTGTAATGAATAGGGAAGCCGTGAACACAGTACTGTGTACTCCGGCCCGCGCCTAGTACCTCGGCCCGCACCCTGCTACTCTTTGCTCAACCGTGTGGCATTTCAGAAATAAGCAGTTACGTAATGATTAACCTTAAAAAGGGCTCCCTCAATTTTATTCATTGAACCTATGTGTGATTTTTTTTACGTTTCAAAGTATCGATCCCATACTTTTAAAAGTTTTAGAACAATCTTTAACTAAGGTTCTCTTTGTTGTTTATTAGTATTTGTTTTGATATTATTGTTTTATATGTTAAATGTGACCACAAACTACCACACTATTGAAAGATGTCGCCCTCTAAAAATTCACCTGGTATATATCCAATTTAGGATGATTTGAAAATTTATTACAAACTAAATTCTGACATTGCGTAAACGTAAATTTGATGTACCCTTCAGAACAGTACATTTTTTTTGTATGAAAGGTAACACTTTTCTGTATCCGTTATGATGTACATTAGAAATTGAATGTTGTTCGATTGAGTAGATAAGGCATGAAACCGTAAACCCTTCATCCCGAAAAAATGTACTGCTCCCAAAAGATAGGTCAAATCTAAATTAATGCAACCAAAGCCGCGAGCAAAAACAAATAAATTATTAATTATAGGAGATACAAATGAAATAGTTAATTAAACTTACACCGGTTGTGAATCTTCTTCATGTTTAATGTAGACCTTTTTTATATTAGCTGGCAATTTCACCTGGCAAATAAATCAGGTATCATTAACACAGTTAATGAAGAATACATTAAAATATACCTAAAGTATTCTTCAGATCTAATTTGATGATATATCCAATACAGTGTTTGAGAAGAAATCACTACCTCAAATTTGTTGCCAGGAATATTTAGCAAAATCATACCTGTCCTGTTACGTCTGTTGGAATAACTGGCATTAATTTATTAGTTCTGATATATTTATATTTATCTTCTGCCTGTGTGCCACTCATATTCTTAAGATTTTCATTACCAGTCTGAAAAATATAAAAGTATATATTTGTAGTCGCATTCCATATCAACAATGTTATATTTAAGAACAAAGTCATTACTAAGAGGATGATATCTAAAATGCTGCTGAAAGAATGCTGTGAATGGAAACCTCACTTGGATACAATTTATTCTTGCATAATCTATACTGATAATAGAATTATAAAGGGAAATGTTTCAAGATCGGGGTTATAAGGAAAGTAACTATTCCACGCAGACGAAGTCGCAGGCAGCGGATAGTTTGATATAAATGGAATATTCAATACAAAATTCTTCTTAGATCAAAGTTTTCTCTTTTGAAGAGCTTTAAAGCTTAGGAGGCCCTAAATAAATTTATTTATGAATTATAAATAAACACTTTTAAAGGTGTTTCAAATAAATGTTGTGTGGATCTCAAATTTTTCTTTGTTGTCATAAAAACTTATTAACGAGATTCTATTTTTGTTGAGAGCAGAAGTACTGGTTGGCCAGCTAATACCTAAAACCACCTTCCACAAATGGATAACTAGTGATTGAATTATTATGCTGTTGATTATGTGTTGAGCTGTTATTGAACATAATGTATTATTGGAAACCAGAATGGTTGGTCCCTGTTATTACTATTTTTAAGTAATTGTTACGTAAAAATTATGGGTTTAAAAGAGAGAACCCCTTTATATTTAAAGTAAAAATAGCACAAATAAATATACACTTTATTATAGTGTTATTCTTACAAATATCAATTTAATATAAACACAAGTACAACAATGTACTAAATCAACTTCATAATGAATGATAATAGTTTATTGCAATAACTTAGTTTTTACATTTCAAAATAAGCTATGGTAAATTGGAATTTTGTCTGCTCCTAATTTTTCATGTTATTTTTCGTTAACTTCAAAGATACACGTAAAATATGAAGAACAAAAAAAAACCTAAAAACTGGATACGAACGGCTAACTTTGAACTTCATTCTCCATGTACAAAAACTGGTAATCTTAAAATAATTAAACATGTTACATAAATGATTAAAACTGGATTCAGCTCATTTTTAAATGTAATGACTCAAATTTTGTAAACTAACACAACAGCATAATTCATAACTGACAGACAGCTATTTATGCCAGTTATATTAACTTTTTACTGTTAACTATTCATGTCCATAAAATAAATAAAAAATCAATCTAAGTACTTACAATGTTATCAATCCCTTTAATATGGAGTGCTTTTGCGGTTTCTGCAAATGATGAGAAGTTGTCTGCTTGTACAAGCACTTCACCTGTATATACATATTCCAATAATAAGCGTAAATTTGTATATGACACATTCTAAAAACAATAAAAAATCTATAAATACGTTATTTATAATTTACTTTATGATTTATTTGACAGGGATATACTTACATTCAAAAATATAACAGGGTGTTGGGAAGGAACTGATGTAATTAGTTCCTTTAGATATGGACTGGCCATTGCCAGGAGTACCTGATGTACTTTTACATAATGACCATCGGCAGCCAAAGTCATATCAACAAATTCTCCATTCTGCAAAAAATCAAATATATAAGGATTTACAGATATCCTTTATGCATACAAAAAAATATTATCTATATATTAATATGTGAAGCAAAAACTTTGTATCCCTTTTAACCAATTTCCCTTAAACGAGTGAACTTGAAATTTGGCATAGTTAAAGTACATATAGCGGAGAAGTGCAGAAAACTGTTTATTTTATATAAAATACATTAGAAGTGCATTAAATTTATTAAAATATGCACTACTCACACTACTGCTTGAATTTTACACGAAATATAAACACATGTAAATAAAAAAGACATTTTGACAGCCATCAATAATTACGAACTTCAAAATAGGTTGTGAAGGAGGTTGCTATGCTCGACTGTATGTATTTTTTACACTTATGTTCCAATTACCATTTTTCATCCTACATTCAACAATGATATTATAACATATAACTATTATTGTAATGTTTATTATTTTTTATAGTGAACTCATTTCAAATGATGATTTAACAAAAAAATGAGCTAAATAATACTTTATATAATCAAAATAGGAACTTTGTTCATAAAAGAAACTGTGATTTAGACTTCCTCAGTTACAATGTTGCAATTGAACCTCATGTAGCAACAAAAAAGAATTTATTTTCAAAAGCTAATGGTATTATTAAAAACATCTTTGTCTTGAATTCACCATTTGATTGTATTGTGGATCCATTACTTTTCCAAAGGATGATACTAGGCATATCACTATTTCTCATTAGGAACAGACTACATTTATTTCAATAACACCCAGAAATACCACCCACCCATGGCGTCATGTAAAGTTAATTGAAAATTGTGTCATGGGTTGCTATAAATTTCTTTATTATCGTAAAGTTATGTTTGCTTAAAATTTGTTTCAAATTTATAATTAATTTAAATTTTCATTTACACATAGATTTTTTTATATTAAAGATCATGATAAATAACTGAGTAGCCATGATGAAAACCTTTGATAATAGGAGTGTAAACTTTGACAAAAGAACCCTAACTTTAAACTTTAAAAAATCAATTAACTATGGTTGAATGTCGACCATTGGGCACCCACTAGTAATTAGTAACTATGTCAGCATTCATATCACAGATCACACATCTATCTACGTAGTATCTATGTAGCCTGTCATTCTTAATTTAACCAGAAACTCCTCCAACATTGCAAAGTACAGGAGTACAGAATATTAACAATAATTATATCAAATTTCATTTCAATAAAGCATACTCACCTCCTCAACATAATGAGAATACATTTATTTTAAAAATCCATTATTTTAATGTAATCTGCCCTTGTGACAAACTGTTCCAATATAATCATACATAAACCTTGCTATGGCATATTCATACAGAGAACATTCTTAATCTAGTTAGTGCCTTCTCATGTATGCCTTAGATTCTAGGCTATCATTACAATAATTGGATGGGTTATTGAGACACATTAAGATTATTGTTTTTTATCATCCAAAATGGATTACAATTTTATGGTGAGACCAGCTAGATTACATTACTTTGCTATTAATTTATTTAAACTATTCTATTTTTTATGAATCTGAGTGACATATTTACTATACAAAAATGAACTAAAAAGTATTATTTAAAAACATAACAATATTACTGACCAATATACTTATTCTGACCAAGATTTTGGCATGAAAAACAAACTAAAAATGATCAAGAACACAATAATACTACAGTTATTATAGTTTTACTAATAATAAGCAACTAGTGTCTGCAGTAGTCATTACAAAAGCAGGTTTGTTACAAAAATGAAGTGCTCGAAACCTAATTCGTGCTTAGTTTTTGTAGAGTTGCAATAAGAAATACAAAACTAGCATATGCAAGTACATTTATTATTTGAAAAAGATTTTACCTGTTGCAGAGTACTGAATCCTGAACAAATGCTATTTTTATAGGAATCCCAACACAAAGAATATTGAGACTGTACCATTTTTACATAGATAAACCTTTACTATAATATATTTAGTATATTCTTGCGGACTAAAAATGCAAAAGCCTGTAAATGTTTATTACATGCACTTTATAAACACATATACTCCTATAATACTTATTATACTTTTTGACATACTGTCAAAGGAAACAACTATACAATATACATTGAATTTATTTTTCTTTACAATAACCACAGACGACTGAAACAATACGCATAATACTACGTACTTCTCCAGTATACTATTCTTATCTATGCTACGTACTACGTAGTACGTAGGTAATAATTACTTTGTGACCATAGACTACTATGAATATACTACGTTATAATATACCATAGCTTTATTTTTATGCCTGTTTTTCCATTCAAAACAAGGGTCATGATGGTGACTCTCTTTATAACGGAGGACGAAGGATGATCCGGCTCAAAGGACCAGAAACAAT
>JACEII010000142.1:455113-483122 GCA_014332785.1 Antheraea mylitta | reverse complement strand
AAGTTCAATTTTAACAATTTTCGAGATGTTGCGAATCACGATTCATGAATGTTTACTTCTACAAATATTAACATTTTATCATAATTTTTATACCTATACGTGCCTTTTTATATAAAAACAATTATTACGATCAAATTACATCAATATCTTAACTAATTACACGAAAAAACATCAATTAAAGTTTCTAAAATGACCCTATTCAAATCGTCCTCACAGCACGGTACGCGGTGCCAGACCAATGCGCGACACGCGCGCGCCAATATATTATTACTATTCTACGCGTCGCTTACACTCTTGTTAGAATTTTCCATGGAGTTTTTTAGGCATTTCAGAATTTATGCTATTCACGAAGTCTCAATGATATTTTGACAAATTGTCGGTTAAATTTATGTTGATTAAACTAAAAGATATACGAAAAGACTGACACTGTATTGTTTTATACAAAATGCATTTTTTTACTCCTGTCATCAAAATATTTTCTCTAATTACCTATCGTTACAAATCGCTCTCAATTTTGATAACCTGTCCTAGTAATTTACTTAAACCTTCTTCGATGTACTACAATTTTGTGCCTCTTCATTCTCGTTAATACCAACATGAGAAGGAACCCATTGCAATATCAAATACCGATTGTAAAACTGTTACTTAAAATATGGTTTAGAATGATGTAAAATACGGATAAATTTCTATAACCAGTGGCACATCGAACCAGGTGCAATAGTGCACTTCTGCTAAGGTTAAAATTACAACTTTTTCCATTTTATTTCTGACGACATATGTTATTGCAGTTTCAATAACCAAACTGACACATCTTCAGCAAATTTATAACAGGCAGTAATTAAATTTTTGGCGAGACCTTAATGATGTTCCAATAATAAGACGTTTCAAATCCTAATGCTGAAACTTATCGATAAAGATACTCATAACGCGAACATTTTTTCTACTGATGCTTTAAAAGAAAAAGCTGTAGTTACTTCAGATTCACGACCCCGCCCTGTGTACCGGAGAGAAGCAAGAAACCGCCGTGCAGGTACCGTTGCCCGGAGTGGTGACGCCGGACAGAAACGGGACACGACACAGGCCCCCGAGATGGAAGAGGCAACGGCGGCAGCCAGCCTGATGGCCACCGCCAACGACCCAATCCTAAGAGACGGCCACAAGTATAAGAAACCCGGCCAAACTATGGCCCGTCAAGCCACCACATAAGCACGCTAAGTGCGCCCCAATGACCTGCCCATTTTCATGGACAGCGATGGATTGGCCACTGAGGAAGGCACTCACGCCTTGAACAGTTTCCTCGTCCGTTCCCCCCGCAGGGGGAACTGAGACGACCTTGACGACGACGACTTCAGATTCATTTGAAAACCTTTCTCCATTCCATAATAATAAGACTTAAAATGTGTGTGGTGCATTTTATCAGACCTCTTATAATAAAAAGTAAACTTAAAAATTGCTCCTAAGTAAGTTTACATGTTTCTTTGATATAGATTCCTCGTAATTGAGGTATTTAGGGTAATGAAAATGCAGATAGATTAGTAAAAATGTTTTTCAAAGTATTTTGGACACTTTGTAAAGTAATTAGTCATGATTTAGTTCTTCTACTACCTCATGAAGACTTGGTGGAAAAGTAGACTACAGAATGAATCCTTCAAATAAAAGCAAAATTTATAATACATTTCAATGAAAACGTGGTCTTCCAAATTGAGATTGAATAAGAAAATAACGATTGTTATTTCAGTTTGGCTAGTGCTCTTTTCCTGTTCACATAGAAAAGTTAAGAATTAGAGACTCGTCTATTTGCGAGTGTGGCCTTCAAGATGGTAGCATTATACATAGTCGTTTGAATTGTTCTCTTTATAACTCTTTATCACTGTGTAATATAAAGCTATCCTTCCCTTCATCTATATGTCTTTTAAGAATAAAACTTAGATTATATCATTGGTAAAGTTTCTTAATTATCATATTTTTTGCAGAACTCTGGTCTTATTTATACATATATATTGCCTATTTCATCTTTTATCCGCCTAAATTCTTGGTTGCACTTTAATCTTTAAGATTAGACATTATTAAAAGCTTGGAACATATTTTCATAGGAAGATCCGCATAAAACAGAAAAAACTAATTTATCACATGAAGTAGCTTTAAAGAGGACTGGGTTGCCAATAGTGAAAAAGAAAGAAAGATTATTGCCAAACTGTTTTCACTTCTCAGAATCGGATAGTATTCCGGTGAAGTTGTAAAGGCCTAATAAGGCCAATAACGTAGTCAGTTCGAGGAAAAAAAAAACAGAATCGGATTTGTATGGAAAATCCTCGCCTATTTTTGGTTATCAGCCCACGTTGTAGGTGGCACTTGTAAGTAATTTTTTTGGCATGTTTGATAATAAAACTGACAACTTTCAAATATTTGTTTTTATTCTATTTACGTTGCTGTTACGTAAAAGTGCTCCTTTAATTTATTTTTTGCCTCCCTTAAACAATTCTATCTATTAGCGGATCTACTTATAAACATTGACTCCTACATACACTTGGATTTAGATTTGCCTTTCGATGCATATATTCAATACTAATAAAAATTATCAAAAGCTTTTATACGATTCACACAGTGCCGCTTTATATATACGTTATACGTACATAGCTATAAATGTACATCTAGAACCAACAGATATTAGTTCAAGAATCGTATTATAGAGGTGCTGATTGAAGAGAACGAGTGCGACCTCTATTTATATAAGATTTGACAGTTATTACTTTTGACTCTTACAATAAATATTTACTTTTATATTATAAATGTATTTGCCACTTTACAATACTTTCGAGAAAAAATTCATAACAAGAGTTCCTGTAAAATTATGTTTTCTTACCGTTTCGATCCCTTTATTTGCATTTATTACTTGTGTATTGATAACAATGTATAAAGATTTCGAAAGTGCGAATAATACTCACTGTAAAGTTCCTAACATTTTCCCGTCGATTTCAGCATGTATAGGGAGTTATGAACCGCAAAGCACTATTTGGAAAGCAGCTATTTACTTGCATGCACCGTTGAGGTTTTTCATCATTTATTTAAGGTGGGAACATTACAGAAATGTTATTAGAGAAGATTGTGCATTTGTAGTAAATCTTGCTGTAGCATTAAATATTACTGAAAATTTTGCTTTGCTAGGATTAACTCATTGGACTTCTTCTAACAATTATCGTAAGTAACACCTTTTAATACACTCAATTTAAGAAGAATACTTGATAGAATGATATTCTTTCTTAGAATAAAATGAATTGATAAATGAAATACAGATATTTTTTAATATATATCGAGAAATAATTTCTACAGTAAGCCATTTTCAATTGATGATCTGTAAAGACACTATAGTTCAAGAGAATAACTTTATAATATAAATTGGTACTTATATATTTAATGTTATCTTTTTTCATAGTCTAACCTAATCTTATCAAACATAGACGAAACTGTTTTGTTTTAACTTAAAAATCATCAAGTTGATAATATACAAAATAACCAATGATTGTTCAGAGGTGACATGTAACCTCAAAACTTTGATCATGAACATCTCAGTAACTAAGACTTTCTGTGATGAGGAGTAAGTAATCTCTTATTTCGCCTGCTGCTGCTGCCCTCTCAACCTAAATATCAAGATGAGAATTACAAATGCAGCCCATTAAAAAATTGTTCACTCTTTTATTATGGTTTGATTAGGTTAGGTCAGACTGTGAAAAAAGAAAATGCGAGGAGGATATGCCAGCAGTCGGCGAGTGCATTCCATTTAGTACACAAGTACCTTAAAGTTTAAAAGTATATATTTTCCACAGCATACCATGAAGTGGCTTTCAAATTATTTATTGGGACATCAATATTCTATATGTTATTGACATGTATAATGATGACAAACTATAAAAGAAGGCCAAGCATATCATACAGAGAGAAACACTCAGTGAAATTAAAATGGCGCACCTTTATTGTCAATGTAGTATCATTTGCATGTGCTGCTTACTTTTTCTTGAGACACAATAAACTTTGTGAACCTTACGGTAAGCCAATATAACTATACTATTATACATGATATTATTTTCAACAATGATTAAACATTGATAGATCTATCTTTTGAACTTTTCACATATCTCAGTCCATATTAAAACATAACTCAAAAAATATATAACTTTGGAATATTTTACATACATTAAAAACATTCTTAGTATTAATATTTACAGTGAACAAAACCTTAGTAATAAAATAAATTTTATGTGACCAACAAATTCATTTCCACAGGAAAAAGACTATATAATATTATATATAGACTGCCCATACATTATATAGTATTGGACTAAAAAAAATGTTTCCTATATTTTTTTTTGTTCCAGTTTATTCTCTGTTTGGATTCTCTGAATATATAGTTGTGATCAGCAATATACTATTTCATTTAACAACAATATACGACCTTCAAATAGAATTTATTTATATTACAAAACATGGTGTATATGCAGAATAAGTAGCAAAACTTTAGATATCAAAATTGTAAATAATAGATCAATAATCAATATTGATAATAAATAATCAAGAAGTGTATGTACTGTACAGTATTTTTATACTATATAATAAATTATTTTATATTTACAGTTTTTTATATTTACTGTGTCAATATGAGTTTTCATAAAGAAATATTTTTGTATGTCTCATTTAAAGGTTTTTGTTAGAAACAGAATAAGTATATTATATTGAATTATATGAACAAATACTATGCATATTAACATATTCCATTACACATGTATCACTTGTGGTATATAATAAATTAGACTTTCAAGCTTGCTTCAAGCATGGAACATGTTAAATGAAAAACTATAGATATTAGCACCAGTCACAAGTAAAATTATACTTAAAGTAGTAAAAAAAATCTTGGCTAATAAATTAATATCAAAAATAAACATTTGTGTTAAAGTGCCTACATAAATATGATTTATATTTATAAGTTACCTCTTAAGCACAATATTCGAAACAAAAAATCAAGACCAACAATATACATGGTCAAACTTGAATAGATCATTTTTTATGTTTGATAAACAATGAGAAACTTTTTGTTTTCGTTCTGACTACGCTATTGATCTAACAGGGTCTTAACAGCTTCACCGAACTACTAAGGCAAGCACTTAAGGTACTCAGCCAATATTATTTGACAACTGGCTCAAGGGGGCACAACACACCTTTGTTTGAACAAGGGAGAAACTTTGTTATATCAGACTAAGGAATATCTCATAAAAGTATGTTTCTTCAAGTATTTCAAATGAAAGAATTCCTTATGTTGAGTACCTACACATTTCACAACTGCTAATGACTACAACAATCAATCAGGAAGTGGCAATTAATGAAATTTGAAATATATTGAACATTGGGTAAAAATGGTTCCAGCTATAAATTAATGCACAGCATGCAAATACTGTTACACTAAAATCAAAGGAAACAAAAGGGGTTATAGAAGATGATGGTTATCACATAACAAATAGTATTAGTCTTTAAACCTTATGATTACTGATGACTGTATTTTAACCTATTTATATGATAGTTTTAGCTATCTTCAATTCTGTTGTGATTATTATTACACTTTCTTATATAAAAAATGATGAGGTATATAACAAAAATGCATATATAAATATGCTTAAAATTTGAACTCTTTTTCCATTTTATCAGCTATCATTTCTGCAATAGCTAATGATGATGTAGCGCCAGGTGATGGTGCATTTCGACAATGCAGAACTCTACTTCCAATAGCACCTGAATTTGGTTGTGAATCAAATACAAAGTCCTCTATCAATGTACCTGGAAAAAAAGCCGTTGTTGTAAATACGTACATCTCCAATTTTTCTAACTATATATTTTACTAGAGAACCCTGTAAAACTGATAAATTATGCTATAATGTAATTAAAAAAATATGACAGAGTAACTTATATTTGTATAAACCACAAACAGTAACAATTGTTTACACAAATGAGCATACTCATTTTCTGTTATCTAATATGTTATGTTCAATTATTTTGGATAAGTATCTTTTGTATCTTTCATAATAAAATAACAAGACACAATACATAGAAAACTTATTATGTGTTTGTTCACCAAAATCCTCATAGTTATGCTAATCCCATACTTTTGCCATGCCTTTTAAATTAGTGTTGAAGGTAGGGTGCAAACTGTCCTGCCTTTTATAAAAGTTGTTAGTTAGACCATCATGTCACTTGATCTTAAATGATAACGTGATGTAAGAATATCACACACTAAATCTAGAGGACTGGCTTTAGAGCACCTACCAAAACACACTTATAGGATTTAAATTCTTTAGGTGGTAGAGCCACGTTGAAGCTATTATTGGGTATGAATGAATAGCTGGTAGAAATGGGTTGGTTCGTCCAGGATAGTACTACCCTCTCACAGTAAACCGATGTGAAGTAACAGTGCTTGCATTGTTGCATTCCATTCGGTCAGTGAGAGCGCCAGATAATCGCTTTTCCTCACCTTCGCCCTCTTCTCTTCCCTTCCTCTCCCCTCTATCAACACAGGCTGGCACCGAACTTGCGACTACCCTGGTGTTGCAAGTGTCTATGGATGGTGATGATCACTTAAGATCGAGTGACTCACTTGTTCTTTGCCTCCTTCGATATATAAAAAAATGAGGGTGTTAGCTGTCCAAGTGAGCTTAGAAAACCTTTATAAGAACATTATGGTTTCATCATACTGTTTTTGCTTCATCACAAATTTTAGTTCATTGCAAAGACTCAAGTCTATATTGATTGACATTGTGCCCAAATATACTACTGTGAAGCCATTGTAGCTCATAATTACCCAGTAAAAATATTCCACCTGAACCTTAAAATATTGGAATGGGCAATCTCCTGGTGATGAAAATAACTATACTGTTTTGTATTTTAATCATTTGCACTATGGCTAAAATATGAGGCTGTTATAAGGAAAATCACAATGACAACTCATAGAAATTAATTGGTTTTCACATTACTTATTAATCAATGGTTTTTACCAGCAGTATTATTGATAATGCTATTAGGCAATATTACACATATCTTAATATAATTCCCTTATAACAAAAAAAAAAACCGGATATATATTTTGTAACATAAATATAATTTTCATATTTAATAGGTAATATTAGATCAAACATTTAAATAACTCCAAGCATAATACTAATTTTCATTGTTTCCTCTTATATTGACCAAAATTAAAAAATTATAGTAAAAATAAATGACAAAGCTATACATAAGCTAAAATTTCAAATACATAACCAATTAATTTACATACCATCTTTAGCCATCGCCTGAGCCCTTACACCTGCCGGGCCCTTCTCAACATCTGCAGATGTTAAATTTTGTATATATTTTTGTAACTGCATTACTTGTAATGGTGTTATTGCAGATCTTATCATCTCTTTTATTCCAAAACCTGCATATTTCATTGCCATCTTTCTAAATCCAGAAAAGCCTAAAACTTCGTTAATTTCCTTCACATTGATATCACCCCAACTAAAAACATTACATAATTATTATTGCATAATCTTAAATGGTTTATTAAATTTTATGTAATATATAATCAAAACAATCATGTATTTATAACTTATGTCAATGTAAACAATTCTTTATCAACAATTTATCATAAAATATGGTAATAAGTTAACATGATACTCTGATCTACAAACAAAACTGTGTCATAAAATTTATGTCTATCTGATAACAGTATTCATTCATTGAATTTTAAAGAATTTATACTCACTTGTATCCCTCTTTGCAAAAAGCTAATATTGCATTTGGACCCAAAATAATACGCCCATCTATCCTTGGTGTTACATGTACACCAAGAAATGGAAACCTGGGATCTGGTACAGGATAAATATTGGTTTTAGCCAAATCACTTTTGTTTGGGACTACATACAAATATTCTCCTCTAAATGGAATTATTTTAGGTTCTTCTGGACAACCTGTCAATATGGCAACAGTATCTGATTGTAATCCACAACATGTTAGAACATATTTTGCATGAATTGTATTATTTTTGCAATCTGTTATCATGACTGGATAATCTGCAGAAGCTATCTCTTGAAATTTAGTAACTTCAAAATTGAGATAACTTTTACCTCCACATTCAACAAAATCTTTTACATATGACCTTGTTACTTCACCCCAATCCACAATTCCGGTGTGTGGAGACCATAATGCCTTTACTCCTTTACAATTGGGCTCAATTGTACTCATCTCTTTACTTTCTAATAGTTGTATATCTTTTACTCCATTTTTCAAGCCACGTTCATATAAATCAAATAATCTTGGCACCTCAGATCTTTCTGTGGCAACTATCAGCTTACCACATTTTGAGTACTTTATCTTTTTCTCGTCTAAATATTTATAGGCTAAATTTAATCCTTTAACACACAGTTTTGCCTTCAAAGAGCCAGGTTTATAATAAATTCCAGCATGGATAACTCCACTATTGTTACCGCTTTGATGATGTGCAAAACGGTGCTCTTTTTCCACTAACGCTATTTTAAGATTAGGATGTCTTAATATAAGTTCTCTAGCTGAAGCTGCCCCTACAATACCACCACCAATAACTGCTATATCGTATTTTTGAGGATTACTACTGCTGTACCTAAAATTATTTTAATCTAATTAATAAATACAGCATAGTTTTAGTATTATAATATTCCCTAATAAATTTATACTATTATAATTATTATAAATGGTGCCTTGAAAACAACCGAGATGAGTGCAGTACTTTTAATAGTCTATGATTAGTAAATATATTTTATTACAAAAACTCTAACAATTGTTTACTATGTTAGATGGTAGAATTTGTAAATAAGGAGATTATAACATTCATGATATCTATTGTATTATGTGTATGTGATTACCTTCTAAAATGTTCAGCAGCTACACAAGGAAAACGACACGAAACAACGGAAAAACCGTAAGAAAAGTGCGGTATTTTGCTTACAAATATCATTTTTGCTAAAAAAAATCAATATATTCGTGATCTATAAAGTTTACATATAACATTAAAATATCTAGTCTTAGATAATAATTAAATAAATATTATTACATAGAACTAGCACACAATAAATCTTAATATGATATAATAGCAAAATAAACAATTTTCACCACTATCCGTATTGGTAGGTAAAATAAATACTAACAAAATAGTTTGCCAGTAATACCAACATACTTTATACCTTTGGGCTAAAATATTATACAACATTATAGAATTATGCAAAGGTTGTTATGGAATGTATAAAAATATTGGCTTTTCATACCAGCAAGCTTTTGGATTGGATATAAAAGAAAATCAGTATCTAATTCACGTAGATATATAGTATTCAATTATACAATGTAATTTGCTATACGTAGGTATTCACTAAATTACACTATTTTTGTAGGGAGTTCCGATCGGGCGCTCAACGAGAGCGGTTGTCCCTTTTGCTACGCGCTTCGATTTCGATACTCGTGATTTAGTGACGTCTGTTATTACTTCGAGAGTGTTCGTCATTGTTCCGATCGGGCGCAGGTGCACGCACACCTGCATTCTTTTCCCAGAAATTGAGTGAGACCTTTCCATTGTATTTATTTATTGCTTTATTTAATTCTTAGTATAATTATTTGTTTACTCAGTTGTTTATCTATTTATTTACGTAGCTCTTTAGTAATTTCTTTATACATTTATATACTATTCAATTATTTATTTAATTAGCTATCTATTTACTTATTTGTTTTCTATTTATACATTTTATTTATTTGTATATATATTACATAAGTGGATAGTCCCGTAGCTTACCGTTTGGCATGCCCCCCTGCCTTTCAGGCAGGGAGGTTGGTTCGTGGCGCCCACTCCTCCCTTAGGTCAACATGGAACAGGCAGCTCATTTCAGAGATTTTCTTTTACGACAGGGCCCAAACGCGGATATCGTTGCTAGTTTCGATAACTATGTAGCGTTATTCGGTGAAACTACGCAGTACATGCCCCGTGTGGCAACCGCGAATTCTTACGCGACTCTCTTGTCGCAATCGCCATCTGATGTCCAAGATAGGGGCCTAATAGAGGCCCCAATACCGAGCTCCAGCTCGGAGACCGGCTCCGAGATGGAGCTTGACGTAGCGGCGTCCACCGAGCCGCCTGCGACCGATAACGCGCCCGCGATTCCCGCGCCTTCAGCGCAAAACATAGATAATGACGGTTATAAAACCGTCTCTTACATTAGACGCCGCGGTTCGCGTTCGTCAGATTCTGACTCGGGTTCCACACCCCCCGAAAAGTTAGTTAATATAAATGGCGCCCGGGTGCCAGCACCGACTACACCGACAGTCTCTAAGCCACGCGTGGGCGGACCTAGCTCCGTTTCTGTCGCTCCTTCCCAACCTACGGGATCTACAGCTAGGAAACAGCGCCCCCCGCCTCCTGTCGCGATCCAAGACAAGTCCCAGTGGACTTCTATCTCGAATCGACTTAAGACACGCTCAATTAATTATACGTCCGCCCTCAGTACTCCGGCGGGCATTCAAGTTAAATGTCCCACCTCTACAGACCATCGTGCGCTAACAAAATTCCTTAGGGAATCAAAGTTAGCCTATTTCACTTTTGCACTCGAAGAGGAACGCCTCCTCCGCGTAGTGCTTCGCCGCGTCCCGGCCGAGATCTCGGTCGATGACGTCACTCTCTCCCTTAAGGAGAAGAATTTCCCCGTGCGTGAGGTACATCGGATGTACCATCCACGCACCCGCGCCCCGTACAACATGGTCTTAGTTCTCCTCGACCGCTCGCAGGAGGGCAAGGCCATCTTCAACCTCACATCGGTCTGCGATCTAAACGGCATCACCGTTGAGCCCCCACGCAAGACCCATACCCCGTCGCAGTGCCATAACTGCCAGTGTTATGGTCACTCGGCGAGGAATTGCCACCTCCGCCCCAGGTGCGTCAAGTGCCTGGGAGACCACGCCACGAAGGAGTGCGCACGCACTCCCGGCACTCCTGCACCCCCGAGTTGCGTGTTGTGCGGTAACGCGGGTCATCCTGCGAACTATCGCGGTTGTCCGCGTTCACCGCGCACACAACGTCCCCGTCAGGCGAGGCAGGCGCCCAGAGCACCTGTAGCCGCCGCCCGCCCTGCGCCTCCACCTCTCATGTCCGTGGATGCCTTCCCGGGCCTGCCGGACGCCTCCCGGGCCCCGGTAGCGCCCGCGCCCACGACCTCACCGCGCTCGCCACCCTCTGTGCCGCGCACGGCTCAACCCGGGCGGGCCCCTATGGCCCCCTGGGCACCCCGACCTCAGCCTCAGGCTTCTTTTAAGCCTCAGGCGCCGCTGCCACAGGCGGCTTATGCTTCATCATCCTCTCTCTCGGGTAAATTCGACTGGATGAAGCATTTACTCCGTGAACACGACATGAAGGAGGTCCTCGCCTTCTACGCCATCGTCGAGGTAGAAGAGGAGCTAGGTCTCCTCACTGCTCTAGCGCGCTTCCCGGCTATCGGAGCCACCATTCAGCGCATCGCCCGGTCATCCGCCCGCTCTTTTAAATAAGTGTTAAAATTCACGGGTCTTAATAAAGTAAAACCACGCGGTCTATGTCTCTCGTTTTTCAATGCGAGATCCCTTCGGTCACAGCGCGATCTAGTAGCTGACTTTTTGCACGATAGACAGATTGACGTTTTCCTCATCCAGGAAACGATGTTAAAACCGAGTGTCCGTAATCCGAGAATCGCAAATTACTGTATAGTCAGGAACGACCGTGTCACCCGCGGGGGTGGCACGTTAATCTATTTTAGGCGTTCGTTGTACTGCATGCCGTTAGATCCGCCCGCGCTAACCAATATGGAAGTGTCAGTGTGTAAATTAGGTATGACCGGTCACTCGAATATTATTTTAGTTTCCGCGTATTTGCCACCAAACAAAGAATTGCTAAGATCCGATTTGCAGGCGCTACTTAATTTAGGAGATTCAGTTATTATAGCAGGGGACCTCAATAGCGGGAACGTTATCTGGAATAGTCCGTGTACCTCTCGTAACGGGAGAATACTCGACGAACTAGGTAGGGTTCTCGCTTTTGACGTCATAGCCCCTCTGGAACCCACGCACTATCAAGATCATTGCCGACCCACAGTATTAGATATAGCTCTCTTAAAAAATATCACGCTTCCTGTACGACTCATACAAGTAGTACACGAACTTGATTCAGATCATCGCCCGGTTGTTTTACAGTTAGGTCACAATTCAGACTTCACCCCGCCGTCGGTTAGGGTGGCTGATTACGCGAAACTCGTTCAATATTTTAAAGAAAATCCGTCGTCTAGTAGTTTAGACAGGATTCCGGACGTGTTGGTGTCTAAAGCCGACGCGGATTCGGCCATCGATTCCCTGGTTGATTATCTCCAGACCGCCGTCAGGGTGACCTCGAAAGAGGTACAAGCGGCGAACGATCGCCGTTTTATACTCCCTGACGACGTGAGAGCATTGATCACGGAAAAGAACGCCGCGACTCGAGCTTACGACGCTTACCCGTCTGTAGAAAATCGCGATCGTTTACGTTTGTTACGAAAAACAGTCAAGTCTCGTATTTCTGAGATCCGGGGCGACAGGTGGACAGACTCCTGGAGGGTCTCCAGCCGTCTCACCTGTCGTACTGGACTCTAGCGCGAACTCTCAAATCAGACATGGTCACTCCAATGCCTCCTCTCGACAGAGGTCCCGGGTTGCCTCCCGCGTTCGATAGCATAGACAAAGCGGAATGCCTTGCCGCAACCTTAGAGAAACAGTGTTCGCCAAACACTGATAACACTGACCCTTCCATCATAGATTCTATCGAAACAACCGTAGAGCATGCACTCGCGTCTCCTCCGGCGGATACCCTAACCCCGATAACGTTTGACGAAGTTTCGGCCGCCATCAAGCGTCTCAAGCCTAGGAAGTCCCCAGGTCCCGATGGGATCAGGAACGAGGTTCTGAAACTCCTTCCTGATCGCATCATAGCTCTATTGGTCTGCGTCTTCAATGCGGCCATGTCCAAGGGTCACTTTCCAGCCGTCTGGAAAAAGGCCGTAGTGATAGGTATTCACAAGCCCGGCAAGAAAGCTACGCTTCCCGTTAGCTATCGCCCCATTAGTCTGTTAGATACCTTAGGAAAACTTTACGAGCGGCTCCTTCTGAACCGTCTTCAGTTCTCGATTACAGATTTAAAATTAATACCACCTGAGCAGTTCGGATTTCGCGCCGAACACTCTTGCACGAATCAAGTACACCGCCTCACGGAGTACATTTTCTCTAAATTTAACGCCGATCCGAAACGTAAACCGAAACGCACAATTGCAGTCTTCTTCGATATCGCCAAGGCCTTCGATAAGGTCTGGCACGGAGGGCTCATCCATAAATTATGTAAATCTCGCGTACCTGATAGGTTAATTCATATTATCCGCGATTATCTCACTGATAGAACATTCCGCTTCAGAGTGGATGGTGAACTATCGCTGCCCCACCCGATACGCTCAGGTGTGCCACAGGGCTCCATACTCGCGCCCACGCTCTTCAATCTGTTCATTAGTGACCTACCTCGGTCTCGGGGGGTCGAGATAGGTTGTTACGCTGACGATACCGTTATTTACACTTCCGGCTGGCGGTCGGACTTTCTTAGGAAGCGCATCGAAAAAGCCGTTCATACTCTCGGTGAATGGTTTCGTCGATGGCGCATAGAAGTTAATCCCGATAAGAGTACCGCAATACTCTTCGATCCCACGAAACGCGTTAATAAATTTGAGCCCATCAGGCTATACGGAATCGATATTCCTTGGGTCGAAGAGGTCAAATATCTCGGTGTCACATTAGATAAACATTTAAAGTTCAATTCACATACAGACAGAGTGCGAAACAAAGCCGCTATGGTCTTGGGTCGCCTCCATCCGTTGCTTTGTCATAAGAGTAAGATGTCCCTCAGACACAAGCTCACTTTGTATAAGACGTGTATCCGTTCCGTGATGACATATAGCTGCCCCGTTTTTGCGCATATGTCCAAAGATAACTTTCATAAGCTGCAGGTTCTCCAAAATCGTGTTTTACGTAAAGTGACCGGTGCTCCGTGGTACATTCGGAGTGTCGATCTCCATAGAGACCTAGAGTTTCCTTCTATCTGGGCGTACGTAAAATCACTTACGATTAGTTATTTTGAAAAAGCTGCGAATCATCCCAATCTCTTAGTGGTATCCGCCGCAAACTATGAACCCGTACCTAACGTTACGCGTTATAAAAGACGTCCGCGATGCATTTTTACCGACCCTCCTGATTTAATCACGTCAGCGAACGATCAGTACCAGCCTGTCCCTCGAAGCAGAGCGTGCTCACGTCCACACCCGCGTAACCACAGATCACGCCACCGTGGTCTGGGGGTTAATTTCGCTCCCGCACACCCGATTAGGCCTCCCACGGCAGCGGCTCAAGCCTAGGTTCGATCCCTCGGTGGGGAGCCCTTGAGTGCGTTGCTTGCGCGATACGGTGACACACAAATATACATCACTGCTACAACACTACACGATCACCCCCACACACGTGCACGCCTACACGCTTACATATGAAAGTGGAAGGGTTTACTTTTTTCCCTCATCGAACTGAAAAACTCTCAATTTTCCGATATTAAATATATGGAGGAGTTGTTGAGACGTGTATGCTTGGTACACATATACGTTTCAACAACTCATACATATATGGGTAGTTAGCTAGGTCAGCTAAGATAGGTCGCAATTTTGCATGCAACAGGTAACAGCCAAGCCGAGGTGTGCCGTGCACCCTTGAGCTGGTTGCCATAATAAAATCGGCTGAGTGCCTTAAGCGCTCGCCTTAGTAGTCCGGTGAAGCTGTTAAGACCTTGCTGGGTCAATATCGTAGACATTTCGAAAAAAAAAAAAAAAACTATTTTTGTACTTAGATCTTGATGCTCGATTGCCAAGCATATTTTTTATTAACTGTCTACACCATTGGCCTGACGGGCCTTCACAGCTTCTTCGAACTACAACATATAAGAATTGATACAATTTATAACAACTACGATTGATAAACTCCAACATTGTTCATCCAACAACAGAAATCTCGATGAAAGTTGGCATGCCTCAATAAATTTTCTTCCATTACACTATTTTTTTATATAGGTAGTTTGTAGATATTAATTAATATTTTACCACAGTCTTATATGATAGTAAAATAATAAACATGCTAAACCTAGACGGAGACGAATACGGATTTCCTTGAATGCGGTTGAGTAAAGTTCGAGTAAACGTCTTAAAATATAGTTGTGAGCGTTCAACCTAGAGAGGAGCTACCGGATCATAACAACCGGTGCCTGAGGATATAGTTTAAAGGTGATAGTTAGCCAGGTGGCCTTAAAAAAGCCTTACTACCAGGGTTTACCCGGCAGATCTGTCAATGAATGAAGTTATTTTCGAAATCACCGGTTTAAATGCTACAAGGAATATTTTATAATCAATAGCTGTTGTTCCAGATGGCTATTATTTGTTCTTTTAACTTTCGAATCTGTTCTTACACTTTTGCGTTTCTCTTTGTTCTTTCTACAATTTAATTCTTTTTTTTTACGTGGGGAAATCCTTTATGGATACCCACCTTAAACCCCACGGTGTACCGACAGACCGTAATGTTGTGGCATAAACTAGAATGGAAACATCAAGAAGAGTTATAATGTTGCTAAAACTGCTTGTAACTGGTCCAACTAAAACTTTTTGCCCGTTTTATTACAGTGAAATACTCGCAATCTTGTATTTTTACCATGAAATATTTAGCGACTTCTGGCGGTTTTTTAATCATGTATTCTAGCGTCTATTTAATTGACGTCTGGAGAGTTTTTTATTTCTTAAACGGCAACACTGTATTTTGTCATTGTACTTGTACCTCCGCTAGGAGAAATATTATTCTGTGACTTGTACCCACAGTTTGTACGTATTGTGCAAAGAGTATAATAAGTATTATAGGAATGGTATTGTGTATATGCGTTGTTTATAAAAATAAAGTTGTAATATTTTGAAAATCATAACAACTGACCGACTACTTTATTATAATGGATCCATCTATTTCCTACTGTTGCATTAGTTGGGATTTACATAAAAATTACATATCAAGTGGTATCTCTCATTTACAAAAGGTTTTTGAATACACACAATTAATATTGTAATGCAAAAACAATAAAACATGTAATACATAATATATTATATAATAATACTCGTGAGTAGTGCATATATATTCTGAAAATTATGCGCAGAGAAATAGCTGTTTACAAGCTCTAGTTGCAAGAGTAGACCAGCTACATTTTTATGAATATTAAAAGAAAGATAATAATAGAAGTTCGTTTTTCTTCAGAATGAAGAATTTGTGGATATGACAATAGCAGCAGAAGGTCATTTGGTCAAAGTACACAAGAATATAATAGCTCTTGCCAGTCCTTATATTAAAGATATGCTACATTCCGCTTCATGCTCTCATCCTGTGGTGTTCCTTAATGTAAGAGTATCCTTTTATTATTAACTATTATTAGCAAAATCAATATAATCATAATAATGTTTAACTTCAATCAACCGATTTAGCGACATACTACAGAACACAGCTATACTTGTATACCATACTCGATATGAATAGGCAAATGCTCTACACGAGAAAGAACCACATTCACGTTTCGCCACGCCCTTCACTGGCCAGCTCTTCTGATATGTCAGGTCAGGCCGAGACCAGCTCTTTAGACATGTTGGAACATGTCAGGTTCTGACCATCAAGAACAATCAAATACAATGTTAGTGAATACAGAAATATAACACAAGTATTGTTACCATGAACTATTACTTATATTGTAGATGTGAATAGCTCAACTGTCTGAGCGAGAATCCTGGTGAGAATGCCCCAATGACTCGACCAACTCACCTTTTATAGCATTCAGCTGAGTCACGAATGGCCAATAACATTGATCAATAGTGTCAGGTCAATAACATGGACTTCGAAATGACTACACTATTGACCTAGCAAGGGCTTAAAAGCTTCACCCGACTACAGTGTTTAAATTATGAGGAATATACTGTGGATTTTTGAGAAAATTCAAAATATATGAATATTTATTGTTGTTAGATTAAAATCTGGGTACATATGTATTAACACCATCTGTCTCTTTTCTGAAAGTCTAACCAAACCTAACAGTACTGAGACAGAAAATGGAGAAAAATAATCAGTTAGGTTAGACTTGAGAAATAAATCCAGTGCGAGCTGGCAGTGTTAGCGTCAGTCAGTACATTTCGGTGGTTTTAATATGTAATACTTTTACTGTAACTAATGTTTTAAAATGTATTGGAATAAAATATAACCATCATTATAAGAGTTCTACAAAAAATGTACAATTAACAATTAATTATTTTGTTACAGAATGTTAGTCACAAAGTATTGTCTTATATATTAGAGTATATATACACAGGAGAGGTAAAAGTCCCATATGATGATATTAATGAATTTATTGATACTTCAAAGGCATTGAGTATAAAAGGTATTGAAAATGTTCTTCCAGTTAACATACCAAGTCAAGCATTCTCACCAGATGTGTCTTATTATGATAATAATGAACTAGATGACAACAATGACAACGATGATGTACATGAGGTTTGTTAGCTAATAAAACAATTTAATAATAATAAAACGAAAAAATAAATTGTCAAAGTTATTTCAACTTTTTAATGGTATCAAAGTGTTTTTGTCATATAATTATTGAAAAAAATATTTATATCTTTACTATATTGTATGTTGTAGTAGTCAATCTGGTAGTGGTATATATACCATCTATACTAATATTATAAATACGTAAAGTTTGTGAGGTTGTAGAGGGTAATCTCAGAAAGTAACAGTCAGATTGAAATACTTTCAGTGTTAGAGAGCTCATTTATCAAGAAAGTCTATAGGATATATATCATCAGGCTTAGACCAATAACAGCCCCAAGCCGAGGTATGCTATGCACCCTTGAGCTTGTTGCCAAAATAAAACCGGTGGAGTGCCACAAGCGCTCGCCTTAGTAGTCCGGTGAAGCTGTTAAGACCCTGCTAGGTCAATAGCGTAATCAGTTCGAAAAAAAAAACAACAATCACGGCGGAGCACCAATGAAGAATGTTTTGAAGTCGGGATCTTTTTCCTATTGAGAGCTTCAGCTACGTGTTAGTTCATAATGTGATGTACATTGGTCATATTATCAACAACAATTATGAATTCTTATCAATATGTAATTATATGACAACTGATCCACAGCAATGCGTGGCCAGGTCAGCTAGTCATATATATGTATAAGATTATTCATATAAATAAATGATCTATATGAATAAGAAGGGACAAAAAATTAATGCATAGTAAACCATTTACTAGATGTGTCTTTTACGTTTCTATTAATAAGTGATTAAGTTTAATTTATTTATAGATCTTGATTGCACTGGGAGAAAGACAATCCTTTGCTAACCATTTATTTTTTATTAATAAATGCTATTTTATGCACATTTCTCCCATATACATCCCATATCCCAAAGAACATATACATAATGATTTGAATATGCATACGTGCCATACTGTACACCAAGTAATACTATAATAGAAAATACTATGTTTTATATTACATAAATAATATTGAAGGATTTACCTCAAGACATTTGATATAGCAGATTATAGATAGATATCTCAAGTAATATTAGTTTTTTTTTTTAATTTTTTATGATATGCATTTTTTTGTAGTAGTCTATACAAATTGGATTTTATTGACTACACTAATAGTGTTTTCATTGTTCACAAATTGTTAATTGTTTAATATAAATTATGTTAATTGTATGTTGTATAACTCGCACATCAATAAAAATATTCCCCTCATTGGCATATTACAATTGTTGATATTTACTACTTAGGTACAGATATCTATAAACAAAAGAAAAACATATTTTTTTCATAATGTAATTTTTTTGTAAGACGTACTAAACCTATATATTTGTTATGCTTTTATTCCCGAACTGACTAGCTATTGACCTAGAAAGATCTTACCATCTTCACCGGACTACCTATATTTGTTATGATTCAGTTTATAGTATAGAGTAATATATCAAATTGTTCTTTAACTGACTATGCTTACTAGGCCTTACTAGGCCTTCACAGCTTAACGGAACTACATATTAAATTGAATATTTAGGAAATATTCACGTATTAACATGTTACACCTGTGTGTGCTTATATGAACTTTATTTCAATTTGTTTGATAAATAACAAAACAAATCCTTTTTGATGAAACCATTGATATTGATTAAAATATAACTTAGTATACAATTTCACGTCAATTTCAATTTAATTTCAGTGTTATTTCATCAATTTAATCTACTTTGTGATTCTAAAATGCATGTGTAACAGTGAAACTGTTTGTATGTTTAAATCATAATGAGATAAGTAAAAACAATAATTAGTAATATTTTTACCATATATATATACTATTTTTCAGGAAAAATTGAATGCAGCAATTAACAGGTAATAAGTTTATATGCCATATAATTATTCAATCAAATCCATTATGATTTTTTTAAAGACTACCTTTTTTACCTATTTGCTTAAAGGTGTTATAATTATGTTTATAAAAGTCAAAGCTTAATTATAGTACTTTAGATCTTGATCCTAGATATGCAGTTAAAATAGAATGAAGAGTTTGAAGTAATATTTATTACCAAAAATTGTTAACTTCTACAATTAGGTTATTAAATTTTTCTTTAATTTTCAGTAAATGTGCTGCTCATATTACTATAAATCGCAGCAATTATGAAGTAAATGTTCATAAAGATACTAATCAGGAAAATCAATATAATCTTAAATCCGAAAACAGTGGGTTAACTAACAATTTAATGGAAGTATGTGTAAAAGACATACCCTCTCAGTCTACAATTGACTATAACATCACAAGTTTATCTGTTAATAGGAATAATGCGTCTCAAATGATTGAAGCAGATTCTTATGATATTAATAATTGTGTTAGTTTTGTAAATGATGAACCTGAAACTTTGAATATAAAGGATAAAAAAAGTCCAGATAGGAACACACCCTTCATCAAATCTATAGCCATAAAAGATGGTTCGAAAATGAAAGGTAATTAGAAGATGTTTACCGTCATTATACAATATTAATTAAGTATTTGTTGCAATATTCAGTTCAATTTCATCATAATACAGAGTGTTTGCGAAATTTTTTTTCTTAAAAAGACCAGAAAATATAATCAAAAACTACTTTTTAGCCTCTAAAGTTAGTATCCTTAGTTCTTAAGATAACTGTTATTTTATGCAAATGATAGATTATGCAGATATGAGATATCTCTTTTTCTATATAATTTAAGTGGTAGAGCCACAATGAAGCTATTGCTGGCTTCAGTATGAACGGGTCGGCTCGTCCGGGGTAGTACCACCCTCTCAAAGGAAACCGACGTGAAGTAACAGTGCTTCCATTGTTGCGTTTCGTTCGGTCAGTGAGAGCGCTGGAGATCCACCTCCCCACTTTTGTGTTTCGACAACTTCGAAGCAAAGGTGTCTGAGTGGTATGTCATACTGGTTGTAAAAGCTTAAAGAAACATCACTAGGAAGCCGTAGTACAGTGACTGGGCATATACTATTCATGACCAAGTTAATCTTTTAAAGTTGAAAATCTTCCAGATATGTTCTTTACTAATTCTATTTCTATGATTCATTGTATCATTTTTCGCTACATTTTGGACATAAGCTCTACCCGAGTATGTGTGTAGTGATTCGAAGGTGGTGTGAAACGTTGTTTCATACTTATTATCGGTTCAATAAGTTAAACTACAGAAAAAGTTTAATACAAATATTAGACATGGACTGCGTTCTATTAAGCGATCACAACGCTCACGACCGTGAGTTTTCCCGTTCCGCTTACTATAAAGCGTTACAATCGGAAACGCATTTTTTGGCGTTTTAAGCGTTCAGATAAATAATACAAATGGTGATCTAGAAAAAATAAAGCAAAAGCATTAAGAGGATATTAAAACTTAATTAACATATTTCATTGCATTTATATATTTAAATGCAATATGTTATCAAATATAAATATTCTTTACCGTATCAAATAATTACATTTTTACGGTCACCGTCTTTATTAAAAATCCCGCTAATTTTGTCAACGCTCACGTCAACCCACCCCCAGACATGGGGCGTCGCGTCGTAAGCTTCACGTGAGCGTATGTTACGACGTCATCAATGACGTTTTCGTCGCGATCCCAACGATCGCGGTCGTCTAGTGATACAGCAAAAAGGCTATTGTGAGCGTTGTGAACGTCTTCTGGAACGCGCCCATAATAATACGCTTTATGAGTTTTTGGCGGGATTTCAGTCTGTCATGTAGTGGATTTTATATTTTATTCATAATCTTGTGTTTCTTGACTCTATATTGTGTAAAGTTGGTGGTGTTTTATGTAATATGGTTAGTTTATTGTGCATAAGTGAAGTGAATGGAAAATAATACCACGGAGCATGAAATTCTGAGGTGCCACAAAAACTCTCTGGAGGGTTCTAACAAGAGATCCACCATCTTGTTAGAATATTGATTGACACGACTCTTGATATTGTAATGATCGTACGACGCTTGTAATATTATTGATTACTCGACAATGGCAGTAATAATCTGAAAGATTGATTGCCAAAAATAAAGTAAAAAAAAAATACGCTTTATATTTTATGATTGTTATAGATATAACACCGCAATATACTATATCGAATAGAGGTGCGTTACAGCTAATATTAAATCGATATATGTATCTCTGCCATCACCATTCAAATGGGGGTCGAAAACGTAGATGGAGATGTATTGATTATCGTAGAATGCAGTGTCCTGCAATAGTTGATACAATGGATGAAAATGTTACTACCAGGTATTTTAATAAAACAATTATTTTTACAGCTATTAATTGTCTGTAATTTATAAACGGTTTGACAAATTAATTAATTTCTTAATGCTTTATAGAAAACATTTCATAGTTAGACAACAGTCTCAGATGGTAATAAAGCCAAATCTAAAGGAGGATCGGTTTTTAAGACAGTAGCTGGAGCACACATATGTAGGTGGTAGAGCCACGCTGATTCTATAACTGGTTTCACCTTGAATGGGTTGGCTCGTCCGGGGTAGTACCACCCTCTCACAGAAAACCGACGTGAAGTAACAGTGCTTGTATCCCTCTCTTCCCTTTCCCTTCCCTCTATCCCCTTCCGCCTTCCGCACCAACACAGGCTGGCAACGCACTTGCGACTCCTCTGGTGTTGCTGGTGTCTGTGGATGGTGGTTATAATTTAACATCAGTTGACCCACCCGTTCGTTTGCCTCCCATGACATAGAAAAAAAGCATTAGGGTGCTTGGAGACAGATTTGAAACTTGATGATGGTAAGTAATCGGGTGTATTTATATAAAAGCCTACAATCACTGTTTTGTTTTATCGCAACGTTCTCCTTTATATTTTTTTTTCTTCGAAATGACTACGCTATTGACCCAGCAAGGTCTTAACAGCTTCACCGGACTACTAAGACGAGCGCTTGTGGCACTCGGCCGAGTTTTCCTTTATCAAGAGCTCTCGTTCAGTCGCACGTACGTACATTAACGCTGTGGTGGCCGACCACGGTAACCTCTAAGCCATCATCAGACCATTATAATTTTGTAGATGGTAGAGTCAAGCTGAAACTATAACTGGTTTCACCATGAATGGGTCGGCTCGACGTGAAGTAACAGTGCTTGCATTGTTGCGTTTCGTTCGGTCAGTGAGAGCGCCGGAGACCCACTTGCCCTCCCCTCCCATCTCTTCTCCCCTCCCTCTCCCTTGGCAACGCACATGCGACTTGTTGGTAGTGTCTATGGACGGCGGTGATCACTTAACATCAGGTGATCCGCCTGTTCGTTTGCATCCAATGATATAAATAAAAAATAACAAGTCGAGACTACTTACTATTTTTTAATTATTTAATACCTGTTTATGTCAGCTGCCACATCCACTTTTATTTATTTAAAATGTATATTTATTTATAAAAAAAATAAAAATGAAATCGCATGCTTCAATAAACAATAAATTATTAAGACATAGACTTCCTTAGTTTATATTAGATACTTGAAATATTTCTTTTGATATAAATATCTATGTTGTATAGATATCTAATAGGGTTTTTACCACTTAATACTTTTATACAGTATGGATAATTGTGATCTGACTCACAATCTAGTGGAATATATTAAATTACTTTTTTCTTATAGTAATTGTATTTTGTGGAGTCATTTGTACATATTATTATGTAATCATTGTTGGTCGATAGGAATTGAAATCTTATTATCTTATTATCGAATAAAATTAGCACTTCACGATATAATACCTGTATTTTATTTCAGGATAGGCCTACATAGTCACGGATTTCATGATATTAAAATTCTAAAAAAGTATAAAAAAAATTGCGTGTTCACCACGATTTCAAGAGCTAAAGCAAAAGCTAAAAATAATGATGAAGAAGAATCTGATAAGGATGTCATAAAAAATAATATTGAAATCGAATAATTGAAAGACAAACGCATAGGTTGCAATTAATGAAGATCCAAATTGCGACTTTTGTAAATACTTAATAAAACTTTTCGAAATATTTTACTTTTGAAAAGAATGAGTAATGTACAAAGTTATTCAATAAAGTGATAATCCTACGACTATAAGTGTTTGTGTGGTAGGTATGAATTTACTGTTTCGATTCTGAATAAATGATGTTACAAAAACAATTCTATCTTTATTTACGGACTAGCTTCTGCCTGCGACTTCGTCCGCTTGAAATAGTTAATTAGGCTAACGCTAACACGCAGCGGAATCTATCAAAAGGAAACAAAACCCCGATTTAGAAATATTTTAGTGCTCCGCTCCTATTGATTTTAGCGTGATAAATAACCTATAACCTGCCTCAGTAAATGACTTGTTTAAGACTGAAATAATTTTCAAAATCGGTTTAATAGATCCTGATATTAACTTCTACAAACTAACTCTCTTTATAGTATAGATAACGTAGCTTCCTAAGGTCATGGTTTCATGAGATTGGCAACTTTTACAAAAGTATATCACATACTAGCTTTACCCGCAGCTCCGCACATGTTTTTAAAAATGGTATTAAAGAAATATAAATTTGTGGGACCATGTACAATCATAGAAATGCTCCTTAAAACAATTGTAAGTACGACACGCACTCCACTTAAAGTAACATGTAACGTATACATTAGATATGTAAATACTAACAATGTATTAAATGAGGTTTATCATTTGCAACATATCTGGAACCTTAACTCACCATATAACTATCTCAGTGCTTACTTACACTGTATTGCGCACTAATGAAACAATAACTTAAAATATTATTATAAAGATTTACATATTCTATACATATAATAAAAATGGAGTGTCTGTATGTAACAGCAAAATAAAAAAAAAATCACTGATTAGGTACGAAAGTATACACGCTTTTGATAACAAAAATGCAATTTTTAAAATTTATATTACATTGTCATTATAATTATGATTTTGTGTCTATATAAAACAAACGCTTGTCTGTTCTGCAAGAAATTTTATCATGGAACTCTTTACGTAATACGTTTATGGTCTAAAATCTTATTAGGAAGACCTCTTCTATCTTCAAAGTTACTAATAATTATAATATCGAATTATAAACAATTAGTTGATAATTATTTCTGTAATTAAAAATAAAGAATGAGTTGAAATCTTGCTAAATTTTATACAAACAAAGACACGGGTAACAGCGAGTCTAAAATAGAATTACCCAATTATTTTTTATAAGGTAAGGTGAAAATCCCCGGCAAATCGGTTTAACCTTTTGGAGAAAGTATTGTCGGCAAGCCACGGTTAACAGCGAGTATAAACTTAAATTGCCTGAATTACTTTATATAAGATCAGCTATCTGCCAGTGAAAGTCTCGTTAAGATTGGTCTAACCGTTTTGGAGATAGTATTATGGGCGATGCCACGGTTAACAGCTAGTATAAATTAAAATTGCTTGAATTACTTTTTATAAGATCAGCTATCTGCCAGTGAAAGCTCCGTGAAGATTGGTCTAACCGTTTTAGAGTTAGTCCTACGGGCGAATCCACGGTTAACAGCTAGTACAAACTAAAATTGCTTGAATTACTTTTTATAAGGTCAGCTATCTGCCAATGAGAGTTTTGTAAAGATCGGTATAACTTTTTTGGAGATAGTGCTGCGGGCGAAGCCACGTTTAACAGCTAGTCAAAATTAAAACAGTCTAAATAACTTTTTATAATGTCCGCTATCTGTTGGTGAAAGTTTCATGGAAATCGGTCAAACCGTTTTGTAGATAGCATTGCAGACGAAGCCGTGGTTAACACCTAGTCTAATTTAGAGTAGCATATGTCACCCGCTGTAATTTTATCTATTTGCCAGTGAAATTCCTGTCAAAATCGCTCCAGCCGTTTCGGAGATTACCCGGAACAAACAGACAGACAGAGAACAATTGCATTTTTGTTTTCAGTAGCGTGTATACTTCGTACCCAATCGTCATATCTTTTTCATTTTGATGTTACATACACTTCATTTTTATTATATGTATAGAAGATGTATTAATTTTTACAACCAATGTCGACCATCTCGACGGAAGAAATGTATGAAATAAGTAGTTCTAAACAATGTTGGAGTGTGATAAACCCCAGTTAAAGAAATCGCCAGTAGGAGTGAAAATTTTAACGAAGGAAGAAGCTATTAACGAAATGGCAGCTTAGCAACACACTTTATGATTTGATCAGATCTGCCAAAAGTGAATACCAGCGAGATCCAACATGTCCTTAGATTATCATAATTATTATAAGGGAGAAATTTTACTTCGAAATACAAATAATGTATCTCTACATCATCAGTCTTCATCTTTGCCCTTCCCCTTTCCAGTTACTTGAAGTATGGTCTCCTCATATTTTTGCGTTTTTTTTCTATCTGACTAAGCAATTGATCTAGCAAGGTCATAACAGCTTCACCGGGCTTTTTCACATTTTTGCGTCAAGCCAATCTCTCTTGGATTATCGATTCCTGCAACTGTGCTTTCTTGAGCCTTTCGCTTTATTTTCCATGTTGAGATATATCCAGCCTAGCCGCGAAGTACTCATGTTCTTGTAAGAGTTTTTAGTAGGATTTTAGTCTGTTATGTAGTGGATTTTATATTTTATTCATAATCTTGTGTTATTTAAATTTTGTAAATTTGGTGGTGTTTTACGTAATACACTTTCTTACCACTTTGTAACAACCGGAAGCACATCTATCGCGCCACGGTACTGCCGCCGGAAATAATAGTACAGTAGTAGTCAAATGCCTAGTGCTGCCGCCGGAAGTGTTCGCCATAGCCAAGCCAAGCCATGCAACTGCCCCAACCCGCCAGTAGCGCCATCTAGCCAAGCTTAAGCCACGCCTTAGGTGGGGTAGGGGCAGCCAGCCATAAAAGGCCGTGCGTGCGTCGACTCGAGGCAGTTAGTAGTCCGGTGAAGCTGTTAAGACCTTGCTAGGTCAATAGCGTAGTCAGTTCGAGAAAAAAAAAAAAAAAAAAAAAAACTCGAGGCAGTGTTGCACTATATTTACGCGCGGTAGTTCTAGCCGTCTGTGTATTGATTTAGAAGTGGTCATAATGAATAAATGACGTGCTTATATACAAAGTGATATTTAATTTTATGTGTTCTTACACGTGATTATGGTATTTAAGTGATGTACTTATGTACAAAGTGACCTTTAATTCTCTACGCGTTCTTACACTTTCTTAGAATATTGAAATAATGAAATAATCACACGGCGCTTGTAATATTGGTAACTACACGACAATCTAAGTAATAATGTGAAAATTTGGTTGCCAAAAATAAAGTTAAAAAAAAGTTCCTATAAAGAAAGATTAGTATACAAGTCTGTAGAGTCTTATGGTTCTTGGTGAGCTTTTTACTTTGTATTTTATCATACTTTTTACGATACGTGTGACATAGAAGTTAATAGGACCTAGTAAATCTATAGTTATTTTCTTATCTTCATTATTATTTCATTGCGAGTTCTTTTCATGCAAAATGTGGGTAACATTTTATGAATTTTCTAATATAATAGTTCTTTACCTATGAAATTGCCATATATGACATTAAAAAAAACATCACCAACCAGCATTGGTCAATGGCTCGTCTCCGCTGCTCCTGCACGACAACGCGCGACCTCATACTGCACAGCAGACGGTCTACAAGTTGCAAGAACTGGGGTTGGAAGTTCTCCGTCATCCGCCTTACTCACCAGACCTTGCACCTACAGACTACTATTTTTTCCAGAATTTGGATAACTCCTTGGCGGGAAAAAAATTCAATAACCGAGAGAAAAATGCCTTTGAAGAATTTGTTGCCTCCCGTCCAGCTGATTTCTTTAAGAAGGGCATCAATAAACTGCTACTGCGTTAGCAAAGATGCATTGATTGCATGGGTGATTACTTCGATTAATACAAATAAAAAATATATGAAAAAAATTCGTTTAAATTTTTGCATGCAAAACGGCAATTTCATAGGCCTAATATCCATATTTTTAAGCTCTTTTGTTTCTAATAAATTAACGAATGACATGTACTCCACATGAATTTTTACTTATTAGTTGAGTTTCATTGTTTTCGATTTATTTGAATGCTATTTAGGATTTTATACCTATGTAGTTTTACCTTTTGTCTACTACCTTTCATGCAAGTTAATTTAAAGTTGTAACGTGACATAAAATAGTCCATGTCAGTAGTTTTTTTTTACAAATTTTTGATTTGATTTTGCAACAAATTTACCGTACCTACTTATAATAATAATACCTACTATAATACAAACTATAAATAGCTTGAAAAATATGTATTTAGAGATTTATTTTCAAGATTAAGCCAAATTCAAATACAG
>JACEII010000142.1:379832-455103 GCA_014332785.1 Antheraea mylitta | reverse complement strand
ATGTATTTAGAGATTTATTTTCAAGATTAAGCCAAATTCAAATACAGCCTGCTTCGATATAGTTTTAACTCGTAGACCGTGGCTGACTTGGTGAACATACAAAATGCTACCTACTGTTAGTAATTGTAACGCTCAAAATCGATGTTGTATTTGAGCGCGATACTAATGATATATTGAATTGATAAGAATAATATTTTTTCATTAATAAATATAATGCTTAAATCTTTTGTAAAATTCTAGTCTGGTGAAGCTGTTAAGACCTTGATAGGGTCAATAACGTAGTCAGTTCGAGAAAAAAAAACTTTTGTAAAATTATGTGTATAGTTTTAAATATTAATCGGTGTGCAGTGCGTACGGACTCAGTTTCAATTTTTGTAGATGATGCGGTTAAGATTTTTGAAGGGGCTAGAGCCACGCTGAAGCTATTACCGGTTTCAGCATGAATGGGTCGGCTCGCTAGTACCAACCTCTCTCAGAAAACCGACGTGAAGTAACAGTGCTTGCATTTTTTGAGGCGTGTTCAATGTGTTATTATTATAAAATCAAACACTGACTTTGCAACCGAAACTTTTAATGTCCACTTTTATCGAGGAAAAATTTGTATCTTTTGTGACAATGAATATGTCGTTGTATTTTGAAAAAGGGCCATAGATAAAATTATTAATGGCCAGCACGCTACACCACCCCCCTACGGAGTAAAGAAAACCCAGTATAAAAACATTTACAAAGCATGACGTTATACACATATTTACATTAAGTATAAAAAAGTAAAGCATACAGAAATAGATTTTTAGAGTTACAAAGAATTGATATAAAACACCATGTTACAAACAAATCTTAAAAATATTATAATACAACTATATACATAAAAGTTCTTTACAAATCTAGCGTCGGTTTAAATTTGACACGACGTCCAGATCGAGTAACGTAGGGTGAGGGTAATAAATTGTCTGTAGGTGGCTTGAGGATAGGAGGAACGGATGTGGCTGGTGAAGGTGGTGGAAATAAGGGTTGAGGAGTAACTTCCGAGAAGAAAGCAGGTTTGACGCGATCGATACTGACTACCACCTTCTTACCCTTAATGTCCAAAGTGAGCGTTTTGCCGTCACTTGACCGTTCAAGAACCTGATAAGGTCCAGTATAAGGCGGCTGAAGAGGGCGTCGAACAGCGTCATCACGCAAGTATACATGCGTAGCTGTTGATATGTCCTTAAATAAGAAAGACTTTTGATTACTATGGCGAGATGCCGGTACTGGTCGAATGTTCGACATATGTTGACGCATCCTAACGACTAAATCAGCTGGATCTTCACCAATACTAGGGTTCTGTGGTGCAACAAGTAGTTCTCCTGGGAGTCTCAATGTTTCACCATACATGAGCTCGGCGGCTGTACATTTGAGGTCCTCTTTAAAAGCGGAGCGCATGCCTAAAAGTACAAATGGTAGAGCGTTCAACCAGGACTGTTCATGACACATTAAAGAGGCCTTAAGTTGTCTGTGTACGCGCTCTATCATACCATTTGCCTGTGGGTGATATGCGGTTATCCTTCGCCGTGTAGTGGCAAAAGTGATGAGGAGTCTGCGGAATATGTCAGACTCAAATTGAGTACCCTGGTCAGTTGTGATACAGAGTGGTATGCCAAATCTAGAGATCCATTCTCTAGTAAAGGTCTCTACCACTTCTTCTGCAGTTATAGAACGCATTGGCCATACTTCTGGCCACCTCGTTACCCTGTCTATTGCTGTTAAGCAATAGCGATAACCATCGCAAACAGGTAATGGTCCTATGATGTCCAAATGGACATGGAGGAATCGACCAGATGGGGTTTTAAAATTACTGAGGGGAGCGGTATTATGCCTGGAGACTTTACTGCGTTGGCAGGCAGGGCACGCTCGTGACCACTCGCGACATTCTTTATTGACGGATGGCCAAACGTACCGCTCGGTGACAAGGCGGGTGGTAGCTCGTGCGCCGGGATGGCTCAAATTATGCAGCTTATTGAACACAACCCGCCGCAGTTCTGGAGTCACATACGGACGCGGCCTATCTGTGGAAACATCACAGAATAAAGAAATGCCAGTACCAGGAATATTAATTTTGGTAAGTTTAAGGCTTGAACCGTTCTTCAACAAATGTTGAAGTTCTTCATCAGTGGCTTGAGAACGTGCTAAGGTTTCATATTCTTGTTCTAATGAAATTGCCTCAATTCGTGACATGGCATCAGCACTAAGGTTTTCAGAACCTTTAATGTACTGAATGTCAGTTGTGAATTGACTGATAAATGATAATTGGTTCAGTTGTGCAGGAGGAAGCTTCTCCCGTCTTTGTACAAAAGCGTATAAAAGAGGTTTGTGGTCAGTGAAAATGGTTGCATTGCTAACTTCTAAAATATAACGAAAGTGTTGTACACTTTCGTATATTGCTAATAGCTCTCGGTAATAAGCAGGCCACTGTGATTGTTTGGAAGTCAATTTTTTACTGAAAAAAGCTAAAGGATACCATTGACCATTGACTTGTTACTGCAAACACGATCCCACGTGAATGCTGGAAGCATCTGTGAACAGACCGAGAGGTGCATCGTTAATTGGATGTTGAAGTAAAGTTGCCTTTGATAGACTAGTTTTACATGCTTCAAAATGCTCTAACAGCTTGGGCGTCCATAAAAATGGTTTTGCGCCTTTACTGTTGGTGGCGGCTACTGCGTCAATGAGTGGTGCTTGAAACTGTGCAGCATGAGGTATGAAGCGGCGATAAAAATTTAACATACCGAGAAAACGTCGGACTCCACTAATAGTTTTAGGAGAAGAATAATCCTGTAAAGCTTGTACTCGATCCTGAGGAGGGCGAATTCCTTCTGAGTTAATGGTGTGACCCAGAAAAACTACTTCGTGGGCACCAAACACACACTTTGATGCGTTCACTATGACGCCATAATCTTGTAGGCGTTTGAATAAGATTCTGAGATGGTCTTTGTGCAGAGATTCGGTCTCAGAAAATACGAGGATATCGTCCACGTAAGGGAAAACAAAATCTAATCCCTGTGTGACCTCATCAATAAATCTTTGGAACGTTTGTCCAGCATTGCGTAAACCAAAGGTCATATAGGGGAATTCGAAGAGGCCAAATGGTGTAACAATGGCGGTCTTCGGGATATCCTCATGGTATACCGGAATCTGATGGTACGCCTTTACCAGGTCGATGGTACTGAAAATTTTCGAACCTGCTAGATTGTTGCTGAAATCGTTCATATGTCGGACAGGATAACGGTCAGGTATGGTTCGCGCGTTTAGGGCGCGATAATCGCCGCAAGGACGCCAAGAAAGGTTTTTCTTGACCGTCATGTGAAGTGGAGAGGACCAAGCACTTTCAGAGGGGCGGGCAATGCCGTTCCGTACCATGCTTTCAAATTCGCTCTTGGCAGCAGAAAGTTTCTGAGGAGCTAACCGACGAGGTCGACATGATACTGGAGGCCCGTCTGTAGTCCGGATATGGTGGACTGTGTTGTGCTTATGAAAGCGAGGAAGACCGGGAGGTCGGAAAATGTCTGGAAATTCGGCAAGCACTTGTGCAAATGCAGAATCTGAGGGACCTATTGCCTTAACGCTAGAATGTTCAATAATGGCTGTGGAAGCGTTTGCTGACAGACCAGTCTTACCATCCTCTATCCTTTTGTTGTGACAGTTGGGCAAAAGATGGTAGTGTGCCAAAAAATCTGCGCCAATAATGGCAGTACTGACATCTGCGACTACAAATTCCCAACTGAAGTCACGGCGTAGTCCCAAGTCGAGTCGGAGAGTGACGGTGCCAAAAGTTTTAATTGAGCTGCCGTTAGCGGCACTGAGCTCCCAGTTAGAGGGGTATCTTTTTTCTCGTAACCAGCTATAAGGGAAACAGCATAGATCAGACCCCGTATCGACTAGGAACCTATATTTCGTAACCCTATCCGTTACAAACAAGCGGCGGTTCTTATGATCTAATGAACAGCAATCAGTGCCCGCCGTTACTGATTGCTGCTTGAGTTTTTGCTCACTCCAATTACAAGGAGGAGTACATTTCTTGGCTTGCCTACCAAATTTCGTGTGATACCAACATCGTAGCGCAGGTGAATGGTGTCGTCTTCTGCTGGTCGAAATAGAGCGGCTACTGGATACACGGTGCTGTTGGCTTTTTAGTGATGCTATTTCATGTGTAAGTTGCTGCACCATCTCCTTAAGCGTAGCCAATTGCGTTGCTGGTGAGTCCATGTTGGGGACGGTTGATGGTTCCAGCTGAGATACAGTCCTCGTTCGTTTCCTTGTTGAGTTGTTGTGAGTTAACGTGTTTACTGCACGTTCAGTAAAGGAAAGATCTCACCGTTGTGTTTGAAGTGGATGAGTCACGGGTCATGCAGGGGTCCTTTCCTCTGCGTAGTTGGCCGTCGTGAAATTTGTCGGTGCAGTGTAAAAGTCACCGTTGTATAGGGCCTCGCCGTTCGGTTGCGGTTATTGTGATTGCTCGACAATATTTGAGCGTCAATCACAAGCGTCGGAGGTCACCAATTTTGGGGCGTGTTCAATGTGTTATTATTATAAAATCAAACACTGACTTTGCAACCGAAACTTTTAATGTCCACTTTTATCGAGGAAAAATTTGTATCTTTTGTGACAATGAATATGTCGTTGTATTTTGAAAAAGGGCCATAGATAAAATTATTAATGGCCAGCACGCTACACATTGTTGCGTTTCGTTCAGCCAGTGAGAGCGCTGGAGGCCTACCTCCCCTCCCCTCGCTCATCCCTCTTCTCCTCTTACCTTTCATCCCCAAATACAGGCTGACAACGTACTTGACTCCCCTGGTGTTGCAAGTGTCTATGGACGGCGGTGATCACTTAACCAGATGACCCGTCTGTTCGTTTGCCACTTATGACATAAAAAAGATTTTGATGATGGCTATGACTAGACCTATTTTAGAAGTATAAAAGTAATATCTTATAATCTGTTTAAACCTACATATAAATTGTATTACTATTGATATAATACCGTAATAGTTACCAAAACCATAGAGTATATTTGTAAACATGAGAAACCAAAGCAACCAACAAATAACAGCTATGTGATCAATATGCATAATATATATTAATTCCAGTTTAATTTCTGCTATATTTTAAATTATTGCAGACCTTTTTCCACGTACTGGGTAATGATAATTTTTATTTAGTACATACTACAATTGAAATATTACTAATAAAAAAGAAAGTAAAGTAATTTGTATTTCTACTAGTAATGTGGTTTAAAAATATGTACCTAAATGTGCACAATTGCGGTAAGTAGAGTGATTTATTCTTATAACTTTACGGTAAATATTTATGAATTATCCGGATGTTGATCTTAATTGTGTTGTGGATTATTTGTATTAAAGGTCAGATTATTATTTTATGTACCGCGCCACATGGTTGTACGCGGCGGTTTATAACTTTTTACTTGATATTACGATGCAATTGACTGTGAGATATATGAGATGAATTCATTACAATTATTAATCTGTAATAGCTTGTTAATAACCTGAGGCCCTTGTCAAAGTCATTGGATGGGACTCCAGTAAAAATCGTCACGCTGTAATTTAATTTTAATAAGCCAAAGAAGTAGCTAATTTTAAACTCACTGCTTCTCTGGTCGGGGACTTTATCAGGCCTGCACTTTGCCACCTCTGCCGTCGTATAGTTACGACAATGTTTACTATGAAACGATCGTGGGTTCGATCCCTGCGTGTGACTGATATTTGTTTGACTAACATAATTGCCAGTTCTATGCCTGGGAGTTAAATATTTATACATCGTTCTATCAGGGTAGCTATATATAACCTAAGGCCCTTGTCAAATTCATTGGATGGGGCCCCAGTAAAAATCGTCACGCTGTAATTTAATGTTAATAAGCCAACGAAGTAGCTAATTTTAAAGTCATTGCCTCTCTTGTCGGAGACTATCAGACCTGCACTTTGTCACCTCTGCCGTCGTATAGTTACGACAATGTTTACTATGAAAAGTTCGTGGGTTCGATCCCTGCGTGTGACTGATATTTGTTTGATTAGCATAATTGCCAGTTCTATGCCTGAGAGTTAAATATTTATACAACGTTCTATCAGGGTAGCTATATACAACCTAAGGCCCTTGTCAAATTCATTGGATGGGGCCCCAGTAAAATAGTCGCGCTGTAATTTAATGTTAATAAGCCAACGAAGTAGCTAATTTTAAACTCATTGCCTTTCTGGTCGGGGATATATATATAAAAAAGAAATTTATCAATAATATTATTTATCAACTTTGGAATCTATAGTATTGAACAGTAAATATGGTGAATTTATAATGACAACCTACCTCTTTGTGGAACGTGCTTGAGTGTATGAACTATAATATTTTATTCCTTTATTACTAGCAATAAATGAGTTAACACAAATTAAATTTAATGATACACATGATCCAGGCTATAGTTGATTTCATCCCTTCGGTTAAGACTGGACTATTACATATCAGATGTATTTATATGTGGTCATATTGATATAACCTAAAGCTCCAATAAGTTGAAAACGGGTTCATGGACGTAATTAAAGTGTAGAATCTATTGAATAACAGTGTTCGACATATTTCATTAGAGCCAACCAATATGTAGGAACTTGATGTGATCTTTATGCCTTGAAAAAATTTAGTGTCAGTGTTGAAGAAGAAATGTTTTTTTTTTCAGAAAATAATACTAAACCCCAAATTTGTTATTACTTATCTTAGTTAGCCCAGTCTGCAATTGATTACGTAATCGACATTTTGTTTTTTGTTGAAATGATGAACTTGAAAACTGCTACGCCTTTGAAATAATTTATAGTTTGATACTTACCAGTATTTACTGAAATAAAGTGGACCACATAAACGGTATCAATAAAGGAGGCTTAAACTAATTTAGATAGAATCATGAGCCTACGGAATAGATTGAATATAATAGTTTCTTTAAACATAAATCGGTTGTAATATATGAAAATCTGGAATGACTTCTAAAGAAGCTGATTTTTGTTAAATTATTACCCTGATGGAAGAGAAATACGCTTTGACAATTGCTTGAGTGATTCAGGTAATCTATTTATTCACAAAGATATACATTTTAAAATTGATAATACGGATATTAATAAATTACGCACATTAACGAAACAAAGTGAAACACGTTATAACATACCAATTAGCGACCATCAGTCACAAAGAATAATATATATGATAAAGTATCAGTAGATATCTTACAATTAAGATGTACTCACGTTAATAAAGTATTACCTGAAGTAAATAAAGAAAAAAATGTGAGTAAAGAAGAACTTAAGATAAATGGTAATGATAGAATAGAACAAACTGGAAGAACTGAAAACGTTGAAAAAATTGTAACTGCCTATAATAAAAGTTCACTTTTAACGGAAATAATGGAAGCGAATAAGAAAAATCAACAATTAACATCTTATCCTCATAAATGTGAGGATATAACAGATATCATAAATATAATTCCAATAAAGACTGATATAGCTGAACGACAAAAACAACTTCTGCAAAAGTATACGGTGAAATGGAAAGAATATGTTACTAATAAGAAAAAGGAATTTTGGTATCAAGAAAGACAGAATACTTTGAATACATTTATTGATAAATTGAAAAAGAAAAAATCGGAGATCAATGCATCATCCGATTCAGTTAACAAAATGAAAATATTGGCACAGGATTATGGTACCTATCAACACAGGTAGTATATTCATTATTTATACTAATATTATAAAGAGGTAAAGTTTGTATGTTGTTGCCGTTATAGGGGGTAATATCTGGATCTACTAAATTGATTTTGAAAATTCTTTTACCAATAGAAACCCATGTTATTTGTGAGTGTCATAGGCTGTATATTAACTCGAAAAATAAAAATACTTTTCTGTGGAAGTCGGATTTCAAAGTGAGTCGGAGAAAAAACGGTCGAACGTAAAGGTTTCTTACGAACGTTGTCTTAACGATGAGAGATATATGATTGAGTTCTAACGAAAACGTTTATAGATCTTGATAATGCCTACAAAAAAGTCAGCGACAGCATGTGTCTCACTTTTATATTTAAGTCACAAAAAGTACCTTTTTTATAAATGTTTAATGGCCAACGCAGTGGGTACGGGTCAGCTAGTTAAGTATGTAAACAAAATATAAAATAGTACTCATCTTAAATTATTTTTAGGTATAAAGTACAAAAGCATATAATTGCACTTCAGAAAGCTAAATTAGAAGAACAAACCAGAGTAATAGAAGAGTTAAAATACAACAAAATAATGGACGCAACGCGACAATCAGTTGATACAGTGAGGCAAGAAGTTCGAAAAGCTTATTACGAAATCGATCGCAATTTGAAACCGAAAATCAAATGTTTAACAAATGAATTAAAAATTCCTGAAATAGATCGTGAGTATAATATAAATATTCATAACTATTTTTTTTTTTGAAAAATAAAACGAATTTCTTTTCAGAATCGGCATTACTATTGCAATGTTTGAAAGTACCACAATTCCTGCAAAGAATGGAAAAAAGAGCTCGTGAACGAGAAGAAAAACATGCAATGATACGTGAAAGGCGAAGACAAATGGAAGAGGAACGACTAAGATTGAAGCAACAAGTAAGGAAAAGATTACACATTCAATTTTATTGAAAATGAACAAAAAGAAAAGATGTTAAATTATTCCTTTAAAGTAACGACAGAATAAAATAGCAACGGAACGTCAATCTATACATATAATAAGAATGTAAATCTATTGTCTGTAGTTTTAGATTTTTGTGAAAAAAATTGTTGCAGATGTCTTGGAATAAGTATATATATATTATATATGTCTTCAAATAAAATACATGAAATTCATTTTTTAGAAACGTCTGTTTTATATGAACACGCATCACTGTTAAAGTACTGCGTTCACGATAAAAGCTCAAAAGAATCGTAAAGCATATCCTCAATTAGTATCTAGTCTTAGTTTCGTTAAAATCGGTATGGTCTATCAAAAGTTATTGTCATTTTAATGACGATACGACTTAAGTGTGAGAGAAAAGTAGATACGTTAATGGACTAAATATATTCAGATGATTTTGTTATTTACTGTATTTATACATTAGGTTTCACGCGGATGGAGTTCTGGGTACTATTAGTCTGGCAATATTTTTGATTTATTTATCAACTTAAATCTTGTTTCGATAATTACAAACTCGACAGTAAAAATAATTATCCAATTGATTGATGCGCTTACATACATTCGGCAATTATTTATATATGTAGATCAATTACACACCTGCATATATGATTATCAATTTTAGGCAGAACTTGCTAAAATTGAAATGGATAAGGAAGAAAAATTAAAAAGGATACAAGAGCTTCGAAATAAGAGGAAGAAAGAAAAGATTGAAAATATCAGACGAAAACAATTTGTAGAAAAAATGAGGGCACTTACAGTGATGGCTGATCTGCATTATGAGAAATATTTAATGGCCAAATATGGTATAAGACCATTTAAGCGGTTAATTGAAATAAAACATGAAAATATAGAATTAGCAGAAGCGCATTATAAATTCCAGCTTAAAAAGAACACATTTTTACATTTTATGTGGTATACTGAGGATATGGTGTTCGAAAGAAATTATAAAGCCGAAGATTTTTATCGCAAAAAGTTACTAATGAGAGTTTTCACAGGTTTAAAGCAGGTATTTGATTTACTTTCTTATATTATTTCTACGTTTTCAACAACTTACGCCATAGTGGCTTATACAATAAAATCTTAGACCCGATTTTATAGTAAAATGGTAGAGCGTTAACGGCGTGCGAAAACATCACAACAGAAAGATCATTGTGAGAAATCTCTTGTCCTTTATTTTCCTCATTTTAAGGATAATTAATTGCCATTTGTAACTGAGACTTATTGTATTCTATAAATGCAAATGCAAATGCAGTAGGTGTTCGGGGCTCCTTCTTTAAAAAAGTAGATTGTAGAGCCACGCTGAAGCTATTACTGGCTTCAGTATGAATGGGTCGGCTCGCTCGTGATAGTACCACCCTCTTACAGAAAACCGACGTGAAGTAACAGTGCTTGTATTGTTGCGTTTCGTTCGGTCAGTGAGAACGCCGGAGGCCTACTTCTCCATCTCCTCTTCCCTCCCTGCCATCCCCCAACACAGGCTGACAACGCACTTGTGACTCCACTGGTGTTGGAAGTGTCTATGAACGGTGGTGACCACTTAACATCAGGTGACCCACCTGTTCGTTTGTCACCTATGATAAAAAAAGGTGGGAAAGCATACTGTACAGTAGTAGCTGATTCTTTGAGGAAAATTTCTCGAAACAGTTTTGCGGTAATCGGTGGGCCATTGGAGAACTCTAGCCAGTAGAGTATAGACCACAAGTTTCCAGATTTTTTTTTCTCAAATACCACTTTCAAAATTTATCTGGTTCGGGCGGACCCCATACATTTCTATTATATTCCCAAAACTCGACAAAAATTGTGAAGATTAAATATGCGTCGCGGCTGAGTTCCAATCGCACATTTGTGTTGTATTTATTGAAATATGTAATTGTTACACTTTCAATTACTTTGTAATATGATAACAATTGTAATACAATTAAATTGAAATATTAATAACGCAACGTAACTTCTACAATGACAATCACAAAATAGTTATAATTTTAATGACAAGGATGTACTTGATGGATTGACTGCGAATTATCTATGTTGGGCTTCAGTTTTGTTAGAAATATTATCTGCCTACATTGAAGTCAAGCCAATATTTTAGTTCTCCACAACAGACAGACAACGTAGACACCCAGGAGGTCCATCTGGACCACTTTGGGAACGAAGGGTATAGGCATACTTACAAATCACGGCTCAGTGTCTCCAGCAACTATTTACTTTAGTGCCCTGCACGTCCAAACGACGAGTTAGCTTAGCAACTCTGTGGTCCTTGCTTTTCGGGGTGTGGAACTTGCATTATATTTTGGTATTTTAGCTGTGTTATACCACTAATACTGGTTTCTACTGCGTTTTTGAGAGATGATTGAATTATCATCCTGACGTCAATTGCGTTTGCTTGTAACGTGTAGACTTAGAATTGAAATTTTCGAAAGTGTCGGAGCAGCCCTTTTGGCTAATATCTCGCCTACGCCTATAGTGTTGCTATATCTTAACTAAAGCCAAAACCATAATTATATGTATCTAAAATCTTACGTTGCAAAGTCATTTACCTTTACAAACTTAACATCTGTTTCATAGATGCATTACGACTATATTTGCAAATGGCAAGTTGCTGAGGATTACTATGACTTGTACGTAACACAACTGATTTTTCGAAAGTTACGTGAAGCTATTGAACGACTAAAAAAGGAATACGATATAAAGAGTGACAAATGTATGGCATATTATAACAGGTATTGTAACAAAATTAAAATTGATGATAATTCTTTCTGTACAAATGAGTAGCTGTGTAATTATGTAGACTGTACGCTATTACTATTTTGTTTTATATCTCATAGGAGGCAACCGAACCTGAGGCAAAGGGTTACCTGATGCTAAGTGATTACCACAGTCCAAAGACACTTGCAACACCAGATAAATTAATAATAGCTTCAGCGTGGCTCTGCCACCTACAAGAACCTGTTTGTAAAACTTATAATATTAATGCCTGGATTCCAGTTAGCATATGGCCATATCGCATGTCATGTTAACATAACTATGACATATATTATGAGTACGTGTAATCTAGTATAAGTATATAAAAGTATGCAGTATAAAATGCACGTAACAAACAGATAAAATGTCTTCACACAGTTTGTTTAGTCCGGGTGCCCAGAGCTCTATTGCACGGATTTATACGATCTTCCAATCAGCTTGTAAAAAGGTATAAGTAGTGAAGATAAATACTTTGAATAAATAAATATTTTATACTACAAAAAATCTTAATTTTTCAGTACGAAACGGTCATTTCATATTTTAACCCATAATGTATAGATATCATACAATCATCTTTTGAAGGTATGTTTATATTTCAGTAATTTACTGTTTAAAACTTTCACATGCTGGAGAACATTACCGGCGTTAAATGAACTAAAGAGACAACAAGAAGCCAGGAAGGCTAGATGGAGAGAAAAAGTCCTATTAGTTGTGCCGGATTATTCTCCACCAGATGAGTAAATTCATCAAATATAGCTCGTGGGTTATTTAGGTAATCGTCAGTTGAAAGTGTTTTATTATTAATTTCAAATATGTTAATTTGTTTTATATTTGTGCACATTGGGAAAATTAGAACGTAAGTTAGAACTAGTTTGCTCTCGCTTATGCCCTTATCATTCTAAGGTGTAAACGTACCTAGTGATGTATTTCCCAAAGTTTTTAATATTTGTGGTTGTTTGTTGTTGTAACTTACTAATTCATAATTACTCAAAGTAAATCAGTTTTAATGTCAATTTGTTACCCTACATGTATTGCAATAAATGTACTGGCCAGTTAATTGTTCGATACCTATTGTACTCAACAACGTATAATATTTTTTAAACTTTATTATTTAAACTGGTAGATTTCTTGAAAACGTCATTAACCATAGAATACATACATGTATGATAATCGTTCTAATTATCATGTAAACAAATAGAAATAATACACTTTATAATTGTCTTACTTTCCGGGCATTTGTCATTGCTGTGTTTGATCGTTTTCACTAAAGCTAAAAATAAAAAAAATATTGATGTGTCTATGAGTTTATAATGACATGGTTACATAATACAAAATGTTCAAATGTAATACAGACTTTTTTTAAATAGCAGTTTGTGTTTGTACATACATTAATCAAACAATATTCTTACAGAAATATATTGATATGTATACATCATAAATAAACAACACTTATAAAATCTAATCAAAATTAACACAAAGACGTGTATAAATTAAATAATACAAACTTATCTACATAATAGTAAATAGATTTTATTTTAAGAGGTAATAATTTTAATTTAGTATTATTAATTACTTTTAGTTTAATTTATTTAAAGAAAAGCTATACCTAAGCGGTATACCTACTGAGCGTTATCAAGTACAGTAAAATTTCCTTATTTGCAGGGGATACTTTATATAATTATGTCCTGAATACGGATTGGTATTTTGTATAGACATTATAGGGAATGTGGAAGTATTAGATTGGACGTTCCTTTGCACCTAAAAACGTTTGTTTTTTGACAGACGACAGGTTCAATTGTAAACGCGTTTAATTACCATTGATTGTTTTGTTACTAAAATTTGACTCCTATTATTCTTAGGGCGCTTTCCATTAGACGATCACAACGTTCACAACACCCTTTTCGCCGTTCCACTAGACAACCGCGAGCGTTGCGGTCGTGCCGAAAACGTCATTGATGAGGTCATAATATACGCTCATGCGAAGCTCACGACGTCCCATGTCTGGAGGTGGGTCGGTCGACGTGAGCATTGACAAAATTGGCGGGATTCTCAATAAAGATGGTGACCGTCAAATTGTCATTATTTGATACGGTAAAGAATTATATAACATATTTTATTTAAATATATAAATTAAATATGTTAATTAAGTATTGTAAATTTTACTTCTTTTGAAAATTATATACATTAATTTGTAATCATTTAATGGTTGTTTAATGTTTTTCATTTGACCAAAAAGTTTATTTTTATGTTTTTATGATAATTAAAATAAAAGAAAAATTAATTATACATTGCTTTTTTTAATATACTTAAATCAATTTAACAATGATTAGAATTTACTGTTAAGACTTATAAATTGGAAGGTAACTTCTGAAAGCTCTTGCTTTATTTTTTCTAGGTAGCCATTTCTATTATTTATCTTAACGCTCAAAACTCCCATAAATGCGTTCCACTAGTGTGTACGATTGTAACACTCGAGAGCTAGTGGAACGGGAAAACTCGCGGTCGTGAGCGTGAGCGTTGTGTGCTTCTACTGGAATGCAGTCTTAGTGCCACATACACGTCGGGTAGATCAAATTAAACGTTTATTGCTATAGTGACACGTGGCAGTGACCAATGAATTTCAGGCGAACATAAATAGTAATTAACTGTACCATTTAAGCATGTAAAATTAAAACTGTAAATTCAATTCATCTGTGATATGAGTTTATTATAAAAACCTACATACGTATCATCGCGGTTTTTATCAAAGACCTTAGCGACACGTGACAATTTTGTATTTCGGCTGTTGCGCAGCGGCGGCTTTTGTAAAGTAACATTAAACTCACACAAAATAAACTTAATTTTTCTATATCTATTTCGAAGCTTATCCCATTGTCACCTATTTAAAAAAATATTATGTACATACTGCAAATTTTTGGTTGTGGGACTAATTAAATTTTCAGCTACTGTACAGAAAGTGGTTACAATTATTTTAGTCTACTGAAACCGTCAATAAAAAGAGTTTACTGTATACTTTTTTTTCTTTTTAAAAGTATTACATACTCAAAGAAATGCTAATGCCCAACTATGATTTTGTGAAATATCCAATATACTTAATAATTACTATTTTATTAACTTATAGTACAAAATCAGTTATACACTATATCACACTCTACGTAGCTACAAATTCCTAAAATTAGTTTAAGGCAAAACATGCAAAAAGGATCCTATGGTCACAGAAAATTGTCTTATTCCTAATTACATTTTTGATACAGTGCCTAGAAAGTATATAATACCAAGAAAAAGACTTTTTTTTTTAATATAAATCATAATTAAATTTGTCACGTTTCATCAACTTGTAGACGTAAATTCCCCGACAAAGACATAACCTCACTTTTATATATTATTAAGGAAAAAGGATACAAAGAGATATTAATATGGAGAAAAAAAATGTTTGTATTCTATCTAAAACGTCAGATATTTATGGAAATAATATAATTACGCAAAAATTCATAACAAGCATTCGCGGTATTGACTTATTAATTAAATTGACTCGTTTGTCCAAATTTTTGGCATCTCGTAAATATCAATTATGCCAGTATCATTTCACATAATTTTGGAAAAACGATGGCTTTTCAATTAGTTTGCATTTTTCTAACAAAATAATATATATTGTGAAAAAAACATCTCTATATCTATCTCGCTATTTGCTAAGATTATGTTAACACAAGGAATTAATTCTCACTTGAATAGTGATATCTATTTGGAAAACACATAGATTTTGTTTTAAATATTTATAGCTAATATTATTTCAAAATAATAGAAGAGTAATCATGGTATATTCATATCTACAGTGAATCATATCATTGTCCAGAAGTTTTAACTGCAACATTTGCATTTGTGAGGATAAGTTCTATGGCGATGTAGTCGCAACGTCGCAATCAGAGACAATTGTTTTCTTTTAAATATCTATGACTAGGAAAACTTATTTTACTTTTTTTTTATTGGAATTTTTGATTTGATACCTTCGATTATATAAATCAATAAATTTATCTCGACAGTTCATTCGATATATTTAATGAAAATACATTAATACGGAATACTATTCGAAGTAAACATTTTTACCGCCAATTGTTACACTTTAAAATTGTACTTCGACAAGCAATCCATCCTGCTCTTACTCGTCTAATAGAATATATTAGTAATTGAAGTAGACATAAATGTATATTAATTGCGTAAATGTCTATCCCTTTGTACACATGTATTTTCATTTGTAATGTTCAAAGAGAAATCATTTTTCTCCTATGGAATTGCACCTAAGTTCACACGTTACGTTCATTAAATGTCTTTCTCCATTGAGATTCTGAAAATAAGAAAAGATATCGTAGAGTTTAACAATGTTTTTCTTAAAATAAATCTATTGTTACTTTATTGGCTTATTAAATACTAAAAACATATATATACACGCGGTCCTTGCGGAAGCTGTGATGCTTTATCCTGACTTAATGATAAAAAAGTCCTAAAAGTCAACTGCAGCGCCATCTACCGGGTCCAATTGTGAATCTAAACCATTCTCGGATTCACTGACTGGAACACGCTCAAAAAATTCATCAAAATCGGACTAGCCGTTTAGTAAGAGTTAGTGACATACATACGTACAGAAAAAAAAATATAAAAAAGATATTTATATTCTATAGAAGTCCAGTGTCATGATGTTTGTTCACCGTGAACTCTGAAACTACTCAACCGATCTTCATGAAAGTTGGCATTTATGTATAATTTGGTCCAACTTGAGAGATAGCATAATATATATTTCGATTAATGGCCTCAATATTTTTTAATTACAAATTAAATGATTGTAAATGTTGATTATTGTTATTAATTGTAAATTTCATCAGTCTTGAACAGATGGCGCTTTAAACTAGTTTAATGACAGAAAGCTATAGGACCGACTGTTATATACATCTCATAGATGGCCGCACGTTTTAAAAGTTGTATTTTTCTTTTCGATTTAATTGAACGGTAATAACTGAGCCACAGCAACGTGTGGTCAGGTCTTGTAGTAATAATATAAGTTAGGACAGTAGACATATTGCTTATGGAAATGAAATTTTTATAGTTAATTGACATGTAATAATAATACATTTTTAGCTTATCTAATTTTAGTCAATAGAACGTGTAATGCGTGTGATATTATTATTTAATTAATTCTTTATTGTGTTATCCCTATTATTGTGTTAATTAATCTTTGAGCTATTAGTCGAAAACAGTACATTTTTGTAGATGAAAGGTACTCTACTAGGCCCTTTTCTGTACAACTGACAATGTATCTCCATAATGATCGGTTCTATAGTTAAGGTGTGAAATGTGAAAAATGTACAAATTCACACTCATATAAAAATAGTAATAAAGGTAAGTGTGTAAATCAGAAATCAGAATCTGATTTCTTTTAAATTTTATAGGTTAACATTAATATTTGTTTTTTATTACTCAGATAATATTTACTACTAGCTTTTGTTCGCGGCTTTGCTTGCGTTGACATAGTATTGATCAACACCTCGGGCACAGGACACATTTTCAGGATGAATTGGTACCCTTTTCTATAACCCTGACAATGTGTATACAATATTTCACGATGATTAGATTAGTAGTTATGGTGTGAAAGTGTAACAAACATACAAATTCACTTTCCTATCTATATTATTAATTAGGATATTATGTTGACCATATAATTCGTCAGCTCTGGCTGTTTAATATAAACAATAATTTTGTACTCACTGCTATATCTTGGTATGTAGACAAACAATTGTTGAAGTAATATGAAAAATATGACAAATAAATACCCTGTACCATACACACAGGCCACGAAGCATATTGCCAAGCTGAAAGAAATTTGAAACAACATAAAATATATCTTAAATACTAGAGTAGGAATTGAGTGACCACTATCATACTCTACATATCTTATTCTATTTCTATATGATATACTATGAGAACACATCCATACATCATGACATACCTACAAATTACCACTGTATATATAAATTACATAACTATGTGACGGTTGTTTCTAGGTCTATCAAATGCTTCAAATTGGAGAATTTAGAATAGAACATACACTTAACTATACTGTAAATAGTTACAGAGTTTATGTTACTACATTTTGGTAAAACTCACAAAATTGAAAAATATTAGCAACATACAATACTAACTTCCTTGTCTGCATTGTTTAATATTTTAAGATCATATTTTATGTAGAAGGCACAAATACACTTTGTTCACAATTTTTCTATGTAAGTAATGTTTTATCCCTCTACTTCCTCTCTCCTGAGCATGCGCACTACACTGGTTATTCCACTTCACACATCGCCGAATTATTAAAACTTCAATAAATTTATATCATATGATAGTGTCTTAATAAGTTTAGAGGTTTTTTAGGTAGGAATAATCCTAAAAAAAGTTAATTGAAAACTATCCCATACTTTTTAAGGTATGTGTGAACTGGGATCTCTGTATGTATTTATATAGATGACTCGTATAATACTAATATGTACAAGGAATATGATATACAAATTTACACTTACTTAAACTCATGATAGACATCTTCACAGTTTTCTGGAATCAGTATGGAGCCATAAAGTATGACAGGCTGGCAAACTGTTGTTAAACCCAGATTAGTTCCCATGAGTAGAGTAGCAAAAGCAAATATTTGGCCCAACAAATAATATATATAGTTAGCCCTTAATATACAACAGCCCCACCTGAAATATTAACTGTGTATATTTAGTTTTACAAATTAATAATTCCTACTACATAAAGTAGATTCATCAAGAACATTTTGATCATTTGAAAGGTTACATAATTATCATTCCGAACTACATACAATTGAAAACATAATGGTAGAGCCACACTGAAGCTATTACTGGTTTCAGCATGAATAGGTCGGCTCGACCGGGTTAGTACAACTCTCGCAGAAATCTGATGTGAAGTAACAGTGCTTGCAGAGGCCCACGTCTCCCCTGGTGTTGCAATAACATCAAGTGACCCACCTGTTCATTTGACTCATATGATATAAAAAAAAATTGTAGCATGTATTGTTTTGAGAAAAAAAAAACAGATAACATGAAAAACATAAAAGCCTCCCTCCACACTCAGATACATATAACAACAGATGTTCAATTTGAAAGTGGAAAGTCAAGAGAGATGCATCCTACCATCTTACTTATGATTTCATCAAATGACTTACCAGGAAAAGTTCAGGTAAATAAATTCGTAAGAACTCCGGTCAGCTGAGATCATGTTCAAATTCACTACCAAATACCAAATCATACCTATTTTTATACATATTATTTTTAATATATTTTTATGAAGAACATAATAATAATAATAATTAATAATAAAGAGTAAAATATACATACCATATTGAATGAAAGAATCTCTCATTAACTTCAATCTGACATATCTGGCAATAATATGAGTCCGAGGTCAATACAGGGCTGAAATTAAAAGTATAGTTCTAAACAACTTTTACAATACATACCAAATTATAAAAACAATATAAAATCTACTACAATAGCAATTGCAGACAAATTAGGAATCTTCTTTAACATGAGGTAAATATTACCTATATATAATATGCACTAATTCTACTAAAAACTTGTATTTATATAATATTTTAAATAACAATAAAATTAAAATTGATTGAGCATGTATTTACTATTCACATATTTATAATTACTTCACTTTTAATGTTAAAAAATCTGTAATTTATAAAATTAAAAGAAGCGTTTATTATGTTTTGAAAAGTTACCTATATTCTTTTCCTTTTGAAGAACCACAAGCCAGTTCGAAGTCAGCTATAGCTCTCATTTTGTAGAAGAAGTAACATGTCCATGCCAATAATAGAAGAAATATAATATTTTCTAGCATTGTTATTTCAAGTAGGCCTAAAATTTCAATCTCAAAGACAGCCAGCATAGTTATACCTGAGGACAAGGTCCATGAGAAAAAGAATGGTGATCTGTAATTATATGAAAACAACAATTACTTTACTATACTATGAAGAAATACCAAATATAAACAAGAAATGGAATAGCTGTGATTAAATTATTTAAAGAATCTACAAACTACTAATACTTTATTATTTACTGACTTGTGATAGAAATATTTTTTAATACTGTTAATTGATCTACTACATTTTGTAAACTTTTGTTAGAAAGTGGTTAGTAAGCTATAGTGATAACATTCCTTACACTAACTAAAATAAACATTGCACATTATTATCAACCTTTATTTCATTGCCAGATAGAAATCTTCCCAAAACAAATATTCGACGTGGTTTCACCGTCATAAGTATAATTTAGTATGTAGTAAAACTGCTTTATTTATTTAACCCTAAACTCAAACTATTCTTTGAAAATTATGCAAATTATAATTTACCAGTTGTATTCCCTGATCAATATAACCTACCTGTTTTTCTGTCTAGGTCTTGAACAAACATACAAAACACCCATAACAATTACAACCATAATTATTATAGTTATCGTACGTGATGTCGAGGCTATCATGAATAGTAGTGGTAACAATATAAATGGTAAAACTGAATCCACATCGTTATTTTTGTTGTTGGATTTGTAAGTTATGGATTCTGGAGCAGATAAAGTTGTAGACACCATTTTGGTATTGCTTATTGTTGTTAAAATAAATGCCGTAAATTCATTCAATTACGTTCTCAGGTATTAAAAATATTCATAGATATAACAAAAATTGACTGCAAAGATAGGTATTTTGTTGATCAATATTGAATATGACTTATGAGTGTTGCCAGCACAGAATAATAATACTGAGGAAGTCGCCAGAGCTATTGATTTGGTTATCTGAATTACGTGTTGTAATTATTAACAAGAACGAGAACATACAATCTTGTTTAGTAAAGTTCCCATACCTGCTTATTTGCGATGTCACGGACTCCTAGGCTACCACGGATATATTCGTTTCGAATGCGAACTAATCGCGTAACGCCACGCAATCATCGCACCAACATTTTCATCTCAGTGACGTGTACCTGTACCATCAACTTTTGTTTTTGTTAAGAGGGGAAATCCCGTATGGATACGCCACCCTCTCGGGGGAGGGAGTGGGTTTTATCTGACTCGCACGGACTAAAACTCCACGGTGTACCATCCGCCGCATGTTAGGGGTGACCAGGGATCGATCTGACTCTCTCCTGAGAAACCGTACCTGAGGCACCTGTAGCATCAACTTGGCTAAACTAAGCTAACTAAATTTGAAATAAAGGAATAACATAAAATCCTTTCATCATATGTATATCTACCTGTGTGCATGTGCAAGTATGTAAGGGTGATCTGTGTTATGCGTGTTGAGCTCGTGAGTGAAAATATGCAGTTCCATTATATCGCAATAGCAGTGTGCTCTGGGACTCCGCGCTCCGATGATAAAACCTAGGCTTGAGTTGATAGTAGGTAGAATTTGGTGTTAAGTAGGTGTATGTACGTGAATTTACATTCTCGTGCAATAAAACAGTTATTATGTTTCACTTATTGATATTTTATGTTAGTAAAATTAATTTTATCCGTGCCTCATCATATTAAAGAGATTTAAAATAGGCATTGTCTTGTCCACTATCTAACCGGTCAGTTTTATTAAGATAAGAATAAAAAGCTATTAAAATCGCAGGATCTTTTTACATTTGGCCACACCGTCCTAAATCCAAAATAATAGTAAGCGCCACCACCTCGTAATAACATGCCGTAATAAGTTATATGGCTAATAAAGGGAGTTATATTATAAACGAATTCAGTGTAGAATAAAATGATCAAAGTAAATCACCTATTGAACAAAAGAGGAAAATAAATATTTATTGATAATTTTACTTGAAATCCATCGACTCTAATACCATAACAGCGCCATCTATGTATGAAATAAGTGTTGAGTTTTTTACCATTTTATTTTTGCAACCAAGTTGTACCTACGACAAAGGATCTTTTTTACTATCTACTACCATCTAGCGCAGTGTTTCCTTAACTTTTTAGGCCATGCCCCACCTACGCTTTCTAAAATATTTATGACCTCGTACATAATTTTTAACTTTTAAAATTGTTTTGTTCCTTTAAGAAATATAAACGATAAGCTTTAGGAAGAAATCAAATTGTTATTAAAAGATCGTAAATAAAATTTCAAAACATATAATGAAAAACTTACTTGATTTGACGACTCTAATTACCCAGTTGATATTTTGGTAACGTCAAACGAAATTATACCTATTAATTATTAGCATCATTTTTTAAGAATTCGCCTTTTTTGTTAAATTTGTCACCGATACTTAGCATTGCATTTAAATAACCCAAAACGAAAGAGTTAAAATCGACACGATTTTTAAATTGCCCTCCTGTGGGGCGTGGGCCCCAAGTCGAGAAACACTGATTTAGCGGGATCTAAAATTGCGTGAGTCGGCGTAATTTATTTTAAAGAATTTTAGGCCTATTCTCACACAGTTACAGTCTTATTATCGAAGATTATAAATAACTTCTGTTATAATTGATAATGAAATATCTGGGGTCGATAAAATTCAACACCGTTTGAACGATCATAATTAAAGGTGACAAGCCGATGTTTATTCCATTAATTTGTGCTATAATTTAACTGTAATTCGCTACTAGGTGGTGTTAGGCTGTATTTTGTTTTGTTACTATATTTTATTACACAGCTGGTATGACATAAGCAATATGCTATTTGTACTGGAGATATTTTATATAAATACTACGCTAATTATTTATTTCACACAATATAATAACGATAACTTGAAACATAATGTTATAATTATTATCATGTTGTTGATTTGGGTCTTAACCATATTTTATATATCTTCCGTTTTATTATCGTCAGTACAGTAATTAGCTTTACTCGATATAGTTTGTGTTGTGATATGCAAGTCTTGTTTTTTATTCTTAGATAGGCTGTTCTAGTTGTGGTTCTAGACATGAATGACATCCGACCGGCACACATGCGCTCTATCAGTCAACAACAATTTGCGCGCGCACGCATAACTAGGCACTGTATTTTTTACCTTATTCGCCGGTACTTACACACCGACCGACAGTATTGATCGGGTCTCCGCCGCGAAACGGCGCGTTCGAAAATGCGATACGATTATTTCCGCGCTTAACCAGTGTGGGCACTGCAAGCGAACCCTCTTCGATATTCCAACGAACGCTCAAAATGGAGGAGTAAGCTGGATAACGGTGACACCTAATTAATTTGGCGCAATGTCGAAGGTAAGTGTGGACGTTAAAACGTTGAGTTAAATATTTTTCATACATTATGTACACGTAAAATAAGGTTACTTGAAGAATATCACTAACGAGTATGTTGCGAAATCTTTAATATTTTCTGTATAACAGAAACTGCAGTTATGATTTTGGTATTATTGAGTGAAATACAAATTATCTCAGAGAATTTTACAACAATGATATGTTTTTTTGGTTTTTATTATGATTAACATGCAATCACTCTGTCATAAGGTTAACCAATGCTGATAATAAAATCCTTTGTTTTGTATAAGAATATGTTGGGATTTTTATGTAATGCATTTGGATTAATTGTAAACGTTTATAAAAATAATTAACATACTTTATTAGACGCGGGTAGTTATGTCTTTTTAAAAGTACCTACTATTGATCGATTATTGGTGCATTAAGCTGAAATATATTGGTATTAAATTCGCTGAATAATTTGCAAAGTTCTTGATCGTTTTGTTATTTTTTTTTATTCTGTTCGACTCATTCGTAGGGAAGAGGTCAAGGCATATTATTAACAGACAAACATACTTACCAGTCCGTACCTATTATTCAAAGCTGCCAATACGTACCTATCTTTTATTCATATGCATTGATTGTAATATATAAACATCAAAGAATATTATTGATTGCAAGTTTATTCAGTTGCTTTTACGTTATATAAAAATACTATAGTTTATTGATTTGATTCAAAATGATTTTTATTTGAACATAATATGTTTAAGGGTTCGAATTGTACCGTAGTTGATCAAAAGCAAAATAGATGTGAGCAGGCATTGATAATTCCAACCTGTTCAGATAGGTTTAAACTAAAAAAATCTTATGGTACGATTAGACTTATTTCCATGACAAATCTTTGTATGAATTCATCCGTCGAGGTGATCATATCTACAGTAATGAAAGAATTAGGGTCGTGAATTAGTTTAAATGTAGTATAATTATTTGAATATTAGACCACATAGTGGCACTATGTCGACCAATTATGATATTGATCAAATAATCAGGTCTTTCTTCAGTAACATTAATCTAGAAATCAACGGTAGACAATACGAGTTCAAACAATACATTTTCTTAAATTACATTTGGTTTTAAATAAGTAATGAGACAGTGATTAATTAGAAATTTTTCGATGATATTTTATATTCTGCGGACATTAAGTATAACTATTACTAATAAGTTTGATTTATTTCGGCACTTTATCAATTTAGGTATTACTTATACGCATTTTCGCGTTTCTAATTACTGATTTTACGCTGTAGACTGAATGTTTACAAGGGTTCACGCTTGTTAATATATTTTTAAACTGAATAAATAAAACTTCAAGTCAGTTTAGAGCGACTACGTCATCTTTTAAAATCTTCCGAAGGTTATTGACATGGCATCCGATGATTTTTTACCCCTACAATCGTGTTGTCATCATCTCTTTCTTGACAATCAATATTAATAAATATAAATATACTTAATAAAATACGTATTTCTTGTGTATTAAAATGTACGTATATTATTGTACAAATAAAACAGATGTTCTTTACAGTAATCATTTAAAAAATAATAACTATGCTAATATGTGAGCTTGTCGAGTATAGTAATTATTTAAATATTTTTACGCTACTTTGCCAATATTGGAAAAATGTAAACGATTCTGAATTATATTTAACTTATACTTAGGGTGTAATTTAATCTTATATTTATAATCTTTCTAATTTCTAACAGAAAAATCTTAATAAATAATGTCAATTGATACAGGCATCTCAGATAAGACTGAATAAACTTTGTCGCTTTTCAGAATTAAAATTCTCTTTAGATGAAAGTTAGATAATTTGTTGAATAATTAATTTTTCATTTTGATATCTTAATGCAATTGCAATGGAGCAGACTGAGTAGGTATAAAAACTAAATTATTACAAGTTAAGCAAGATTTTATATTTATTTCGAAATCGAATGAGTGATTGTTACGTGACGAATGTACGAAATGATGAATCGCAACAAAAAAAGACGTATTGTTAATTTAGTTTGTTATCCCACAACTGTTTTTTTTTTAAATAGGTATCTGTAGAAGTAATATATAACAAGAGTTTTTTTAAAACTTTATTTTTGGCAACCAATCTTTCAGATTATTACTGCCATTGTCGTGTAGTTAATAATATTACAAGCGTCATGTGATTATTTTAATATTCTAAAAAGTTGGTGGCTCCCTTGTTAGAACTTTCTAGAGAGTTTTTGTGGCATCTCAGAATGTCTTGCTCCCTAGTATTATTTTCCATTCACTCATGCACATTAAACTAACTATATTACGTAATACCACCAAATTTACAAAATATAGAGTCAAACGACAAGACACAAGATAAGAATAATATAATGATAATGAGTACAAGATAATAAATAAAACATAAAATCCACTACATGCCACACTAAAATACTGTCACAAACTCCACAACATGAGTTGTTATAGTCTGGTTTATTCAAAGAACTTGGCCTCTATCGTCAACATAAAAAAAAAAACTAAACATTTTTGAAACAAAATTTGAGTAACAATTCAACTAGTTTCCTTTTATTAAATCATGATCGTTTGGAATTTATAATAGTTTGATTAAAAATCGAAATTATATAAGGATTATTTCTTACATAAACATTTTATATAGAATTATAGATGCCTTGTCTTGGCCGCTTGTTTTGCTACATGGGGCACAAATAATGAAGAAATCATTGATAAATATTTATAAACTTAAAAAGCAGGATTCGGCTTATATAAAACCGGTATGTTATTTTAAAGTGGACGTGTTGTATTCGTGAGTATTGATTGCGCGTTTCACCAATTGTTGCGATGTGGGAAGTAAGCAATTTACCGAGCAATCATCTATTATAGACGGTCTTTCCTAACAATATTAAACGTCTGATTTTATCCACCTAAAAACCTTTCGATGTAAGAACAGATTTTTAGTTCAACAGTAACTGTTATAACATATCTGAACGTCATTACTGACCATACATGTAATTAAAAAAACTAGTGGGCGCCCAGTGGTCGACATTCGACCATAGTTAATTGATTTTTTAAAGTTTGAACTTTATTAGAGTTCTTTTGTCAAAGGGCATGCTACTATAATCAAAGGTTTTCATCACGGCTACTCAGTTATTTGCCATTTACCATGTTCTTTATTATATAATTATTAAAAAAATCTATGTGTAAATGAAAATGAAAATCAATCATAAATTGGAAACAAAAATCACGTGGTAAAGCTCTCAAATTTTAGGCAAACATAACTTTACGAAAATAAAGAAATTTATCGCGACCCATGGCACAATTTTCAATTAATTTTACACGACACCATGGGTGGGTGATATTAAATTAAATGTAGTTTGTTCATTATGAGAAATAATGATATGCCCAGTATCATCGTTTGGAAAAGTAATAGATCCACAATACAATCTAATGGTGAATCCAATACAAAGATGTTTTAATACTATCATTAGCTTGAAAATAAATTCTTTTTTGTTGCTACATGAGGTTGAATTGCAACATTGTAACCGCGGAGGTCTAAGTCATGATTTCTTTTATGAAGAAAATTCCTATTTTGATTATACAAAGTATTATTTGGCTCATTTTTTTATTAAATCATCATTGAAGTGAGTTCACCATAAAAAATAAAAAACATTACAATAATAGTTATATGTTATAATATCATTCTTGAATGTAGAATGAAAAATGGTAATTGGAACGTAAGAGTTAAAAAATACATACAGTCGAGCATAGCAACCTCCTTCACAACCTTTTTTGAAGTTCGTTATTATTGACGGCTGTCAAAATGTTTTTTTTATTTACATGTGTGTATATGTTGTGTAAAATTCAAGGAGTAGTGTATGTAGTGCATATTTTAATAAATTTAATGTACTTCTAATGCATTTTATATAAAATAAACAGCTTTCTGCACTTCTCCGCCCTATAAACTTTAACTATGCCAAATTTCTAGTTCACCCGTTCACGGCAAATAGGTTAAAAAAAGGGTACAATTTTTTTGCTTCACGTATTAATATATGGATTACTACATCTTTATCATTTGTTTTTCTGAATAATGAATCTCCTTGATAAAATTGAAAGACAATAAAATAATTCCTGAAAATAAATACAAAACAAGAATATGAATGTTTAATAAGAATTTAACTTAAAACCTTGGTGGGTCAGAACATTCATGGATCGTTGAGTCAATTGATAGCCATTGAACGTTGTATACGCATATACGTTAAAAGTAGATACAGAGTATATTTTATTTCTATAATATATGCTACTAGCCCTTGCCCGCGACTTCGTCCGCGTAGTAATAGTTACTTTGGGCTAACGCTAACACGCAGCGGAAGATCTCAAGAAGAAAAAAAAATCCCGATTTTGAAAGATTTTTCATTGGTGCTTTGATCCTATTAGTCTTAGCGTGGTAAATAGCGTATAACTTTATCAATAAATTAGCTATATAACATTGAACGATTTTTTCAAATCGGACCAGTAGTTCCCGGGATTACTCTACAACATCACAAACACACAAACTTGACCTCTTTATAGTATTAGTATAGATATATCGCTCTGTATTAACTTAACACGTGAACGTTCCAATAATGTTAAAATTTTAACCTGAACCTTATCTAAGGTATTTACAATTAAGCTGACCGACTATTTATCGCGATAATGAACATGCCACGTTCGGGTTGTTTAACCTCTTTCGTCTAGGAATATTCCATTTAAATGCCACACACTAACCAGCTATAAAGATTAAAAAAAAACAGACACGGACTAGTATGGAATAACTCGTTTCGTCCACGAGCAAGTCGTGTATTATTTAAGCTTAATCAGGTTTGAGAGCAGACTTCACAGTTCTTGATGGCACTGACCTTCTTGTGTTTTTAGACAGAAGCAAAAAGTTTAGGATCCGAGCGGAAATTGTTTGGATGGATCGTCTCTGATTGAATTGAAACACCGTTGTAATAATGTATTGTAAAATTGTTTTGTCGCTGTTTAATACAGCATCTGCGTTTGTGTACGTTTGAAACATAACGATGTTTGAGTGAATGTTATGTTATTTAGCTCAGCGTTAACGTAATATTTAAGTGCCGAGAACAGTTTGAAATTAAATAAGACGTATATTTTTCATATTACTATAAATTATTTATCGTTTGCTGTATAATATACTGGTTATTGCTCACGGTTTCTCTGGCGTTAATGTGAATTTGACTTATCCCTCGGACGTAGTACTATTTTCTGTAAGAAAGATACCTTATATCGTTTTGTGTAGTTTTATCAATACAAATTTACCAAATACAAAAAAAATACATATATTTGTAATATCATTGAGTTTTACCGATATGCAGAGTTTCACGTTAACGGTTCAGTAGTTAGGGCGTGACAACGTAAACAACAAACAGATAATATCACATTAGCGTGTATAATATGAGTAAGGATTACTAAAGATAATGATAGTGAATATGCAATGTATTTTATAGTATTTAATACGTTAAAACGACTTCACTAAGTCTTATAATATACTCAGTAAATAAAGTGCGAACTTCAGTATTTTAATCTATTTAGACAAATCATTGGTAGATTTCATTACCTTACTTTTTAGCATTAAAAGTAACTTATTTTGATAATAAGATGTCTATCGACCGTCATGAAAAACAATCGTTCACGATATCGTGTTTAACTCGAGGGAAAGCAGGACAAATGCTTAGTATTACTACGAGATCTGTTAAACTGAAAGCGTGATTTTATTGCTTCTTGTAATATTCAGGTATCGGTGTATTATTTTTTGATGATTTCATTAGTTATATGTTCTAGAATGGCGAGGAATATAGTTGCACCGGTTTTTAATATACGTGTCTACTTTTCTGCTATAGTGTATGTATGTAGAGATAGATATTCGTATATCTGGATTCTGTCTGATTACCATGAAATTCTGTACAACTAAGTGGGTTTCAAGCATAATGTTTTATACTATCCAGTTTAATATAACTCTTCCCTAGATGGCGCTGTAACACATCAACTTTTGCACCATCTTACGAATATTTAAGGCGATTGATTTATTTAGGTATATGTATGTAAAGTGTAGGATATTTACAGAATACCCATTTTGGTCTAATTCAGCTATTCATCACTAGCTGATGTCCGCTACGTCGTTTGTTACCTTATGTACAGAGGAAATAAAACAACACACCGCTTGCTCCACTTTTCCGCCGCTAGAAAACGCACATCGTTTAACGCATAGTGTTTATAAGAGTCGAAGTTTCTTAAATTATAAATACTTTACTTTAAACTAGCAGGTCTGGTGGACGTTGTCCCGCTCTGATAATAACTAACCTTGACAAATTATATACCTAAACCTTCCTCATGAGATTTATCTACTGGTGAAGACGGAATGAAAATCCGTTCAGTAGTTTTTGAGTTCATCGCGAGCAGATAGACGGACACACGTGATCGAGAACTTTGTTTTATCATTTGTAGTGATTAAGCTATTCTTGACCAGGAACAAATTATATAAGAAATAAATAAAAAATGTTAAAAATCTATCCAGTTGGAGTAATGAGCGTACACCGACATACATTTATGGTTTTATTTTTGTATGTTATTATTTATATACATAACAAATAGTAATTATAAGAAGTAATAAGAAACACGTACGGAATCGCGAACACAGTTGGCTGTTCTACATTCTTTATAATACACTGGCTGACCCAAACACGCGTTGCTGTGACTCAGTTATTATATCATTACATATTGATAAGAACTCATAATCGTTGTTGATAATATGATTAATAAACATCACTTAACGATTTCAATTATTTTTTTACTATCAAAAACTACTTTTTGTGACTTAAATATAAAAGTTAAACATATGCAATATTATTACAAAAAAGTTAAATACGTATAACTTGCTTTAAAAAGGTTACGTTTTAAATGCACCGTGCTCGCTGAATGTTCGCCATCTTGCTCTTTTGCCTCACTTCGGTTAAGTTAGGTTAGACTTGCGAAAAAAGGATAACGCAAACTTGTCTCGGGCGAGCGTGGTGCGTTTAGTACGAAACCTTTTTAAAGCAAGTATTTAATACGTATTCAACTTTTTTGTAAAAACACCGATGCTGTCGTTGACTGTTTTAGCGTTCGCAAGAAACTTTTTCGTTCGCTCGCTTTTTCTCCGACTTTGCAAATCCGACAACCACAAAATATGTATTATTTTTCGGGTTAATACACACATCAAAAAAGTCTAAGCAACATGCCTGATATTACAAATTTTACCATTTATATTAATTAATTTCTAAGTATTTACTCAAACAAAGTGCGTAGGTAAGTAAACTTTTTTGTTATTGATGACATACTGGCTGGTTGTAAAAAAAAATTGATTACTTATGTTTTGTTTTTTTATAAAATTCAAATGACTGCGAATTTGTTTGAATTTAAGTGCGTTTTAATTGCTACGTTTAGTCCTGATTTTATAATTTTACCAACCATTTAAATAAAATTAGCGACAAAATTGAATTGTTAGATATTCTTTACGTCATGAAGCGACGTCATTTGATGGCAGATGAAATGCAAGAGCTGTAGGGATGTTGCAAGCGGGAAGTAATCAATCTCAGGTATCTCGACATTTTGGCATTCATAGAAGTGTTATTTGTCGTCTTTGGCAGCGCTACAATAATACAGGAGAACCCGCTGATAAGCATTCAGGCCGTAAAAGGAGTACAACCACTCGGCAAGACCGGTACGTACAACTGACTGCAAGACGCCAGCCGATGTTAACCGCTCGAGAGATAAGTTTGAGGCTACAAATTTCAAGTGGTGTTGATGTAAGTCCTCAAACTGTGCGAAATCGACTGAATGAGTATGGCCTACGAGCTCGACGCCCAATCAGGTGCCCACCGATACGTCATGAAAATCGCGCTCGTCGATATGAATGGTGTAGAGAATGCATAACATGGACCCAGGAACAATGGGATAAAATTATGTTTTCCGATGTGTCGCGATTCGGGTTTAAGCCTGATACAAAAAGGGTGCGAGTGTATCGTCGGCCCGGAAATAGTGAAAGGCTCAAGTGCTTTCAGGAAGTTCATCCATACAGCGGCTCAACAGTTATGTTATGGGCGGGTATTATGAAGAACAGGCGAACTGAGCTCGTTTTTGTAAATGGAAACATGAATGTTGAAAATTACATTGAGGATATTCTCAGACCATATGTCTACCCATTTGCACAAACCTTTGACTCCGATTTTAGGTTAATGCATGACAATGCGCGTTCACATACAGCTCGGCGAACCAGTGAATACTTTGCAACGGAGAACATCCGGATATTGCCCTGGCCTGCACAATCGCCAGATCTCAACCTCATCGAGCACGCATGGGACATGCTCCAGAGACGTGTTTTGAAGGACTTGGACGGAGCGACAACAACCCAACAGCGAAGGGATTTGCTACAATTCCATTGGGAGCGAATACCGCAAGATGACATAAACAGTCTCATTAATTCAATGAATAATCGTTGCCGACAAGTTCTGAATAGCAGAGGAGACCATACTTTGTATTAAATTGTTCTGTTCTTTCACAATAAATACATTTTCTTTAGAAATTTCATTTTGTAAAAAAAAAGTTTAGTTTCTTATGTATCTTAGTTTCTACAGTATATTCTAATATTGTTCATTTCTGTTATTAAAAGAACTTATAAAGATAACAGCTGTTATTTTTACATCATAGAACCCATATTATTTTAAAAATAAAATACAACGTTATAATGTGAAGAACCATCCTAAAATTTAAATTAGTACATGTTGCTTAGACTTTTTTGATGAGTGTATATAGCCTATGACACTCAACAAATAACGTGGCTTTCTTTTGGGTAAAAGAACTTTCAAAATCGGTTTAGTAGATCCAGATATTAACCCCTTACAACCTCACAAACTTTACCTTTATATATTTTACTTTACCTCTTTATATATCAAAATAATTCGGTCTAGTTAATTTAAAAATACCAAAATTAGTTGTTATAATTTATACCTATTAATTATTATTCCAAATATTTATAAATCCCCGTTCATATTAATATCTTACTCATGTGCCTCTCGTGGTCTGATTTACAACTATTTTTGAAGAAATTTATATTGTATAATATTTCTTAAAGTTAAAAACCTGTGCCATAAAGAATGTAATTAAGTAACTGTGTAAGCGGTATCAGGTATCTTTACAAAAATACGAAATGGTTTCTGAGAAATTCAAAAATAGGTCGTGGTATTATCCATAATAATATGATCGAGCTTGAATTATCAGGAGTAAATTATAGCTTATATTATGTCGAAGAATACGTAAATATAAACAAAATGAAGTCGACATTTGTCTTATTATTCCTACAAATGTTGAAACAAAATATATAATGAAATAAGAATAGCTCCATATTTTATTTCACAAATTTATATGAATAAATTTCGCATAATCTACTGCTTGATTCTTCTTAAGTTTAAGGAAAATACGTAGTTGATCTGGTAATTATGGTTTTTTTATGCCGGATCCGACTTTTGTAGATTATCAAATCAGTATCAGCTATCTGGGAACACCTTCACTCAGGTTTAAGACGAGCATAAACCGCGATCCCAATGCCTTATTCTCACACCTTGACGACTAAACTATACTAACAGCTTATAATCTTCCATTGTCGTGAGAACTGTACAATATGATCGCTATTTTAATAATAAGTATGACATTTAAACTAGTACACTAAAGAAACCTTGATGCAAACGATACCTATCAATAACAAGGAAACAACTTATAACAAATTTATAAAATTTAAATTGTGTCTATGTAAAAGAAGCTACGCTACAATTCGCAGTTCCGGAAGCATTGAGTATATTTCAAGGTGAGAATGTTTCAACCTTAAGTATTCGGTTTCTTTCCAAGCTCCTGCATCAGGGGTTTCATTTATCAAACTCTAAGACAACTAATCTTCTATATCTGTACATCTATACTAATATTATAAAGAGGTAAAGTTTGTGAGTTTGTGACGTTGTAGGGGGTAATCTCAGGAACTACTGGTCCGATTTGAAAAATTCATTCAATGTTATATAACTCATTTATCGAGAATGGTTATAGGCTATATATCATCACGCTAAGACCAATAGGAGCGGGGAACCAATGAACAATGTTTTAAAATCGGGGTATTATTGCTCTTGAGAGCTTTTTTTTTTATCGAAGCACGACATAGTGACTGCACTATGCCTGATGTTAAGCATAATACAATCCAAAAACATCGGCAACCACCGAGAGACAGATTATCCATCGCCGGTCGCCGCTGTCATGCCGGCCATAATGACGAAAATCACCCGGTACTGGATATGCACAGGCTGATCCCGAAACGCCACGCGCAGAAGCGAGTCACTATGACGGGCTTTTTCGCTATATGCATGGTGGTTGCGACCCAGTCGGGCTGTAAAACCCTACCACCCCGCTTTCGCCATTGCCTCGTTCGTTATTCAGCAGGGTGCACCACGTGCAGGTGAGGTTGGCTTGGGTGTCTCAAGTCTTAAGATGTTACTCGACACCCCTTACACCCCTCAACACTCCTTACACTCCACCCCGTTGCGTGTTAGCGTTAGCCCAAAGTCATCTAATTCACGCGAACGAAGTCGCGGGCAGAGGTTAGTATATTATAATAAGAATGTAAATCTAACGTTCCTGTACTTTTTCGATTATCGTGAAAAAAAATTGTTGCCGGTGTCTAGGAATAAGTAATAAAATACATTCTAATAATTTTTAGAAATGTCTGTCTGACTGTCTATGTGTCTGTTTGTATGAACACATTGCAAATGTACTGGATTCGCGATAAATCCTCACCAAGAAAATTATAAAGCATATCCTCGAGAATAACTTAGTCTTTGTTTCATTAAAATCGGTCCACTCTATTACCCGATTAGGCCTCCCACGGCAGCGGCTCAAGCCTAGGTTTGATCCCTCGGTAGGGAGCCCTTGAGTGCGTTGATTGCGCGATACGGTGACACACAAATATACATCACTGCTACAACACTACACAATCACCCCCACACCAGTGTACGCCTACACGCTTACACATGATAGTGGAAGGGTTTACTTTTTTCCCTTATCGAACTGAAAAACTCTCAATTTTCCAATAATAAATATATGGAGGAGTTGTTGAGGCGTGTATGTTTGGTATACATATACGTTTCAACAACTCATACATATATGAATAGTTAGCTAGGTTAGCTAAAATAGGTCGCGATTTTGCATGCAACAGGCAACAGCCAAGCCGAGGTGTGTCGTGCACCCTTGAGCTGGTTGCCAAAATAAAATCGGCTGAGTGCCTTAAGCGCTCGCCTTAATAGTCCGGTGAAGTTGCTAAGACCTTGCTGGGTCAATAGCGTAGTCATTTCGAAAAAAAAAAGTCAACGCTATTAAAAGTTATTGTAATGACTACGCGACTTAAGTACGAGACAAAAGGAGATAAGTAAATGGACTTAATACATTCAGAAGATTTTAAAAATCACTGTTTTCTTATCTTAGGTTCCGCGCGGAAAAAGTCGCGGGCACAGCTAGTTGTTAATACAGTTCAATGTATACGTTCAAATTAAAACAATGGTTATCTAATGCTCCAAATTCGTATTTTGAACACTACGAATATTGGAAGAGGTATTCGTAACGAAGGTGAAAATAAACAAATGTAAACATGGTAATGAATTTTACTTAATGATCTCACTAATTTATATTCAAGTAACTTTTATTCTTTTATTATACGGAATATCTCTAATGTAATCAACGACGGTGGATGCTTTCGTACACATATTATTGAAGTAAAGTTAATCATAGCTCTTAAGACGATTAAAAAGGTCTATATTCTACCTGTTGTTTATGAGATCGACAAAATTATTGTAAAGCTTCTAGGTTTCCCATTATGATCTAGGTTCAGTTGGGCACTATAGATGTTTCTTTGTTTATCCGTAAGTAATATACCTCGTCGGCTATAGCAACTCATAGAAACAGGTATAGTAAACTGGTTACTCTGAAATATAATTTTCCTTTTCTATTAAGTGTAAGAGGGTATATATATTTAAAATATAAAAGTATCTTATAGCCGTGTAATGTAATTAAATAAAATTTCCTCTCCTTTATTCTTAAACTTTTTTGTATACATTTAAACGTAGTAGCCATCGTGATATAAAACGAACCGCACCTTAATATACGTTTAATGTTTTTTTAACTCCCAAAGACCGCAAACACAAGCATGAAATCGATATATGTATTCGTAACACATGTCTTTATAAATCGTTCTAGTGGCGGTCAAGGATTTATTGATCAGTATTCCTCAATAAGGAAACTTTTGCTTTGACCAATTATATTAACAGAAATAATACCACGTCACTCACTTTTGTTCATCGTTGGTTTAAGTACATTTAGCGCAAAGCGGAGTGACAATTTTTTTAATCTATAATTCAATAAAAATCAATTGAGGGATGAGGGATGGTCAATGCTCTTTTCTGGCAAATTCTTCTTTTGTTGTCTTTATCAAATGTTTGTCAAAAAAGGTGGCGGAACAGTGAATTTCAGTAAAAAAATCTATATATAATGAATTAGTAAGTGAATGTGGGAGATAGAATACGTTAGGAAGATCTTTAAAATATTGTTATAATTGACAGAGTTACGTTCAGTTGTCGTTTTAATTTATTACATAATCTTAGTATAAAGGGAAGATTTGATCTCGTCTTTTTCGTTAATACACTTTTTTTCTTTTATTTTAAGTGAGGAAATCTCTTATGGATAAGTTAATAATAATTCGTTAATACACCTATACGAGGATAGGGCTCGTAGTTAGTATATATAAAAACTACAAATTAGTGATTAAAAGTTGCGCGATTTGCAGTTAACCTGTTTTGAGGTATGGAATCCTTGCTAAACAAGCGAATTTGCTAGTTAATTTATTAATATATTCTCAAATGTAAATATTTCTGCTAACAATATACAGTATTTTTTTAATTTAAAATTTTCGTTATATACATTAATTGACTTACATATACTATAGATACTTGTGTTACATTACGTATATATTATGAACCCGCCATGCACTATTGAAGGTTAGTACAAAGGATGAGATATCACTTTATCCTCACTAGTTTATAAGCCACATTAGCATTTTGAGCTCATGATGTGAATCAATCAATCAGTTAATGATAAATTAATGCCGATCAGTATTGTAATGGGTCTTCGACGAGGCTTCTGAAGGTTTTTCACATTTAACAAGATTGTTTAAAAACAACTCAGTAGTAGGTTTAATTTAAAAATATGTTAGTTTAAAAAATCATAGAATCGTGAATGTTCATATGAGGCAAGTGATTCTCAACTTATGCAATATTTGCATTCAGTGATGACTGGTCAAATTAACGCCAATATGGTAATGTACACACGTCACAGACAGCAATATTGTAAATTTTGCATGTAACTAAGAACATGTAATAGCTTTCTACTTTCTACTTTGATTATTTTTGAGGAGGGTTAGGTGTTGCGGTTAGTTTATGTAGTTATATTTAAGTTCGTATTTGAAGCCTATCAATACAAAAATAAGCCGGAGGGTTTTGATACATTTAAAACTGATAGTAGGGCATTTCTAAGCACGCCTAGTGGGGAACCATCTTCAAGTTAGAAATTCAAGCACCTATACAGTATGATCTCAGTAATCCGGCACTATAAAAAACTTTGTAACAAAAAATTAAACCGCCGAAAAAACTGAAAATCAAAAAATAAAAAACCTTTTACTTTATTCATCTTAATAACTAAGTTCTTAAACTAATGTAAGTATACCTAAGAAATTTTAAGTCGGAGCCAATCAAGCAAATTAATTAATTACTTAAAGCGTGATGCGCGGCGGCGGCGCAGCGTGACACACCCCTTGCATGCCGAACGCTTACGAAGCAACCCGAACGGGCACACACGTTACCGCTGGAGATCTCAAATTGTGTTTTTAATTTGATTTGGTTATTTTTGTGAATTTAAGTAATCTAATGATCTTTGTTCATTGGTTGTTTGGCGCCGACTCAAAATTTCTTAGGTATACTTACATTAGTTTAAGAACTTAGTTATTAAGATGAATAAAGTAAAAGGTTTATTATTTTTTGATTTTCAGTTTTTTCGGCGGTTTAATTTTTTGTTAAAAAGTTTTTATTTTATAATTTTTTGTGGCTATGATCTTACTAATTACTACAAGCTTAATTTATTTGTAATACACAACTCAGAAGCTGAATTATAAATCATACCCGGTTTTCTTACCCTTTGGGTTGCTTTTTTCATGTTTACATGTATATGGGATCAATTTCTGGGTATACTCTTTCAAATCAAAAGATAATAATTTAATTCGGACTATTCTGTCTAAAGGTATGCGCGGTCATAGACATAATCAGTGCGTGAATAATCAATCATTGTCGATTTTCATACTCTTAGGGTTGAATTTTTTTTTCCCAAATTTAAATGGGACCAACTTCGGAGTATACCCTTTCCAATAAAAAAAGAATTATTAAAATCGGACTATACTGTAAGTGTAATATACAACTCAGAAGCTGAATTATAAATCATACCCCGTTTTCCTACCCTTGGGGTTGATTTTTTCATGTTTACATGTATATGGGACCAACTTCTGGGTATACTCTTTCAAATCAAAGGATAATAATTCAACTCGGACTAGTCTGTCTAGAGATATGCGCGGTCATAGACATAATCAGTGCGTGAATAATCAATCATTCTTGATTTTCATACCCTTAGGGTTGAAATTTTTTTCCCAAATTTAAATGGGACCAACTTCGGAGTATACCCTTTCCAATAAAAAAAGAATTATTAAAATCGAACTATACTGTAAAAAGTTATGCGTGATCATACATAAAAAAATATATATATATATATACGCGACGAATTGAGAACCTCCTCCGTTTTTTTCGTCGGTTAAAAAATCGGAGGGTGCCGGATTACGGAATGTACGGATTACTGAATTATAGTGAAAAAGTAATAGGTAATTAAATAAAATGTAGCATTTTGTAGAGGAATAAATGTGTGTATGTATTAAATTAACATGTACATATGTAATTACATAGTTTTAAAATATTAATCCTTAATAAATAATTAAGTTTTGAGGTTAGAATGCTAGTCGACGATGCAGCAACCGGAGAGCACTGGTGTAGAGGGGTGGGGGTGCGGGTGGACATTGCCGGATTAGTAGAAGTGCCGATCTATTGAAGTGCTGGATTAGTGAGATTATACTGTAGTTATATTCCGCCAGCTGTACTTGATATCCAGTCCGGGTCCTGGTTTAGCCTTTATACTCTTTTGATCACATTGTCATTTAACATCAAATGAGATTGTTGTCAAACGCTAGAATCACAAACATTATCACTTGAATATACACCTATATTCATTCAAAAAACTGAGCCTTCACGGGACGCCTGGCAGATGTGAAACATCGAAATTGTTTTTTGTATAAGTTATATTCATAAAATAACAGGTTACGACAGGAATCAGCTATGTCATAATGAAAATATAAAACGTTATCTGTTCCATAAAATCTGTTCAATCTGTTCCATAAAATAATGACTGTTTATTTATTTTATTACACAGATATTCATTTTTAATAAATACAAAATACAAAAATTCAACTAGGCGCAGGCGCGGTGTGTTTGGCGGCATTTATCAAAAGGCGCTAGGTAGTCGGCGCGTGCCAGGTAACTCTAGTAGATCGTGTGACCTACAAAACAATTTGAATCTTATGTTTATACAGATATAGTTACAAATGTTTTTGAGTATTTCGTTAGTAGTGCAAAGTTCGTGTTTTGTGTCGCCACGCCAACAATCAGGTTTACCCTCTGTCTATAGATGTTTCACATCAAAACTGTTCTGGATTATTTCAATCTTGTTCTTTACACGTGCATTCATACCTATAATCGCCTTAATTTATGTAGAAAATAGCATATTATTGATCTCCTACTAAGGTTCAAATTAAAGATAGATTCCGATCTGAGACTGGTTTAAAGTGTAGTCATTTGACCACGGAAAACCTCTGTAGACTGCTTGTTTTCGTATAACTCAACTATTTATTAAAACAAATAATATCAAATACGTACGGAATTCTTAGGCTTTGTAATGAATGAAGAAGTTTAAACTTTTCCATTTAAGCATAAAGTTGAAGGCAACATTATGTATAACTATTTTTAACGATTTGTCAGTTCACACGAGAAACGAGAGATCTGTTTATATACATTCAAGATTAAAACTTAATAATAGCTATGACGTGATTAATTTTCCACGGAGTTAGTAGCTATTGTTTTATTGTTTATAACTAAATTCTAATGGTTTTTTCTAACATCACAGATAATACTAATAATGGCTCAGTAATACTAGTAACAAAAAGCCTTGTTGATCGACGCAGTCTCGAATTTTTCGATGAGCCAGAGAGTTTGATGAAGAAAAATATCATAGTAGTTTTTTTCTATCGCCGAGTTAATCAGCTATCATCTTCGATATAAAAATTCATAGACGGACACCTATGCGTGTCTTTTGATTGTTGCATTTGAGAGTAAATTTATCAAGTAATGCTAAAACCTTTGAAGTATATAAGGATGTATAACTTTTTTTTAACGTTGAGTAACCTCTACAAAGACTCACCAGGTCCCCGGGGACGACGTGAATTGAGTCGAACTTTAATCTATTAAAAAACTCCACGACAACCTACGCTGCACTATGAGGGTGTCTAGGGGTTACGCGAGCAAGCCCCGCTACACCCTCTGCGGCAGGCGTTTCCTACGCCACACCCGGCTGAGGCAGCTCGGTTGCAAGACTGCCTCCCAGCCCGCCGAACCCGTGCAATGGGAGTCCGGGTCTCTCGACCCTTTCTCCCTTGGTTCGGTGGCAGCGGAGAGGCTAAGGATGTATAACTTACTCTAAATTATTTTTCTCCAATACAAGAGAACACGCTTGATTTAACTTTTTAGCTATAATTGTTGTTTCTGTGTCAAATGTGCCTACACACAAGAAATCTAGCGGCGTTTTCACACGATCTGAAATTGCAAATAAGCACTTTCATGCTGTCTAACGGAGAGTTTTTTAGCTCGTCTGTTAATTGAATATTCGCACGATAAATGTAATGCCAATTCGATGTGCGGATATGATAACAGGGTTATATTGTTCGCGATTGGTAGTACTATGAATGATTTGAAATATATATAGAATACCTAGCTATAAAGTTACGTGATTGCGGCTGTGCGTTTTACCTATTGGGTTACAAGTACAACATACGACGTGACTGGCGTTGACTGACGCTTTAAAGGACGGATAGACTTAAAATTATATTTACTAGCATAATCGATTTTATTCAGTTTAATATCATTAGTATGGAAGAAAAATCGCATAAAGTCGTTTTTCTTATTAAATGTGAGGGTAGAAGAGGAGTTTAATTATAGTTATCAAGATTTGTTATACATGTTTTAGGGTATTCTGAAGGAAGAATTACGATAGTTTAACTACAAGAATCAGTTGGAAACGTTTTAAACATCAAAAGCCGACAATCACTCTGAAAATAAATCATACAAATTATATATACAGCAATTTTCAAAATAACTGTTTGGAATCCTTCAGTGTTATTTTCTTACGTTTTTAGTGTCATCTCAGCAATATAATCGCATATTTTTTATTCCCCATCTGGTATGATATCTCAAGTAATAACAGAATAAACATTTCTCTATATTCAATTTTCGATACAAGTTACAAGGTCAACCCATACGTACCGACGTACGAGATGTTAACGAAATAAAAGTTTACTTTAAATGAATTTAACCGATTCGAGTGGTCAACTGACCTCAGTGTAATTAAATCAATGATTTTTTTGTCCAACTGCGTTAGATTGCGTTGATTAAAATCAACATCATCCGCTGTTATTAGATCATCGTTTAAGGTCATAATGAAGTAATCGTTAACACGTTTCATTTTTACATTTCTACGTAGGGCTACCGCTACCTTTATTATTATTAATCAACTTAGGTGGCTTTTTTATACTGACTATAGTTTGTTACCAAGGATATATTTTGTTGGGTGGAGCAAACGACAATTGTATCGGACAGAATTGTTAACTCCAGTCTTAGTATTGCGTATTGTTTCGAACTGAGTTACTATTCTTCGCCTGATGGGCCTTTACACCTTCAACAGGTCTTTTAAACGAGTGCTTATGGCGCTCAGGCGAATGGTATCAAGCTCAAGGGCGCCAAAGTGGTCGGACCTCGGCTTTGGCTGTTGCCTTGAATAGGAAAAGAAAGGTTCCTTATAGAACCTCAATAACTACTGTATGTGTATGGAAGGTGCAGTGTGGTGCCGCTGTATCGCGCTAGAAACGTAATCAGAAACGTAATCAACTATTCCACTGCGGGGGACCAAAATTTGGCTTAAGATGCTGCCGAGCTGGGCCACGACTGGTATGTAGGAGCGAATTTGACCGTTCAACCACGGCAGCGTGACGTAATAGTATTGCAGTCCAAGATCAGTCAATATATATGCAATCAACAACCGAAGATGTGATGTATTTAATCATTATTATAAACAAATACAGCCATATGTCAGTTTTTCAACACGCATCGCCAATCTTGTCACCGTGATGTCACGAAGCGTGATAGTCGAGTGGTTTTAGCGGTGAAATGTACCAACGAATTAATTTGAATTCACGTACATTTACTAATTTATATTGGTAACTCTATCGGTTGCTGATGAAGTAAAACATCGTGAGAAAAATTGAACGCGACATGTTGTTATAGTGTATGTGGGAAAGTGTGGAACTATGAATTTTCAAAGTTTAAAATAAACAATTCGTCGTGGGTTTTACGTATTGATTATGTCCATACCTTCGAGAAGAGACCTATAATAGGTCTAAAGTGGTACTCTTATAGGAACGTGAATCACTAGTCTAAAATTAACCATTTTTTTTTCATGCTATATGAAAGGAAAGGTATAGACGTCAGATAAAGTAGTACTTAATTCGTCTTCATAAGGTTACAGTTTGTATTATGTAAATATTTTTTCTTCATTAAAAAGTTAATTGATTGCGTGGGTCATACTTGTAGGTATTTTATCTTGAAACGTGATAATAAACAGCGGCGCCCAAGATTTTATCTCAAGATGCTATACTAACCGGTGAACGTGATATCTTATCGGAGATAAAATAATTTTTAAGCGTTTTACAGTAATAAATAACGTTGTTTTCGTCATTATAATTATTTTGAAATAACTATGTGTTGATAGTAGTTACTTATTAGGTCAATGTGGTACGACGAAGTGACCGTGTTTAACTCGTCTAAGATTTCTTTTTAACGATATATATTTGAAATGAATCGCAGTTATCGTTTGTGTCGGCTTAAATTTTCTAGGTTACAGACGTTTCTTTCTGTAATATGAACACAGATATTATGTAAGTTATGTTATATTTAATTATACTAGAATAATAATATTTTTATATTGTGTTTTGTATCAGATTTTGATTGGTCATATGGAAAAGAATTAATTTACATCTATTATTTAAAATTTTGACTCTTTACATGGATGGCTCTTTTCGTGGAAAATAATATTAAAACTGAAGATGACCACTATATAACATTTTAATACTATTATTAAAGTATTAAATTAAAGTTCGTTTTTAGCTCCCTACATGAGATTGTTTTCGGTAGCCTCGCCTTGCTAACGAGTACCGATAATTAAACATTTCATAAAAAAAAATCACTTAAACACCAAAAAAAATCCAAACCAGCTCGATGACTCCTACAGCGAGCCCTGTGGAGTGCCACCAAGGTTTAATGGGTTAGTTACATTTGTCGCAGAATCATGGATTATTTTGCCTCTTTTAAATAAGAATTTTTAGTTTTATTTCAAATTGTACGGTCTTTTGTTTGTCATATTTACTGAAGTGTTCCATAAAATAGAATACTTCCTGCGTTTTCCATAGCTTTGAAAATTAAGGTACAGCTGATCTAGATAAGTCTAGATGAGAGTAATAAAGCCTACATCGGCCTTGACTGCCGGAGTACTTGGCAATTGCTCGCGGGTTAGTACTCGCGCTGCTGTGTTTTGTTTTGTAGGATAAAGTTAACAATACGTGTTGGTTCATCAGCCTTTAAATTAAGTTCTCGAGAGCTCAATATATTACAACTGACCTTAGGACAATATTATTGTTTGTAACTTTATAATATAGAAAATAGTAAATACGGTTATTATACATACGTCGTAAACAATCATTAACTCATCAGGAATCAGGTGACCAAATACAACTGGTTTTGGTAATAGATATACTTAATGTTGAATCTGTTTTATCTTAACAGGATTTGCAACTTTGGATTTTGTGGACAAATATATTTTTAGTAGTATGATAGCTATAATGAAAGTGAAATTAATATTTTACAACTTTATATTTTCTATGTTATTTTTGCTATTCTACGAGTGTGTTGACTATATGTGCACTAATAGTCTTGGAGCTAATTATTAGTAATCTAATCTGTAGGGCGCGTCGTTAACCCGACCGAACAGTTAAATGATAACAATGTTGCAGACTTACTTTTAAGAAAATTACGTTATGATAATGCTACAATATACAAATTGGATGTAACTGAATTGACGAAGGTAAATTATAAAATATTCTATTCTTTCTCAGTGATGCCCTTATAACCTATATAATATATTGTTAATAAACTAATACTAGTTTGAAAATAACATATATTTTCTCCTTACTTCAAGAATGACTAGCCAATTAATCGAATATTTATAGTATTAGATGTAGCAACTGATTTGTCAGTATTTTGTCGCCAATAGATGGGGTATCAGTCTACAACTAATAAATAATGGTTATATTTTACAAAAACGTTTGAAGCCGAAGCCATAACTGGTTTCAGTATGAATGGTTCGTCTCGCCCGAGGTACTACCACCCGACCCACAGAAACACCGACGTGAAGTAATAATGCTTGTATCGTTGCGTTTCGTTCGGTCACCGGAGACCACTTCCCCCTTTCTCTTCCCTCCCTCCCCCTTTCCCCCTCTACCTCCCCCCTTTCCCACCAACACACTTGCGACTCCTCTGGTGTTGCTGATATCTATGGACGGTGATGATCATTTTACATCAGGTGACCTGTTCGTTTGCCTACTATAATATAAAAAGAAACGTGCCTTTGTATCTGTGTATTGATTCAAATATTCCATCTCCAATTCAAATTGAATTTTTAATTACAAAATATAACCAACGAAATACTATTAAATATGTGTTTATAATTAATACTAGTGGGCGCCCAGTGGTCAACATTCGACCATAGTTATTTGATATTGTAAAGTTTGAACTTTATTAGAGTTCTTTTGTCAAAGGGTATATACTTCTATATAATCAAAGGTTTTCATCATAGCTACTCAGTTATTTGCTTTCAATTATATAAACATTTAAAAAAATCTATGTGTAAATGAAAATTAAATTAATTATAAATTTGAAACAAAAATCACGTGGTAAAGCTCTCAAATTTTAAACAAACATAACTTTACGAAAATAAAGAAATTTATCGCAACCCATGACACAATTTTCAATTAATTTTACACGACACCATGGGTACCCACCCATTTCTGTATTTCTGGGTGATATTGAATTAAATGTAGTTTGTTCATTATGAGAAATAGTGATATGCCCAGTATCATCGTTTGGAAAAGTAATGGATCCACAATACAATCAAATGGTGAATCCAATACGAAGATGTTTTAATACTACTATTAGCTTTTGAAAATAAATTCTTTTTTGTTGCTACATGAAGTTGAATTGCAACATTGTAACCGCGGAGGTCTAAGTCATGGATTACTTTAACGAACAAAATTCTTATTTTGATTATACAAAGTATTATTTGGCTCATTTTTTTATTAAATCATCATTTGAAGTGTGTTCACCATAAAAAATAATAAACATTACAATAATAGTTATATTTTATAATATCATTGTTGAATGTAGGATGAAAAATGGTAATTGGAACGTAAGAGTTAAAAAAATACATACAGCCGAGTATATCAACCTCCTTCACAACCTCTTTTGAACTTCGTAAATATTGACGGCTGTCAAAATTCTTTTTTATTTACATGTGTGTATATGTTGTGTAAAATTCAAGCAGTAGTGTGAAGTAGTACATATTTTGATAAATTTAATTTACTTCTAATGCATTTTATGTAAAATAAACAGCTTTCTGCACTCTTCCGCCATATAAACTTTAACTGTGCCAAATTTCAAGTTCACCCGTTCACGGCAAATAGGTTAAAAAGGGGTACAATTTTTTTGCTTCACGTATTAATATATAGATGTAGCAGGTATTCTTTTAAGTATCTATCTAATACCTTTAAACGAGCAATTCTTGTATATTCTTATATTTGTATATATTCAGGATCTCGGAAACGGCGTCATCTATTTCTGTAAAATTTGTTATGTAGGTAGTTTCGGGGATGATTAATCAATCTAGCTAGATTTTATTAACAGACAGCAGAAGAGATATATTCTTTAATATTTTTTTTGTGAAAAAAATGTTAATTTTATAAGGCAAGCCTAACAGTTTATTTTAATTTAAAAATGTTTCTTAAAGAACCGAGCTCGGCTCGGTCGCCCAGGTACTATACATATTACTTGCAAAACATCATAATTGTTATATGATATACAAATCTATACTAATATTATAAAGAGGTAAAGTTTGTGACGTTGTAGGGGGTAATCACAGAAACTACTGGTCCGATTTGAAAATTCTCTCAGTGTTATATAGCTTATTTATCTAGGAAGGTTATAGGCTATATATAATTACGCTAAGACCAATAGGAGCGGAGCACCGATTAAAAATGTTTCATAATCGGGATGCTTTTTCATCTTTAGAGCTTCCGCTGCGTGTTAGCGTTTGCCCAAAGTAAACGCAGACGAAGTCGCGGGCAGGGGCTAGTATTACATAAATGTATTTTTGTTTCTGTCTGGTAGATAGATATTTATATTCAGATCAGCTAAACCGTAATTGTTTGTTATAGTGGTTTGATTGACCTTGAAATAGATTAATTCCATTACAGATCGTAGTCATAGAACGTATGCTTATTGTTTCAATAAAATTTGATCAAGTAATGCCGATCACGATTTGAAACATTGAATCTTTATTAATTGATTACGTTCGTTGGTAACAAGAGTTTAAAACTAGATGTACATACATTTATATACATATACAGGAAGAATACATATAATTACTTAATGATTTATTATAGATTTGTTTTTTAATTCAAATACTTAATTGCAAACTATATTAAACATGAGCTGTAATAACAAGAATTGAAGTGATCAAGGCTTTTGCAATTATACGGTTGTTTGATTGACTCTGTTATAAGTGGATTTTTTTATAGAAAGCAAACGAACATGCGGGTCACCTGGTGTTAAGTGATCACCGCCGTCCATAGACACTAGCAACACCAGAGGAGTTGCAAGTGCCTTGCCAGCCTGTGTTTGGGGATAGGGGGAATAGAGGGAGGAAGGTGGGCCTCCGGCGCTCTCACTGACCGAACGAACCCAACAATACAAGCACTGTTACTTTACGACGGTTTTCTGTGGGTCGGGTAGGACTACCCCGGGCGAGCCGACCCATTAATGCTTTCAGTAATCGTTAGAGCCTCAGCGTGGCTCTGCCACCTAAAATACATTAAAAAAATGGTATAACTGTGTGTAATTTAAAAGTATATATTCATAATTTGCACCTAATACTTTTAAATGAAATAGGTGTTTATATTTTAAGTTTTTAACATGAACTCTTTCATACCGTGAAATGGCATGACATTGTCATTTATGTTGTATTGTTTTGGTCGAATATTTTGCTAATGGAATCAAAGTTCGACCAATATGAATAGCCGCTCTCAGTTGTTTAAAATATGCGAGGGTCTGTCATTGTGATACTTATGTTATAGTCATCAGAACTTGAAAGAATAAATTACAATAATTGTGACCACTAAAGAAGAACACAAACCTTTTATATTCTAAAATAATATAATACGAGAAGAAATAATACAACTCTTTTTGTATAAATATAGCCAATAGTTGTTAAAAGAATATCTTTGTCGGAATATAAATAAATAAATACAAATAGCAAAAAACCCATAGGAAATGAGATATTACCAAAAAAAGCGCAAAAAACCGATTTTAGTGACCTTTGATCTTGAAATTTAATAGTTGCTTACACCCTACCATATGTAGGTTTTGAGACAACTTTTAGGGTGTCAGTATACAAGTATTTACAGACTTACAGCTGGGTATCTCGAATTCCGAGATTCTTACCTAATTTAAGCTTAAATGACTGGACTATAAGCGTTAGCGACTGCTGTAGTTAATAATTGTGTTGCAGCCAATATATTTTTTTTTAATTCAAAAATAATTGTAACCACTCAAGAAAAATATAAAACTTTTTACATTCTTAAATAATATATCAAGAGAAGAAATTACCGAACTTTTTTCGTATTAATATCTAATTAAAAGTTAAAAGTCGTCAAAATAATATCATTGTGGTTAAACTGGTACAAGCTGTTCTATTATAATTGTCTCTAACAAACATATTACGTGTATAAATGCTTCGATGCTAATATATCGCTTTACGCTTTAGTATTATCGATACACGAACGTATGTAGTTTTTATACACTGATATGTATGTATAATATTTTAATGGTAATGAGTTTGAATCCGCACCAACGCTACGCTGCACTTCTTGTAGGAATCAGACTGAAAAATTGCGGCAGCATTTTGTTACGACGTCGATTTATCAGAAGCCTGACATTCATATTGTAGTATTCGTGACTTTGTGCTCCAAATGCTTCAAGACTTACAGGAAATCGTCGCTCTAGATATTGGAATACTTCAATATCATGAAATGTTATGTGTTATAGATGTTTATATTAAATTCGACGGTGAAACCGGATCTAATGAAACTATAATATTCGCAGTTAATTAATTCTGTGTTTTGTGTTTCGAATAATGAACGCGGAAAGGTAACGCTTCAGAGGAATTATTGGAATGTCAATAAAAGGGGAATATAAACAAGTGGTTTATGTCAGGATGTTTAATATTTATAGGGAGAAGATATAAAAATTAATAAGTGTTATTAGTCTTTAGTACAAGCAAATTTTTATATCAACACAATAAGACTGTATAATGTAAGATAAAGAAAGAAGGATAGCCTTAAATTACGGCTATTAACAATAAATACAGAAGCATCTCTATGTTTCGTATTATCTAATCTAATAATGTTAGATTTGTTATCACTTTCTAACATTCTTTTTTAGAGACATTATTCCCAAGTAATTAACAATGTTGTTTGTTGTTATTAAGATAATTTACTAAGAAATATTTAAATAGAAGTGAACCATCATTATCATCTACTCATCCTTATCCCACCTAAGTAGGGTTGGCACAATTTGCTACAGTTCAAACCAAGGTTTGGCCACTCTGGTACCCTTGACCTTGTTGTCAAGCGACGAAGTGCCTTCGTGCTCTCCTTAGGACAGTAAAACTGTGGAGGCCCGTCAAGTCAAGTAGTCCGGTGAAGCTGTTAAAACCTTGCTAGGTCAATAGCGTAGTCAGTTCGAAAAAAAAAAGTTTGACACAGTATGATTTCCTCCTCCATGCTTCCCTATTACAAATTGTTTCAATATTCATAGCCTTTACACATATATCATTCTTCATATAACCAAACTATTATACTATTTCGTCCTAACTCTACTTCTCACTGGCGAAGTGCGAAAATTATATTTGTTGTCGAATGTCCAGGCATAAACTTGAACCGATTCCGAATCATTTTAGTCTTACCTCTTATTCGTCTCGCTTACCCGTTCCAAACCGTCATAGTATTAAGCTTTATTCCTCGACAGTCATTACAGTCCTGTACATCATCCTTATTATAATTTTTAAAAATAGGTTTTATTATGTTGTTGCAGCATTAATTTGGGAGCATCTTCTTGTGTAGCGTCTTATTAAAAAATCCTGCTATTATTATCTTTCTACTTTAAAAAACTTCCACCTTCTTTTTTAAATGGATATTTTAAAATGATGTCTAATTGTATTTCTAAAATAACGAGAGAGGTTATAAGCCATAATTGTGTTAATAACGTTAATTGAAATAATTATCCTGCAAAATAAATGAAATAAAAAAAATCACTACTCTATACACTACACGACCATCTTTAAGAAAATCGTAATGCCTTTCAACTGAATTGTATGATAAAGAAGAAGTTAAATTGTAGTGTATATACGTTACAAATTATAATTATCTTAGGCTTCTGGTAACTGCATTGCTTAAAACATGATAGTGCTTATTGTATTGAACTGTATAGACGTGTCGTTATGGACGTCACGACTGTGATAATATGATAATGTATGTAGACACTATACTAACTGGTATAATACATATGTACATGTTCATGGAAATTACCATGCGTGACCGTGCTCTGTGAACTGTGATGAACAGACATTGGGGTAACGATTGTTTACTGCAGAAACTCGTAACATCGAAGTTTTAATACAAAATGTATAATGTAATGAATGATATCAGTTTTAAAAAATGGTCACCTTAGTGTTTTGGACATTAGGCTTGTCAAACTAGGAAAATACACGACATACGAAGCATTTTTTTTTCGAAGGAGGAAAACGAACTTGCGTTACCTGATGTTAAGTGATCACCACCGTCCATAGGCACTAGCAACACCAGGAAAGTCGCAAGTGCGTTGCCAGCCTGTGTTTAGTAGGGAAAGTGGGAGGTTTTGGGGAAGGAGCGAAAACGGGGAGGGAAGTGACCGAACCAAATGCAGCAATGCAAGCATTGTTACTTCTCATCGGTTTTCATAGGGAGGGTGTTAGTATTTCGGGCGAGCCGAATTCATGCTGAAGCCAGGAATAGCTATAACATCTCAGTCTCATCTTTTAGATATTCATTACCCCGCTTTGACTTAATCAAGCTATATAGAAATTCTCAAATCCGAGCATAAATTTACCATACAAAATTCGTAATCTTTGTTTGATACATAATTAGATTTTAATTGTAGACGAACGTGGTTTTTGAACTATTATGTCATAAACTTAATTAATTGGTTCAAGAAATCTACTGTTTTGAATCATTCCCGTACTTGACAATAGAGTGTAAAACTATCAGTGTTTAAGACATTTTAATTCGTGCGCACAACATGTATTCTATGTATCGTTTCATACATGTTTACATTATGCGGTATGTTTGTTTTCGCATACCTATGCAGTGTTAACATATGCATTCGATATTGTTACTTGAATTACCGAGTGTAGAGTTTAATTTACTTGGACTTCATAGTTGTTGTTATTTTCGTTTCAAGGCTCAGGTATGAAATAGCGTATTCCTATTTCAGGACTGTATTACAGAATAGTGCCTTACAAGTTATATTTAATGAACCGTTCTTTTCCATCTTTCGGCATGATCATATGACATTTCGTCTTTATAGCTATATACTATTAGGTGGTCGACACCTTAACCCTAGTTAACATTAATTCAAACTATAAACATTAAAATAATGTACGGAACCCATTGTTTCCAATTACCAAGTGTAATGTATACAATATATAACAAGGACAGACATATATACAAAATCTCGTTATTTACATTTATAATTTATAGAATTTCTTGATTTTCACTTAATGAGACAAAACACAGATTAGATAAGGAAAGGTATCATCATCATTAGCAAGTAAGAGACCCACTACAAGGCTATAATCCTGTCCTCGAAGGAAGGTATTGACGTAATCATCGAGCTAACCCACGTCTTAATGGCGATTACAAACTCTGAGAAGTCACAGGTCTATGTTTATCCACATACAGCAATACTACAAGAACATTTCTCAGGTTAAGATTTACTCATGATGTTTTCCTTTACCGTCAGCCAATAATGTTACTAATTTAAATTAGTAAATGTACGCGACTTCCGAAAAATTAGTTGGAACATGCAGAGGTTCGAACTTGCAGACATCGGAATGATTCTACCGGTCAAAACTCAAACTACGAAACCACCAAGACTTAGGAAAGGTACACATACTGAACCTGTAGGTTTCTCAATACAATAGTTAACACAATTAACACACATAATGCAATGACAATGACTTCATATAGCATCCACCCTGGGTAGACTTCGTGATAGTCCCAATAATATAATGAGAACAATGGCAAACATGTACGACAGTCCTTTCATGAAACACTGGATATCTGTTGTCATTAAAATATTGTGATGTTTATCTTTTCATCCTATTTCATATTCATTTGTATAAAAGCACATTAATTTTATTTTTTAAATTACTACTAATGTATATAATTTGTTTTTGTGGACCATTGTTGTCTGATAAATAAATAAATTATTATTATTATTGTATATAGGAGAACAGTATAAGAAAAATATAACAACAAATAATTATTTGTGTAGGACTCATTCGTTTTCAACAGTTATTGTGATTTTAAATTATTTTCTTTAAAATTTCGGTAAAGGTATTATCGATAAATAACTAGATTTTTATTAATTTTTTTACATCTTATCATTGAATAGAATTCTTTTGAATGAGACTGTACAAAATATATAAAAAATAACACGTACCTAAACATTAAGTCTTATTGCGTGCTATACAACGTTTAATTTAAGCGTTAAGGTTCATAGATTTAGGTCATTTTACGAAAATCCTCGTATTTATCGGCACGGTTAGAAATTTTACCTAATCATATTATAGTTTCGATTAAATAAAATTCGGAGTAAACCTCGATAATAACGAGTTACAGTAAACTAACTGATAAGCGATGATTGGGTTTCGACCTCGACACATACATTCCTGCTTCGGTAACATGCAGTTTTTATCTAGCTACATAATGACTTTCCCAGTGATGTTTGAAGATACTCATAATAAGACGATGAATCTATAAATTCCCAAATCTCTATGTTGTCACTGTTCTTGGATTAATCTTATGATGGCGTTCATAAACTTTTATAAAACATTTTATATTTGTAACAAATGATTATAAAAACGACAAAAATATGATTGAAATTATTATTAACAATATGAATTTGTATTTCTCATTATATTACTGTTATAAAAATGTTGAACAAAGACAATAATGTGGTCAATTGGATTTTGTTATTTTGTATTAATTAAGATATTTTTATATTTTCAGATTCCCATCGATAAAAAAGGGAAACTGCGAACCCTAGAATTTCGAGCTATATTCCCCACTGATCATGCCAAAATAAGAACAAAAGAAAGAATTTCTACAACTGAACCCGTAACCGATATTACCGAAAAATCACGAACCACTGATTCGAAAACGACAAATGAAATAAAAGATCAAATATGTAAGACTTACGTTTCTATAATGCCGAAAATGAGTCTAAGTTTGGATAAGGTAGTAGAACAGAATCCTAGGATTTTAGATTTACGAGAGAAACTAAATGAAATATCAAAGAAACAAGAATGTAAAGTGGACAAAAAGACAAAAGGTCTAATAAATGATCTTACACAACAGCTTGTTGACAAAAACGATGAAGAAGAATCGGGACCATATAGTTTGCTGTTTGATCTCCAGTCGGATCCTTCAACGTCTTTCAAAGAAACAGTGGAAGTAAATGTTTGGAATAGGCCAAGTTTTGAAGCAAATTGTCAGAAATCCCAAAATTATAAAAAACCATCCGTTTCAATAAAAAATGGAGATAAACTGCCAAATGTTTTAAATTTTGACGATAAACCTATGAAAGAATTTGAATATTCATGTGAAAATGAATTTAACTTTCCTGTTAAAAAGATTTTTAATACTCATTCCAGGTCTGATCTTTGTTTACATTTAAAATCACATTTGCATTCGAAGAATTTCGAACCAAATTTAAGTCCAAATGACAATTCACTAAATAAAACAAATGAAGAAAATTCATTGGATGATAGTTTAGGAATTTTGACTCCAGATCAAATGGATGATATTTGTTATTTAGAGAATACTTTTTCTCCAACGGTAGAAGGCTTGCCAATTTTTTGCGATAGTAATCATTTAAAAACGTCACCAGATAATGGTGATACTCCTTCAACTGATAAGACTGAAAGTAGTTCTGCAGCATCAACAATACAAAATGAAAGATTTGAAGATGTAGATAACAACCAAGAATCTCAATATCAAAATTCAGTTTCAGATTATTATGGGCCTGCTACAAATTTTAAATCTACTATGAATACTGATAAAGATGGTAAATATCTTGTTCACGAGCCTTCAGCAGATAGTATTATAACAATAGGTTGGGCTGATGAAATCGAATCACATCATTCAAGGTCTCTAAATTTACCATTAAAAGGAAATTTCCTAGAAAACGAAGAATTTGTTACCAATTTAGTGGATGAAGAATTTATGCCTTCAATTCACAGTAGCATTTTAGAGCCAGTCAGTTCTATCGCTGATAACGTTGTTAATTTAGAAATACCAATAGACAGTAAACAAGAAAATATTCTAATGTCTCATAGAATTGAACAGACGCCATCCCCAGAAGATCTACCTCTAGATAATTCTGACATAAATGGTGAAATAAGTACTTATTCACAGTTTTCCGCATCAACTGTCCATGACTCACAAACATATTCAGATGGTAAAAATGATTATCCCAAATCTATGGAAACTTCAAAAGTATCTAATAGTTTTATCACCAGTATAACTAGTATTACAAGCTTAGATGGTTATCAAGGTGACGGAGAAATGTCGAGGCCCGTGAGTAGAGGTGCAGATCATTCGATGGGAAATCGAGAAGATGTTATAGAAATGGACTGGCAAAATGTTCCCGTGACAAGACGAGCAGATCCAATGACTGATTCGGATTTCTTTACTGAAAGCGATGCAGACGGTTTAGATGATCATATGCAAAGAGGTGATCGAAAGGCACAAGTTATAGACGGGGCTCTTTATGGTGGGAAGAATGGAAATGGTAATCCACCTTTAATTGTCAATAGAAATGAAGATTCTTGCATGGAATCTAGTGGTGTTTACACAGATTTTGAAAATCATCGTTCATCTCCGGTATTTTTAAATGTTATTGTTGACATGTCACCTGAAGGATCAACTTCATCAACGCGTTCTGAATGTAGTCAGAAAAAAGGTAGTACTTCTAGTATCAATGCTTATTTCTCACCTCTTCAAGATAACATTATCGATAAAACATTGGGTTCTATTTCTCATTTGGTGGATGTAGACGAAACACCGAAAAACAACAGTAAGAGAAATTCACTCCATAATGAAAAAGAAGTAAAGCCTGATGAAAAAGCTAAAGACGAGAAGAAAAACTTTACGTTGAAAAAGTACAAAATGCCTAAGCGTGATGTGCCAAGTAAATTAAAGATTATGTTATCAAACAGAAAAACCGAAACCAATAATAGTGTGCAAAGCAGTCCAAAGGCTATCAAAAAGGCCGACAGGCGTGAGAATTTATCAAAAAAGAATTCATTAGAGACGAAACCTGATTTCAAAATTAAATCATTTAAAGATATTAAATCTAAAGTGGATTGTTCTTTCACACTGCAACGTTCTCAAACTTCATGCAGTGTTACCAGAATGATAAATTCCAAATCTACCAACGTTAATTCTAAACCAAAAGGGTGCGTATATTACACATTATACTACAATATAAAAAATATAAAATTTTAATGAGAAATAAAACCGACTTTATAAGTATCTAATCTTAAATTGCACTAGAATATTCTTACCCAAAATTAGATACCTACCTATTCTTGGATTGTCATATACGTACCAATATAGATATCACTATACATTTCCTTCTATGCTTTGGATAGTTCCCTTGTGTGTCTTAAAAATTCAAGAACTAATTAAATTAAATATAATGGGAATCTCTTGAAAATATCCGTTTTCCAATTTTAAATATAAGTCAGTTTGTATATGACGAATTTCTAAGGTAACTAACATTAAAATAAATACAACGTAATTGAGAACCTCTTTTTGCAGTCGGTTAAAAAGAAGAAACAGTGTATAATAATAATTGAATTATATTGAATAATATAATTATATAGCTGAACTATACTTCAAAATATTGTAAAGAAAGATAGTTTTATATTTGACCGCTCTAATCTCTGAAAGAAACAGGGTATTAATAAAAAGGAAACATATTTTTATTGGACAATTATTTTACTAGATAAAATTCTATATTATATTACCACATTATGACCCAAAGGAGCGGAGTGTAATTCTAAACTTCAACTAATCTGTAGGAAAGTACGCATAATCTGTAGGAAAATATGAACTGACATGAATAATTTAAATTTAACACAGGAGAAACCGCTAAGTTAGTAAAATATCCCATATATCAGCATTTTCATCACATTAAAACAACATAAGTCTAAATAATTTGTAATTTTTATTTAGTCGTCATATTCGCCACATGCGTATGGAACTGGGATCAAACAACGCCAGTGGCAAGAGCAGCCTTCACAGTTCACAGAGCGATATCAGCGCGATTAGCACACCGACCGGAAAACATTCTACAAATCGGTTTCCTTTACTCAGTAAGTAATTATTATTTATTAACTTATATACTTAAGTAAGAAATGTTTTTATAATTATTAATTGGAAGTCTTATTTATTGTTTTGGTGGCCAAAAGACTATATTATGTACGATATTCAAAAGTTCAAGCTTCGACAAGTTTTTCAGAAGTGAAGTACTCTTACTCCTTTGAATTTAACTAGTGCCTGAAAGTATTGGTTGGTGTTAAGAATTTAGTAATAATATGCACCTTATAAGTAGACACCAAGTGTTGACAGAAATGGCACTATGTTTGCTGAAAATTGAAAACTCTGACTATGCGCCAGTATTAAGCAGAACATTAACAGTGCTGTCATTGTATATGCAATACTAAGATTCCAACATTTTCCAAGCAAAATTTTTTACAAAACTACACAATGTAGTTATATTAGTTAGTAGTTATATTAGTAAAAAATTATATTTATATCTGGGTTTACCATGTTCATGCATATATTTAAATTGTCTACCGTTCGTTTACTCTTGCGAAACACGTAATTACGGAGCGGGATGTTTGGAAATTCTAGTAATACTAAGTGTTATTAAGTGACGTGTAATTACTTCATGGGAAGGATATTTACAGGCATATAAATTGTGGTTTACCTTTATCGACTTGAATAGGTATCGAATCTTGTAGGTTTTAACATGAATGGGTCGGCTCGTTCGGGATAGTACCACCCTCCCACAGAAAACCGATGTGAAGTAACAGCGCTTGCATTGTTGCATTTCGTTCGGTCAGTGTGAGCGCCGCCACCTCCCCCTGTCCCTTGCCTCCTTCCCTTTTTCCCCTCCCCACCAACAGAGGCTGGCAACGCATTTGCAACTCCTCTGGTGTTGCTGGTGTCTATGGACGGTGGTGATCACTTAACATCAGGTTACCCACCTATTCATTTGCCTCCTATGATATATAAAAAAATCATCTTTTTTATAATATTAGGAATATTCAATACATTTTTATCTATTTTAATATGGGTACTTTTTACTTTAATGTAAACGGAGTTCAGTATGAACATTAATATTTTACAATCTTACGTTTAATCGGCTGAGTGCCTTAAGCGCTCGCCTTGGTAGCCCGGTGAAGCTGTAAAGGCATTACAAGGTCAATAGCGTAGTCAGTTCGAAAAAAAAACAATCTTACGATAGAAGCGCAGTTTTAAATTAAATAGGTTGGAACAAAATAAGAGATAATTATGTAAACCTCAATTAATACTTAGCGCGACAAAAAAATGGTCGTAATATAATAATGACAGTGAATAATAAAAATGTACACTGTACAGTCCTCATCAATCTTTTTGGCCGCTCTGAATATAATGTAAGCTTGCGTCAAGAATTCAATACGAAACAAAGTTAATATGTCATTATAGGAATCTAAAATTGGCTTTTATTTATTTGTTTTTGTCACGATGTTATAATATAATACATATTTAATTTTGTATTTTATGCATTGATATTCACAACGGTCAATAAGTTTGGAGCGGACTCTATTTATTTAATTTTAGTCTAACAAAATCATAGACAAAATTAAAGAAAAGTTTTGTTACAAACATTATAATCAAATCTTTCGATGATGATGAATTATGATATAGTATTAATATCCTGAACTAAAAAATCGAGTAGAAAACTTATACATAAAAAATTATGAAATCTGTGACTTTTTTCGTATTAATTACAATATATCGGTTAATGAGAATACAGTATGACCTATATCTCTTAGGAATCATGTTTTTCTGTCATTAGAAGGGATAATCAGTAATAGAATTTAATTACTAGTTCTAGAGCTTGTCTCTTACAAGCAAAGAAACTATTTGCAATAGTATGAAATTAACTTATTATTATGAATAAGTGTAATTAATTATGAATAGTTAAAAAATACATTCATATATAAAATAAATTTAATTTCATAATTTAAATTTTATTCTAGAGAATTCAATTCATTTATATTACTAAATTTATATACTTAATTAATATTACATATATATTACTACAGTCTGCTCGCGACTTTGTTCGCGTGGAATAGATACTTTGGTCTAAAGCCAACACGCAGCGGAAGCTTTCAAGGGGAAAAACCTGATTTTTAAACATTTTTCATTAGTGCTCCGCTCCTATTGGTCTTAGCGTGATGATATATAACTTATAATTATCCTCGATAAATGAGCTATATATAAAATTGAAAGAATTTTTCAAATCGGACCTGTATTTCTTGAGATTACCCTCTACAACGTCACAAACTCACAAACTTTACCTCTTTATAATATTAGTATAGACTACATATTCTTTGAGGTAATAATTATATGTATAAATAATGGATACAATAAAAATTCTCATGGTGTTTTTATACAAATACAGTCTGTGGTAACTACTTGATCTTTGGTTTGGCATTTTATCTTGAATTACGAGGCAGAATAAAAAAATCTATAGATCACGACGTATTTACGAGTGAATACGGTGTGATAACGCGTCGCAATAGTATTTTGACACACCTGTTTCAAGGTTACAGACTACTTCTAGCCTCATGTGACGCACGGACGCGTCAACTAAAGAACAATAAATTAGCAAAGCAGTCTTTTGATATGCGGCGAGAAAACATGATATCTATATATTAATACGTGAAGCAAATAAAATGTACCCCTTTTTAAACTATTTGCTGTCAACGGGTGAACTTGAAATTTGGCATAGTTAAAGTTTATATGGCGGAGAAGTGCAGAAAGCTGTAATTTGTATATTAAAATGCATTAGAAGTACATTAAATTTATTAAAATATGCACTACTCACACTACTGCTTGAATTTAAAACAAAATATACACACATGTAAATAAAAAAGACATTCTGACAGCCGTCAATAATTACGAAGTTCAAAAAAGGTTGTGAAGGAGGTTGCTATGCTCGACTGTATGTATTTTTTAACTCTTACGTTACAATTACCATTTTTCATCCTACATTCAACAATGATATTATAAAATATAACTATTATTGTAATGTCTATTATTTTTTATGGTGGACTCACTTCAAATGATGATTTAATAAAAAAATGAGCCATATAATAATTTGTATAATCAAAATAAGAATTTTGTTCATAAAAGTAATCCATGACTTAGACCTAGGCGGTTACCATGTTGCAATTCAACCTCATGTAGCAACAAAAAGTATTTATTTTCAAAAGCTGGTAGTATTAAAAACATCTTTGTCTTGGATTCACCATTTGATTGTATTGTGCATCCATTATTTTTCTAAACGACGATACTGAGCATATCACTATTTCTCTTAATGAACAGACTACATTTAATTCAATATCACCCAGAAATACCACCCACCCATGGTGTCGTGTAAAATTAATTGAAAATTGTGTCATGGGTTGTTATAAATTTCTTTATTTTCGTAAGTTATGTTTTTTTAAAATTTGAGAGTTTTACCGCGGTTTTTGTTTCAAATTTATAATTAATTTCAATTATCATTTACACATAGATTTTTTTTATGTTTATATAATTAAAGATCATGGCAAATAACTGAGTAGCCACGATGAAAAGATGTATATATACCCTTTGACAAAAGAACCCTAATAAAGTTCAAACTAAAAAATCAAATAACTATGGTCGAATGTCGACCACTGGGCGCCCACTAGTTAAATGTATTTCTACAAATTACTTTATGTCCACATACATATTTTTCCTAAATACTTTGTAGTATTGTACTAAACGTACTTGGTGTGGAGGATAGCTTTATAGAAAATAGCAATTAATAATATTAGAAATAACATAATACAAAAATATTTATCTCTTAAATTCTTAAATAAAACTGGTTACAGTACACTAGCCTGCACTGACCTTGCTGGTCGAAATTTTAATATTAAATATGTTAAATTCCCTTATTAAATGGTATCTAAGAGACTGACCACATTTGGTATTTAAAAAAAAACAACGACGATGACATCTATTTAAACTTGAAAAGTCTCACACACATTATTTAAATATAGAATTTTATTGTAATCATTAGAACCGTTTCTAGGAAACCAATTACATGTAGATACAAACAAAAATCTATCGTGTAATAAATGATATGAATACATTAAGAGGAAGATAATAAGAGTGGTTTATACACATAATAATAATGTAAATCTAACGTGTCTGTACTTTTCAATTGTCGTGAAAAAAAATTAGAGGAGTCTAGGAATAAGTAATAAAATACATTTCAATCATTTTTAGAAATGTCTATCTGCCTTTTTGTATGGACACGCATCACTGCAAAAGTACTAGGTTCACAATAAAACTACAAGCATACACAAAAAAGCATATCTTCGAGAATAATGTAGTCTTAGTTTCACTAAAATCGGGCCGCTCTATCAAAAGTTATTGTAATTTGAATGATGACGTAGCGTAAGTACGAGAAAAAAGTCATCATTATCCTCAAGACCCTAAGTAGGGTCGGCACAACATATTTTCTTTTTCCACTCTCTCCTGTCGAATGTCATCTCAGTTTTCACACCTTTTATACACATATCATTTTTCACACAATCCATCCATACCTTTTTTGGTCTTCCTCTAATCGTATATCCGTCCACTATCATACTCAGCACCTTTCTAGTCACATGGTTTTCATAAAGGTATATAAGTAAATGGACCTATACAATCAGATGACTTTATTCATCACTGTTTTTTACATAAGTTCCACTCGGACGAAGTCGCGGGCACGGCAAGTATACTATAAAATTTAATAATCGTGAAGTAGACTGTTACTTGTTTATTTTTGAGGTAGCCAGGTAATTTGCGGTTGAAATTGTCTTATTTACCCAGTTTTATTATTCGGCAATTTAAGCGATACTGATATTACTTTTAATTTCAGTTAAAGAATTTTATGAAAGTGATTACTTTAAACAAGGATAGTAAAACATAGATTGATGTTCTTGAACAAGTCATAATGTCATTTTTAAACGTTTTATAGGTTTTAGCGTTTCAGTTGATGAAATGTGGACGTGGTCCAACATGGTAAACACGTTCGATGTTATTACAAAAAAAGTTAAGTGCATATTGAATACTTGCTATAAAAAGGTTACGTTTCAATTGCAACGCGCTCGCTGAACGTTCGTCATCTTGCTCTGTTGTCTCGCTTTGGTTAGGTTAGGTTAGACTTACGAAAAAAGGATAACGCGAACTTGCCTCGGGCGAGCGCGGTACATTTAGTAAGAAACCTTTTTAAAGCAAGGATTAATACGTATTTAACTTTTTTGTAATAACACCGGTTAAATCTAATGGGAATGGCTCTCGAGAGCAGCTGAATAGATACTTGGGGTTTTTTCATATTCAAGGTGATAACTAGATAGGCGGGTTTTGAAAAACGTAGGGGTTTGGTCATTATGCTATGGGTTTTATTACGATTTTTTCCATCACGGCAAGCTATTCAGTTGCTAAATAAATCTATTATTCAGTTTTTACACAATTGAATGGTTGTAGCCATATGTATATAGTTTAACTAGTTTTCTATCGGAGATACTTTTATTTCACGAGAATTACCTGGATTACTATTGGGGTATCTGTAATCTTCTATTTGCTTCCTAACCGCAAGTTACTGAAAATTACTAGTTAAAAGAAGATAGATTCGAATCTGCGTGAATTGTAGCGTTGTTCGAATACATTAACTGCTGAACCATCATTGCTTGAATTTAGAAATAATGTTACGAGAGTATGGATTATAAAACAGGGTAATTGATAGCTTTTATGAACAAATATATTAAAACGAAACTCTTAATATCTGTTGGCTCCGTGCCAAAAAAGAGTATTGCAGGGATTTGATATATTAGCGCTATAAGTAAATTCATCGCTAGAAGAAGAGATAAACCATAAATTATGTAAAGAAAGCCCTAATGATTATATTATACAGGATATTGTATTAGAGTGAAAATATTAGAATGACATTATACATACCAGAATGTCTAGACTACAAAGATAACATTCTAAATGTATAAACACGGAATAAATCGTTTTTTTTAATGCTAATTTAGAAGATTACTATAGAGAATTGGCAATAATTGTAATAAAAGCAGGAACTTTTTGATGGTATAATGTTTAAATAGTGATTAGTATAGTAACTAATAATGTAGTCCCTACAATTTAACTTTGTTTTCGATATGTAATGTAACATTTTCAATACATTGCTATAAATATTAAGTAAGGCATGCTAAGCGAAGTTTTTTTTCTTGTTTCAACGTTTTATATATTACAATATAAGTATAATCAGAAATATTTATAATAGAAAGGTATGTAACACCACCCCATACTTTCCATTGCATGTTATGAAGAAATATCACAATTTTAAATAATACGGATTATAATAAAACTAACGTAACGTAATATGTATCTATGTATTTCTAATTCTTCGCTGATATTGCATTAGTCTTTATTACTGTTATAAAGAGAAAAGATTTGATTTCTAATAAACCAAAACAACTGTTTAAAAAAAACACATATAAAAACTACATTGTAAGTGAATAGCAAAAGTTGTATTTTACTCTCAAAATCTACATTTATCTATTATTCAATATAAAGATATTACCACTATAATTATTATGAAATTATTATCGGTTGGAGCATTGCCACTAAAGGAGTAGGAATATCGTTGCTAATTTATTTCTACAGGCGTATATCAAAACCGATAAGCAATGTAGTGACTGACCTATTTTGTTGTAGTTAGTAGAAATAGATTATAGTAAGATCGAGAAACATTGAATAGTAAAGTACAATTAGTATGAAGGCGATATTTTGTCTCGATTTGGAAAATCTTATTGATGTTATAGACTTGTGGTTATTTTATAAATTATTTCATAAACTCTGAAGGATAAATAACATAAAGGATAAATATGAAAGGTATATAGGATTTGAATTTGAAATCAGCTGGGTGTTAGGCAACGAGGATAAATCGATGGGGAAGGTCAAAAGTGTTACTGTCAAAGAGAACAAGTTAAGACGGCATGGTAACTACCGTTTGACCGTTTCCTCTCGACTAGATTCAGTTTGCCAGTCGCCGGTGAGACGCGGGCCGGCGCGCGCCGCCATTCTGTCGCGTCCGTGACGTCAACTTGCTACGCGAAAAATCAATGGATTCCCCTCTGTCACTAAGGTTAACCGCATACCGCATTTTCTCAAAGAAAATGTTCCATATGTTAGTGAAGTGTTGACTATACGAATTTTATTTTGGAAATTATTGATTGATAACGATATTGAATGACAATACGATGCACATAAATGCAAAGCGTCACGTGAACGGTTCACTTTCGAGTTTCGTGTTGTGTGGTGTTATAATTTAAGTTTTATTATTTTTAACTTAATAGTTTTCTCGTTATTTATAGAGTTAATGAACCAACCTATATTTCTATGTTCCATGTTCTAATTTTACGATAGAAGCGGAAATATAGAATGCACCATGTTATATATTTTTTATTTTGAGGAAAAAGTAAATTCAGATTCTTAGTTATATTATCTTTAGAACAAAAAGTATTAATATGTAAAAAATATATAATTCGTCGTTAAACAGTATGCTATTTTTTAGGGTTACTTAACTGTTTCTAACGTTATTATTCTAACCAGCGAGTTTTTAAACATGCTAACTTCACAAAATTCCGTTTCAAAGTAAACAGTCGTGTATTGTGTCAATTACACTGTTTTATTAAATTTTCATACGAATACCTGTTTACAGTAAGAACGCGTAAAGTGCGAACGCTATTAAAATACACTGAGTTAAGTTTTTAATAAAGCCAAAAGTCTATTATCTTATTTTAATATCCCTTATAAGTTTTAACTAGTCGACGAAATAATGAATAATGTTTTGAACAAATCTTATTCCTTTGATTAAAATGATAATAGAATTATTCAAGAAGAAAATTAATTGAAATATAATCATGCGTACTCGTATTTATTTATATTTACATAAAAATCCAAAATACCAAATGCAAAGTAAATTATTAATAACGTTGAAACAGGATAATGATTGTACCTTTGTAAATCCGTAACTAATTATAATAATGAATTAAATATACATATATATAAATACAATAAAATATGTAAAACTGTCATCAGAACAACTTAATTTAATCGAGTAACATGTTATTGACGTTGTACGCTATATAAAAATCACTATACACGTAGTATGTAGAACACACTGTATAAATGAAATATTTATTTGTTTATGCTTTCATCTATAATATGTATGAATAATCAAAAAGAGGAATAACCTTATCTATAACACGGAAATTTACATTCGATGATGATCTGTCGAACTCCAATTAGGCAGTTACTCTGTGTTACAATTGTATTTTCATGTGTAGATACTAACGGTATTTATTGTAAGCATAAATCGTATAATCCTTGTTAGGAAACGAGTATTTGATACCGTGTAGGTGTCGCTTTCGTCTAGACAAACCATAGAATTGATGTTACTTTTATAAAATGCGTAGGAAAAAAAAATGGAACTAATAGAAAGCACTAGAGTACGCTTTGTTCACGTGCAATCATGTGTTTAGTTGATGATTAAAAAGTGATTTGATGTGTTTAATGGCTCTATTGTTCCCTTGTCCATTATTGCCATTTCTTATTCATTCTGCTCGTTATCGTTTCATTTGTGAGTATAATGATAACAACAATAAGAGAATGTTTGACAATACTTCGGTTAGTAAATGATGTAAGGACATTTTTATAAATATACAATCAAAGTATGTTTACATAACAAACTATTCGTCTAGAATAACATGAGTATGTCCAAGTTATAATAACAAAACAACTACTGAAACTTGAACATTATACTGGCTTTCATCGTACAATTTTGTTAGGATACTAATTCAATAATTCATCATTTGATTTCATAACAATTAATGAAACAAATAAAATAACTTTAATATATAATATTGTAAGGTTTAAAACGACTTCTCAAAACCGAATTCTAAACTCGTTCGAACTTAATTTGACATCATCATTATATATAAAACAAAATCCCCTACCGCGTCTGTCTGTCTGTTCGCTATACTAACGCTAACTCAAAAACTACTGAACGGATGTCCATGCGGTTTTCTCCAGTAAATAAAGTGATTCATGAGGAAGGTTTAGGTATATAATTTGTCAAGGATTTTTTTTTATAATCAAGGCAAAACGACGTTCGTCAATCAAGCTAGTATATCATATATAAATCATATGTGTATCTATCTTAGTTTGTTAGTTCTGCTTAAAAAATGTTTATTTATCAAACAAATTAGTTTTTTACATTTAAGACTGTTTAAAAAAATACTATAAGTTACAAAAATTCTCAATTAAATAATTAATAAACAGTTTCAAAACAAACCATAAAACAAGATAAACAAATTAAAAATACTGAGTTAATATAAGTTAAGTAACTGAGTAAATATATAATTTTAAAATGTTAGCAAAAATCCTTAGATATATTATAAAAAAAACAACGTTTGTTTTTAATACTGCTATATAGAAATGATAATGGTTGTAAGCAAGAAATTCACTTTCACCGACATGTTGATACAGACTGTATTTAAAAAAAAGTCTTTAACATAAATAGTAAATTCAAAGCAATATTAAAACTGCAGTTTATAGTGAAAAATAATTATATCTAATATAAAGAAATAACAAATGACTCCATGAATAAATGAATACATCATATGAATTTAAAGATATTTTCTGTAAGTCTGAATAACATTTTATCTTATTTTATCTTTCACGAAAAAATTATCTTGACATACTTCAGACAGAAACTTATACTATTATCGAGAAGAAAACAAATTACGTAAATTCCGAATATCCAATAATCCATTTTGCTATAATGCATAGCGACACAGAGATAGATTAAAGTTTACCCTATGGTATACCAGCCTCTGACCGCGACGTCATCCACGTGGAATAGTTACTATGGGCCTATGCTAACACGCAGCGAAAGTTCTCAAGAGGAAAAATGTCCCGATTTTGAAACATTTTTCATTAATGCTCCGCTCCTATTGGTCTTAGCGTGATGACGTATAGCCTATAACCATACTCGAGAAATTTGCTATATAACACTGAAAGAATTTTTCAAATTGGACCAGTAGTTCCTATTATTACCCTCTACAACATCACAAACTTTACCTCTTAATAATATTAGTATAGAAGTGTAGATAGAATAGACTAGCGATATGCCCGACTTCAAATGGGTTCAACGCACTTTTGCGCCATCATAAATATCCAAGTGATTTAGATACGTAATATCCTATATTTTTTATGAAACTTTCTGGTATTTTATGGCATACTACCGATCTGTCCCGACTTCGCAAGGGTTCAATGGACTAGTATGTCGTCATAAATATCCCAATGATTTAGACGCGTAATATCCTATATTTTTTATGGAACTTTATGGCATTTATATTTCATCAAAGCCATTGAAACTTCTTAAGTCCGATGCACAGCTTTTTCTGTTGTATGTAATGTTAAATCTCTGATAACGTCTATGATTGAAATATGTTGTAAAAGCCAATCGTGAGTTGCATTACATCTTTAAGGTAACCAGTATACTTTATGTAGTAAGTATAATTTATTATATTAGTCAAAGTAGCTTGGTTATATCGTTAAGATTACCTTCAGTGTTAGCATTGTAAGAGCCGGCAGAATATTTTTGAAGTAAAACTTTTTTAACCGCGTTGTGTTTTTTTTTTTGTAGGAGAAAAATTAACGGGTTCACGTTACCGATGATTTCGACATACTATTGGAGTGTCACCGACATGCTCGTGACGTATTGTGCTTGTGCCAGACTAATGTATAACGGCCTGTGTACTTGTAATATTGATATTGTGTACTGAGCATGTGCAGTCCATCATATTTTTGATTAATTATTAAACTATATAAGATCGTATATAATTATTGATCGTAGTACCATGTGAAAAATACACTAATCGTAATAAAGTAAATAGGAAAATTATTACATTTAAATAATTAAGATCGTATTTGATTTACAAATTCAAAAAAGTACACAGAGCCACGGTGATGCTATAACTGGTTACAGCATGAATGGTTTGGCTCATCCGGGGTAGTACCCCCTTTCACAGAAAACCAGCGTAAAGTAACAGTGCTTGCATTTTTGCGTTTCGTTTGGTCAGTGAGAGAGCCGGAGGACCACCTCCCTCCTTCTCACTTCCCTCTCTTCACCTTCCCCCTACCCACTTCGCCACCAACACAGGCTGGCAACGCACTTGCGACTCCTTTGGTGTTGCTGGTGTCTACGGACGATGGTGATCACTTAATATCAGGTGAACCACCTGTTCGTTTGCCTCCTATGACATAAAAAAAGGTTTTCCATAATTTTGCCTTATGAAGCCGTCGTCAATACTTCTCTACACTCTGTTTAATTATAATATGAATGTGTTATACATATGAACTTACTGGAAGAAATTATCTAAATTATGATGGAAACCAGTTGCCTGCCTAGTTTAGCAGAACTAAGGGGACATAAAGCACACACGGGCAAACACTTTGTTTTATTGTTATCGCTGCAGTCGATTTTCACCTGCTGTCAATGCATCAAATCTTAATGTATTCTGACATTTCGAACCGGTAACAAAGTTTCATTATTTGGTTGAATTATAATTAGAATCGAGTTCGGTAAAAATATAACAAAATAAACTATAAAACAAATTAGCTTTGTACTCTAATCATGTTACATAACATGATAAAATTATTTACTTAACTTTTACGTTGCAATTTGAATAAATAATAAGAATTTTGAAATATCATATGCATTTATAAAACTGGCGTAATATTTGACAAACCTTTGACGACGTTGGCAAATACGATATGATTACACAATGGAAAGCAATGATATTACTATTAATTATTGAATGGATTTTGATGGAGCTCTACTACTGTAGTACAGTACATTACTATGTAGCATATACATCAGAGCAACACGAGGGCTATGATTTATAAAGATATTCTTAAAATTAGGGAAATACAAGATAAGTTAAAAAAAGTTTTATTTGAGAGACATCTCGCCGTAAAATGCATAAACTGTTAAAGATAACATATGATATCATCATTTATGAAGATAAAAATGCAGACGAAGTCACAAGCACTTGCTATTAAAATTATATAACCTTTGAAACGTATATTTCAGTGATTATTTAGCGACGATTCTTTATTCAAATAATAGTGATTTGCCGGTTATGAGAGAATAAATATTTCATAATGGAATTTTTTCCTTTCTAGATTAATAATATACACGGAAAATATACATTCTGGATAGTCAATCGTATAAGGAATTCTTATAGAAGCGTACATCATGTGTTTGTTGAAACATGTTTTTGAAATATCCCACTATTTACCCATATATGTATACAGCTGATGTCGACAGGTAGTAGCTACACATTTTATGCTAAAAATGTCTCGAAACATGAAATTAGACAACTGGGTTGTAGTGTCGTTTTCAAATTTTGAGATAGGTTTTATTTTAATTAGAATTATTACATTTTATACTTAACAAATGAAACTGGTGTAAGGTAATCTTAACTTCTATATATACTAAATATTATAAAGAGGTAAAGTTAGAGGTAAAGGTAAAGTTGTGAGTTTGTGACGTTGTAGGGGATATATCAGGAACTACTGGTCCGATTTGAAAAATTATTTCAATATTATATAGCTCATTTATCGAGGATGGTTATAGGCTATATATCATCACGCTAAGACCAATAGGAGCGAAGCTCCGATGAAGAATGTTTAAAAATCGGGGCTTTTCCTCTTGAGAGCTTCCGCTGCATGTTAGTGTTAGCTCAAAGTAACTATTCCATGCGAACAAAATCGCGGGCCGAGGCTAGTTCATTTATAATTTAGTGGTTATTATGTGTGAATTAAGAAAGGCTTAATTTAAGCCGCAGTGTCTTAATACTTACTAAATGTATGCTCTAATGCTCTATATTGATTTTTTAAGTTCGAAAACTAAAATACTTTACACACTGTAGGGCATAAAAGTGCCAAATAAAAATCTAATAAACATATAAAGTTATTCCTAATAAGTAGTTTTATAAAATTTAAACGGCAGATAAAACCGATTTCAACATAATCTACTCCAAATGTCCTTGACCATTGATAGATATACTTACCTACCTACCTAAGACGATGTGTTTAGAAATTTAGTAATCCGGTGAAGCTGTTAAGACCTTATTGGGTCAATAGCGTAGTCATTTCGAAAAAAAAGTTTAGAAATTTTAGCGAGATTCAGCCTTAGAAAACTGTATTTCCATTATATATGGCTAAATATGGCTCGTTCGATCGATCACCTTGAAAGTTGGCACACCTAAGTGTTTTTTCATGGAGATGGATTTTATGCTACCCATTAGGTTTAATATAACATCATATTAAGTAACACTACAGCACGTCCATTTTATATCATTAAACCCAGTAGCCATGAAAATTGTTGTGTCTTAGAGAATTCATTACGCTATGATTCATATATTTATTACAACAAATATTAACATGCGGAGATATAAGCGTAGCTATTTCTTCCTTTTCTTGTTTTGGCTCCGCAGAAGTATTTGCCGGTGTCAATGTTTTGTTTCATTTATCAAGATTACACCATATGTTACGCAATAAGTGCCATGTGACTATTCCAATGTTTCAACAAGATATTGGCTCTCTAGTTAGAATTTTCCAGGGAATTTTTGTGGCATCTCGGAACTCATAGTCCGTGGTATTATTTTCCATTCATTTGACTTATGCACAATACCTAAACTGTATTGTGCAAAACACCACCAATTTTACAAAATATAGAGTCAAATAACAAAAGATTATAAATAACATATAAAATCCACTACAAAGACAAACAAAGATGCAGACAAAGATCCCACCAAAAAATCCCAACTTATTTACTTACATATAAAATAACGAAAAACATGCAATAATGCACTGCTAATTATATGAACAGTTGGGAGAAGACAATTACTTCTTGGTGAAATATAATGCACACGTCCCACGTTTTTCGATACTTTATATCTTTTTTTTACTTTTTATTCCGTTTAAAAAGCTGACACATCAAAAATATGTTGCTATTTAAATAGCTATTATTTGTCGTGTTTGCATAATTTCGCATTAAAAGCGAACAAGTGATAAATCAGTTTGAAATCGATTGCACAATTTGTACCTAAAAGTCAAATAAACAAACAAGAAAGCGAGTTAAAATGAATATAAATTATTATTAATCTTGTTCAGTACAAAACACAAGCGTTAACTGAATACAATTAAATGTAATAAATTGCAGAATTATAAAAAAAATAGCTTTTACATTGAATATTTGAAGCAAAACAACTATTCAATTAGATATTTAAATTAAGTATTAAATAAGATTAGACTATTGTGGAGACTAAAATAGTTCGAAATAGATGTTATCTAAAGCTGAAAGCAAAAGAACGAGATTTCACTCGATGTACCGTTACGTTATAATAGAAAAAGCAGTTCAAAAATTCGTTCCTAGTCATTTAATCTTATCATTGATGAAAGATTAATTGAATATTTGTAACAAAAATACTATACACGTATTCAATGCACTTAGAAATATATACTAAATTGGCAATCTATACTATTTTTTTTTCTCGATCTGACTACGCTATTGACCTAGCAAGGTCTTAACAGCTTCACCGGACTACTAAGGCGAGCGCTTAAGGCACTCAGCCGATTTTATATTGGCAACCAGCTCAAGGGTGCACGGCACACCTCGGCTTGGCTGTTGCCCGTTGCATACAAAATCGCGACCTATCTTAGCTAACCTAGCTAACTATTCATATATGTTTGAGTTGTTGAAACGTATATGAGTACCAAGCATATCCGCCTCAGCAATTCCTCCATATATTTTTATCGGAAAATTTGGAGAGTTTTTCAGTTCGATAAGGGAAAAAAATTTACCAAAAATAACCCTTCCACCAAAATGTGTAGCGTGTAGGCGTGCACGTGTGTGGAGGTGATCGTGTAGTGTTGTAGCAGTGATGTATGGGTGTGTCACCGTATCGCGCAAGCAACGCACTCAAGGGCTCCCTACCGAGGGATCGAACCTAGGCTTGAGCCGCTGCCGTGGGAGGCCTAATCGGGTGTGCGGGAGCGAAGTTAACCCCCAGACCGCGGCGGCGCGATCTGTGGTTACGCGGGCGTGGGCGTGCGCACGCTCTGTTACGAGGGACAGGCTGGTACTGATCGTTCGCTGACGTGATATCGTCGGGAGGGTCGTTGAAGATGTGTCGCGGACGTCTTTTATAACGCCCAGCGTTGGGCACGGGTTCGTAATTCGTGGCGGATACCACTAACGGACTGGGATGAATCGCGGCTCGCTCGAAATAGCTATCTGTAAGTGATTTTATATACGCCCAGATAGACGGCATCTCCAGGTCCCTATGGAGATCCGCCTTCCGGACGAACCAAGGAGCACCGGTGATTTTACGCAGAGCCCGGGTCTGCAAAACCTGAAGCGTATCTAGATTCTTCACGTGGGCGAAAACAGGACAACTATACGTCATTACCGGACGAATACAAACTTTATATAATGTGAGCTTATGTCTGAGGGACAGTTTGCTCTTCTGACAGAGTAAATAATGAAGGCGACCCAAGACCATAGCGGCTTTGTCTCGCACTCTCTTAATGTGAGGATCAAACGTTAAATGACGGTCTAAAGTGACGCCGAGATACTTGACCTCGGTGGTCCAAGGTATCTCGGAATCGTATAGCCTTATGGGCTTTAACTTGTTATCGCGATATCTAGGATCGAAGAGTATCGCGGCACTCTTATCGGGGTTAATACCTATACGCCATCGAAGAAACCAGTCACCGAGCGTGCTAACGGCTTTTTCGATGCGATTCCTAAGGACTTTCGGCCGCCAGCCAGAGGCGTAGATAACTGTGTCATCAGCATAACAACCTACCTCGACTCCGGGGAGCTTAGGTAGGTCGCTGATGAACAGGTTGAAGAGGGTGGGCGCGAGTATTGAGCCTTGTGGCACACCTGAGCGTATCGGACGGGGCGATGAGAGTTCGCCGTCTACTCTAAAATGGAAGGTTCTATCGGCTAGATAATCACGGATGATGTGAACTAATCTATCGAGGATACCGGCTTCATTTAGCTTGTATATGAGCCCTTTGTGCCAGACCTTATCGAAGGCCTTGGCGACATCGAAAAAGACTGCTATCGTGCGTTTCGGATTAGTGTTTTTTACGGGCGGATCCGGCTTCGGGTTCGGATCTTTATTAAAATTAGAAAAGATGTACTCCGTGAGGCGAAGTACTTGATCCGGACAAGAGTGTTTGGCGCGAAATCCAAACTGTTCAGGCGGTATTAAACTACGGTCGTTTATCGTAACCTGGAGACGGTTCAGAAGGAGCCGCTCGTAAAGTTTCCCTAGTGTATCAAGCAAACTAATCGGACGATAGCTATCGGGAAGCATAGCTTTCTTGCCGGGCTTGTGAATTCCTATCACTACGGCCCTCTTCCAGACGGCTGGAAAATGACCCTGGGACATGGCCGCATTGAAGATGCAGACCAATAGAGTTATGATGCGGTCAGGAAGGAGCTTCAGAACCTCGTTCCTGATCCCATCGGGACCTGGGGACTTCCTACGCTTGAGACGCTTGATGGCGGCCGAAACTTCGTCGAACGTTATCGGGGTTAGGGTATCCGCCGGAGGAGACGCGAGTGCATACTCTACGGCTGTTTCGATAGACTCTATGATGTAAGGGTCAGTATTATCAGTGTTTGGCGAACACTGTTTCTCTAAGCTCGCGGCGAGACATTCTGCTTTGTCAGTGTTATCGAACGCGGAGCAATCTATACTAATATTATAAGGTTCAATAGTTTGTTTGTTTGAACGCGCTAATAGTAGTTCTGTAAAGGCCTTGCAAGGCCAATAGCATAGTTCGAAAAAAAAAAACGCGCTAATCTCAGAAACTACTGGTCCGGTTTGAAAAATTCTTTAAGTGTTACATAGCTCTTTTGTTTTTCTCGAACTGACTACGCTATTGACCTAGCAAGGTCTTAACAGCTTCACCGGACTACTACATAGCTCATTTATCGGGGTAGTCTATATATTATCACGCTAAGACCAATAGGAACGGAGTAGGAATACATAATGTTTCAGAATCGTTTTGTTTTCTTTTGTAAGCTTCCGCTGCGTGATAGCGTCAACCCAAAGTAACTATTCCGCGCGGACGAAGTAGCGGGAAAAAGCTAGTCATTAATAATTTAAAATTTTTGTAGATATAAACAAAAAGTTTGCGGATAAGTTTTCATTTTGCGAGCTTTTTCCTAGGCGAGTACTAGGAAATGTTCAACCTCTTTGAAAATATAATATTTACGCTTTGTCATTCACCACTTATTAAAACATTAAATTATTTAAACATTAAACTTAGTTCTGTAAAACCGTATAATAAAAATAATATTCATATTTTACCGATACACGTGTAACTGTTAGCGGGTGAAACCGCAAACTGACCGCTAGTTTTCCTATAAAAACAACAACTGATGTTTATTACTGCGTGGTTATACATGTAAGTTCCTTTGATTTTATATTTATCCAACTTTACTCACCATTAGGAAGTGCTTTCTATATTTATAAGTATTTTATTAGTGGTATAAATTATTTTTTCTTTTCAATTATTGTATAATTTTCCATACATGTTTTTCAATAACACTCAGTAATCAATACCATAATGACTTTACATAATTAATGTTTTCCATCAACGCATGTGAATAGATTCTATTTGAATGGCATGAGGCTGGTATGATTGAGCGAATACCGCGTATCGTCTGTTTAAATTATTTACTGTTAGAAATTGTTACGCTAAACAAATTTTAGCTTATATAATGGATATGAAATCTGAATAATTTACAGAGATTAGACGGTAATTATTTTACTGAACGTAATTAGACACTAAGTTTACTATAAAATAGTCTAGGCCTTTCGTGTGAGTGAAATCCGCTGGAAGTCGATGCAGTGTAACGGGTTATTCTTGTCGATGGATTTGTTGACGAGTCGAGAATCGTTGACCCCGTCGCCGTCGGTGAAGGCGAAACCGACTAATGCGAACTGACTACTGAACTCAAAATCACGTCTAAGCTACAATAAGGTTCATCAAATTAACTACACGAAATGGTCTTATACCCAATGATATCTATACATATAATAATGTAAATCTAACGTGTCTCTACTTTTTCGATTTTCGTGAAAAAAAAAGGTTGCAGGTGTGTCTAGAATAAAGTAATAGAATACATTTCAATCATTTTTAGAAATGTCTGTTTGTCTGTATGACCACACATCACTGCTAGAGTACTGAGTTCACAATAAAACCTCAGTAAGAAAATCATAAAGCATATCTTCAGGAGCAACTATTTTTTGTTTTATTAAAATCGGTCTACTCTATCAAAAGTTATTGTAATTTGAATGACTGGAGTTAAGTACGAGAGAAGAGTAGTAATCTATACTAATATTATAAAGCTGAAGGGTTGTTTGTTTAATAGGTTGGACACACTAATCTCAGGAACTATTGGTCCAATTTTAAAAATAATTTCAGTGTTACATAGATTATTTATCGAAGAAAGCTATAGGTCATCACGCTAGAATCAATAGGTGCGGAGAACTAATGAAGAATGTTTCAAGTTTGTTTTTTTTCTTCTAAGAGTTTCCGCTGCGTGTTAGCGTTAGCCTAAGTTTACTATTCCATACGGACGAAGTCGCGAGCAGAAGCTAGTTATAAATAAAAAGCTGTAAAAACGTTACCTACATACATGATATTCTGACATAATAACGCAAACATACGTAAAGTAATATTGTAACGTCACCCTGTCTTAGAATAAAATGTGGAAGTAAGATGGCATATTCTCAATATCGGTGATAAAAAAGAAATAATTATATGTTGCTTAGATACGGTCGAATTGACGGGGCAATCGCCAAAAGTAAGCTAACCAAGTTTTAACGAGACGCTGACGAAGCGCTTATGACGTATAGTATATATAGCTCTTTAGTTATATTATCATTGCGTATATGAAACAATAAGAATTCGCCATTTTTGACACCTTTTATCGGTTTCTGTTTCATTAAAAGTACTTAGTTTAAAATTTTTATCTTCATAAATATAAATACCAATATTATTTACTTGGATTAATCGTTATGTTGATGAGACTTATGACCTAGATTGTTTACATAATTCCATGACCTAAAAGCCCTGTGAAAGATACTGTGGTTTATTGTTTATACTGATATTACTGAGAGTTTAAAAAGTAATACCAGGAAGTAGTGAATCGATTATGAAAACTCTCTGTTCAAACTGCATTATAATTATCTCTTTGTATTTAGCTATATTTTATTGCTAGCGGACGAAATCGCGGGTGCGAAGCACTTATAGTATGAAATACGTTCAAGTAACTTAGATATATGTGTTCCAATAGGAGTTGACTTCTAATATAGAACAGTCATCTATGTAGTATTGAGACTGTTGTTTTAACTTAATGGTGTATGTTCGCGACAACAAAGGTTTTCTATTGTTTGACAGTTTGAATGCCGCAATGATCAAATCGTCTCTTTACAATTAAATAATATGTCAACTGAATAATTGAACGTTAAACTGTCTATTTTGTGAAAATTTTTGAAAATCTATTTTGTTTCCTGTTTTTTATTTCACTAACTCTTTATACGAAAACTTTAGAACCCTAATTTTTCACTTTACGATTTCTCAAATATTTTCTTCCATAAAAACCTTTTCCTGACAGTAACAAACATAACAAAGAAGAATTACCCAAATATGTGCAGCCGCCCTGAAGTGATGAACGTATACATTCGGCAATTGATGCTTATTTATTTGGTACCTGGCTGACCGAGTCTAGCTCGGTTCTTTAAACAACATTTCAAAATTAAAATAAACTGTTAGGTTA